>JASSZA010000393.1:0-542572 GCA_031835075.1 Saguinus oedipus | reverse complement strand
ATAAACACAGAAAACCGGAGGAAACACACAAAAGGAAATACACACAGGAGAGTGGGGTGAAGACACAGGAGAAAACAGGGTACACACAGCAGAGAGGAAGATACACACAAGAGAGAGGAGATACACAAACAAGAGAAGGGGATACGCACAGAAAAGAGAAGGTGATACACAAAGGAGAGTGGGATACATAAAGGAGAGAGGGAAATACACAAAAGAGAGACGGACATACACACAGGAAAGAGGAGGATACACATAGGATTGAGGAAGATAGACAAAGGAGAGAAGAGGACACACGCAGGAGAGAGGAGTATACACAGAAGAGAGGGGAGTTCACAGAGGAGAGAGGGCATTACACACAGGAGAAAGGGCGGATACACACAGGAGAGAGAAAGATACACACAGGAGAGAGGAGGATACACACAGGAGAGGGTGGATACACACGGGAGAGTGGAGGATACACACAGCAGAGAGGGGGGATACACACAAGAAAGAGGATACACAAAGAAGAAAGAAGGATACATAAAGGCGAGAGAAAGAATACACACAGAAGAGAGGGGGGATGCTAACAGAAGAGAGGGTGATACACACCAGAGAGTGGAACATACACACAGAAGGGAGAAGATACACACTGGAGAGAGTAAGATACACTCAGGAGGAGGAAGATACGCAAAGTAGAGAGAAGGTTACACACAGGAGAGGGCGAAACAAACAAGAGAGAGAAGGATCGACAAAGGAGAGAGGGAAATACACATAAGAGAGGGGTATACACACAGAAGATAAAAGGATACACGCAGGAGAATGAAGAATAAAAGCATCACAGAAAAGGATACATGCAGGAGAGAGGGAAAAAGACACAGGAGAGAAGGGGGATACACACAAGAGAGAGAATAATACACACAGAGAAAAGGATACACAAAATAGAGAGGAGGATACACAGAGGAGCGAGGGATACAGACAGGTGAGAGGAGAATACACACAGGAGAGAGAGGCATACACACAGAAAAGGGGGGATAAACAGAGAAGGGAGTGGGTTAAACAAAGAAGAAAGGGATACACTCAGGTGAGGGAAAAACACACAGGAGCGAGGGGGATGCACACTGGAGTAAAGAAAATACACAAAAACAAGACGAGAATACACACAAGAGAAAGAAAAATACACACAGGAGAGAGAAGATACACACAGGAGAGAGGAACATTCACACAGGAGACAGGAGGATACAAGAGGAGAGAGAAAGATACACACAGAAAAAAAGAGGATACACACAGGAGTGGGGGATATACACAGAAGAAAAAGGGATACAAAAAAGAGGGAAATACATAGAGTAGAGAGTGGGATAAACAGAGGAGAGAGGGGAATAAACACAGGAGAGGGGGACACATACAAGAGAGAGGGGCATAGACAGAGGAGAGAGGAGGATACACGCAAGAGAGAAGAGGATACACACAGAAAAGAGGAGATTCACACAGAAGAGAAGGGGATACACACAGGAGACGAAAGGATACAAACAGGAGAGAGGAGGATACACATAGGAGGGGGAGATGCACACAGGAGAAAGGGGCATACACACAAAAAAAGGAATACACACAGGAGAAAGGGGGATACATTTAGGAGAGAGGAGGATACACACAGGAGAGAAAAGGAAACAAACAGGAGAGGGGGATACATACAAGAGAGAGGGGGATACACACAGGAGAAAGGGGTGATACACACAGGAAAGAAAGGTGTTACCCACAGGAGAGATGGGGGAAACACACAGGAAAGCGAAGTGATACACACAGGAGAGAGCAGGATACACACAGGAGTGGGGGATACACAGAGAAGAGAGTGGGATACGCACAGCAATGGGAGATACACAGAGGAGAGTGTGGGATACACAAAGGAGAGAGGAAAATAAACACTACAGAAGGGGATACATACAGGAGAGAGGGACATAGACAAATAAGAGTGGAGGATACAGAGAGGAGAGAAAAGAATACACACTGGAGAAAGGAGGATACACATAGGAGACGGAGATACACACGGGAGAGAGGGACATACACACAAACAAGAAGGATACACAAAGGAGAAAGTGGGATACACCCAGGAGACAGGAGTATACACAAGAAAGTGTGATACACACAGGAGAGAGGGGCGTAAACACAGGAGAGAGAAGGATACACATAGGAGAAAGGGGTGATACACACAGAAAAGAAAGGTGTTACCCACAGAAGACAAAGGGGAAAAACACAAAAAAGTGGAGGGATACACACAGGAGAAAGGAGAACACACACAGGAGCGGGGCATACACAAAAGAGAGAGGGGGATACACACAGAAGAGGTGGATACATACAGGAGACAGAGAAATACACACAGGAGAGAGAGAGATACACACGGGAGAGTGGGATACACAGAGAAGAGAGGATATACACACAGGAGAGTGAGAAATACACACAAGAGATAGGGGCATACACACAGGAGAGAGTAGGATACACATAGGAGAGAGAAAAATACACAAAGGCGAGAGGAGAATACACAAAGGCGAGAGGAGTATACACGCAGGAGAGAGGAGTATACACAAAAGAGAGGGGAGTACACAGAGGAGAGAAGGCATTACACACAGGAGAGAGGGCGGATACACACAGGAGGGAGAATGATACACACAGGAGGGAGAAGGATACACACAGGAGAGAGGGGTGATACACACAAGAAAGAGAAGGATACACACAGAAAAAAGAAGGATACAAAAAGGCGAGAGAATGAATACACAGAGGGGAGAGGGGAGATACTAATAAGAAAGAAAAAGATACACATGAGAGAGTGGGGCATACACACAGAAGGGAGAAGATACACACTGGAGAGAGTAAGATACCCACAGGAGGAGAAAGATATGCAAAGTAGAGAGGAGAATACACACAGGAGAAAAGAGGATACACACAGGAGAGAGACGGATACACAAAAGAGAGAGGAGGATACACACAGGAGAGGGCGATACACACAAAAGAGGAAAGAATCCACAGAGGAGAGGGAAATATACATAAGAGAGAGGTATACACTCAGGAGAGAAAAGGATACACGCAGGAGAAAAGAGGATACACGCAGCACAGAGGAGGATACACACAGGAGAAAGGGAAATAGACACAGGAGAGAGAAAAATACACACAGGAGAGAAGAAAAATACACACAAGAGAGAGAATGATACACAAAGAAAAGAAAAGGATACACACAGTAGAGAGGAGGATACACAGTGGAGCGAGGGATACACACAGGTGACAGGAGAATACACACAGGAGAGAGGGGCATACACACAGAAAAGGGGAGTACACAGAGAAGGAAGTGGAATAAACAAAGAAGAAAGGGATACACACAGGAGAGGGAAATACACACAAGAGCGAGGAGGATGCACACAGGAGTAAAGGAAATACACAAAGGAAAGATGAAGACACACACAGGCGAGAGAAAAATACACACAGGAGAGGGAGATAAACACAGAAGAGAGGAAGATACACACAAAAGAAAGGAAGATAACAGAGGAGAGAAAAAGATACACACAGAAGAGGAAAAAACACACAGGAGTGTGGGATATACACAGAAGAGAAAGGGATACGAAAAAGATACGGAAATAAATAGAGGAGAGAGTGGGATACACAGAGGAGAGAGGGGGATAAACACAGGAGAGGGGGACACACACAGGAGAGAGGGGCATAGACAGAGGAGAGAGGATACGTGCAAGAGAGAAGAGGATACACACAGGAAAGAAAGGATTCACACAGGAGAGAGGGGGATACACACAGGAGAAAAAGAATACACACAGGAAAGAGGAGGATACACATAGGAGGGGGAGATACACACAGGACAAAGGGGCATACACACAAAAAAGGGATACACAGAGGACAAACGGGGATACACACAAAAGAAAGGAGGATACACACAGGAGAGAGGAAGAAACAAACAGGAGAGAGGGGATACACACAAGAGAGAGGGGGATACACACAGGAGAAAGGGGTGATACACACAGAAAAAAAGGAGTAACACACAGGAGAGAGGGGGAAAACACACAAGAAAGCGGAGGGATACACCCAGGAGAGAGGAGGATACACGCAGGAGACAGGAGGATACACAAAGGAGAGAAAAGTATACACACAGGAGAAGGACATGCACACATTAGAAAGGGGGATACACAAAGGAGAGTTGGATACATACAGGAGAAAGGGAAATATACACAAGAGAGATGGGGATACACACAGGGAATGGGAATATACCCAGGAGAGAGGGTATACACACAAAAGAGGGGAATACACACAGGAGAGAGCGGCATACAGACAGGAGAGAGGGAAATACATATAGGAGAGAGAAAGATACACACAAAAAAAGAGGAGGATTCACGCAGGAGAGAGGAGTAGACACAAAACAGAGGTTAATACACAAAGGAGAGAGGGCGTTACACACAGGAGAAAGGGTGGATTCACACAGGAGAGAGGAGGATACACACAAAAGAGAGGAGCGTACACACAGGAGAGAGAATTATACGCACAGGAGAAACGGGAATTCACAAAATAAAGAGGGGGATATACACAGGAGAGAGGGGGATGCACACAGGAGAGAGGGGTATACACACAGGTGAGGGAAATACACAAAAAAGAGAGGGGAATACACACAGGAGAGAGAAAAGATACACACAGGAGAGAGGAGGACACACACAAGAGAGAGGGGGATAAAAACAGGAGAGAAAAGAGATACACAAACTTAAGAAGATACACAAAGAAGAGAGGACGATAAAAACAAAAGAGAGGAGGATACACACAGGAGGGTGAAAGATACACAGAGCAGAGAGTAGGATACACACAGTAGAGAGGGATACACACAAAAGAGAGAATACACAAAGGAGATAGAAGGATATACACAGGATGCAGAAGGATACACACAGGAGAGAGGAAGATAAACAGAGGAGAGAGGGGGGATACCAACGGGAGTAAAGAAAATACACACTGGAGGAAGGAGGATACACACAGGAGACAGGAAGATACACACTGAATAGAAAATGATACACACAGGAGAGAGGAAGATACACAGAAGAGGGATGATGAAACTCACAGGAGAGAGAAGGATCCCCACAGGTGAAAGAAGAATACACAGAGAAGATAAAATGATACACACAGGAGAGAAAGGTATACTCACCAGAGAGCAAGGTATACACACAGGAGACAGTGGGATACACACAGGGGGAGGAAGATACACACAGGAGAGAGGAGGAAACACACATTAGAGAGGAAGATACACACATGAGAGAGGAGAATACACAAAGGCATACACAAAGGAGAGGCTGATAAACACAGAATAGAGGGGGATACAAACAGAAAAAAAGATACACGCAGAAGACGGGGATACACACAGGAGAGAGGGGGATACACACAAAAGATAGGAGGATACAGAAAGGAGAGAATAGGACACACCCAGGAGAGAAAATGATACAAACAGGAGAGAAGAGAATACACACGTGAAAGAAGGATAAACACAGCAGAGAGGAAGATACACACAGAAGAGAGGGAAATACACTCAGGAGAGTCGGGATACAAACAGGAGAGTGCGGCATACACAAATGGGGAGGGGGATACACACAGGAGAGAGGAGAATACACACAAGAGAGAGGAAAATACACACAAGGGAAAAAAGAATACACACAGGAATGAGGGGGATAAACGCAAAAGAGAGAAGAATAAAGACAGCAGAGTGGAGGATACACACAAGAGAGAGGAGAATACACATAGGAGAGAGGGGGATACACAAATGGGAGGGGAAGGTACACACATTAGAGAAAAAATACACAAAAAAGACAAAGGCATACAAAAAGTAGAGGCTGATACACACAGGATAGAGGGAGATACACACAGAACAATATGAATACACGCAGAAGAGTGGGATACATACAGGAGAGAGGGGCATACACACAGAAGAGAGGAGAATATACACAGAATAGAGGAGGATACACAGAGTAGAGCGGAGGATACACACAGGAGAGTGGAGGATACACACTAAAAACAGGAGGATACAGAAAGGAGAGAGGAGGATACACACAAAAGAGAAAATGATGCAAACAAGAGAGAGGAGGATACACACGTGAAAGGAGGATACACACAAGAGAGAGGGGAATACACTCAGGAGAGTGGGGGATACAAACAGGAGAGTGCAGCATACACAAAGGAAGAGGGGGATACACACAAGAGAGAAAAGGATACACAAAATATTGAGGAAAATACACACAGGAGAAAAAAGGATACACACAGGAATGAGGGGGATATACGCAAGAGAAAAAGATAAATACAGCAGAGTGGAGGATACACACAGGAGAGAAGAGGATACACACAGGAGATAGGAGGATACAAAAATGAGAGGGGAAGCACACAGGAGAAAGGGGGATACACACAGGCGAGGGGGAAACACAAAGGATTAGGAAGGATACACACAGGAGAGAGTTGGATACACACAAAAGAAAAGAGGATACAGAAAGGAAAAAGGAGGATACACACAGAAGAGAAAATGATACAAACAGGAGAGTAAAGGATACACACGTGAAAGGAGGATACCCACAGGAGAGAGGAGGATACCCACAGAAGAGAGCAGCATACACTCAGGAGAGAGGAGGATACACTCAGGAGAGTGGGAAATACAAAGGAAGAGTGTGGCATACACAATGGGGGAGGGGGATACACACAGGAGCAAGGAGGATACACACAACAGAGAGGAAAATACACACAGGAGATAAAAGGATACACAGAGGAATGAGGGGGATAAATGCAAAGAGAGGAAAATAAACAGAGTAGAGTGGAGAATACACACAGTAAAGAGTGAGATACACACAGGAGAAAAAGATACACACAAGAGAGAGGGGCATACACAGAGAAGAGAGGAGCGTAAACACAGGAGAGAGGAAGGATACACACAGGAGAAACGGGATACACAGAGGAGAGTGGCACATACACATAGAAGAGAGAAGGATACACACAGGAAACGGGGGATACAAACAGGGGGAGAAGGATAATGACAGGAAGGAGGAGGATAAACAAAAAATAAAATAGGATACAGAAAGAAGAGAGAAAAATACACGCAGGAGAGAGGAAAATTCACACAGAATAGAGGAGGATACACAAAGAAGAGATGAGGATACGTGCAGGAGAGATGAGAATACACACAGTGGAGAGGGAAAATACACACAGAAGAGGATACAAATAGAAGATACAAACACGTGAGCAAAGTATACACACAGGAGAGAGGAGGATACACACAGGTGAGAGGAAAATACACACAAAAAAGTGGAGGATAAACACAGGAGAGAGGGTGATACACACAGAAGAGGGGTGATACACACAGGAAAGGGGAAGGTACACAGAGGAGAGAGGAAGATACACAAAAAAGAAAAGAGGATACACAAAAAAGAGGGGGATACACACAGGAGAGAGGTTGATATACCGAAAAGAGAGAAGGATACACACAGGAGAGAAAAAGAAACACACAGGAGAGGGGAATACACACAAGAGAAAGGGGGATACACACAGGAGAGAGGAGAATACACACAGGAGAGAAAAGACACACAGGAGAGAGGGGCGTACACACAGAAGAAAAAAGAATATACACAGCAGAGAGAAGAATACACAGAGGAGAGAGGGGATACCCACAGAGGAGTGGAGGATACACATAGGAGAGAGAGGGAATACACACGGAGAGAGGGGAGATACACACAAGAGAGAAGGGGGATACTTCCAAGAGAGAAAAGGAATACACAGGAGAGAGGAGGATACACATAGGAGAGAGAATGATACACACAGGAGAGAGAAAGATACACACAGGAAAAAAAATACACACAGGAGAGAGAATACACACAGGAGACAGAAAAATACACACAAAATAGAGAAGGATACACACATAAGACAGAAGGATACACACAGGAGAGAGGTGATACACACAGAAGGAAGAAGGGTACACACCGTAGAGAGGAAGATACAAACAAATGAGAGGATACACACAGGAGTGGGGGATAAACACAGGAGAGTGGTGATACACACAGGAGAGTAAAGAAACCACATAGGAGAGAGGAGGATACAAACAGTAGAGGGAGATACACAAATTAGAAAGGAGAATGCGCACACAGGAAAAAGGATACACACAGAAGAAAGAAGGATACACACAGGAGAGGGGGTATACACACAGGAGATGGGGATACACACAAGAGAGAGGTTGATACACACATGAGAGAGAAAAATACAAGCAGGCGAGAGGGGATACACACAGGAGAACGGGTGATACTCACAGGAGATGGGGTAATGCACACAGGAGATAAAGGTGTTACACACAGAAGAGAGGGAGAAAACACACAGAAGAGAGGAGGGTTACACACAGGATAAAGGAATATACACGCAGGAGAAAAGAAAATACACATGGGAAATAAAAGGATACCACAAGAGAGGGGGATACACATAGTAGAGAGGGGCATGCACACAGGAAAAAAGGATACACACAGAAGAAAAAAGAATAACACAAGAGAGAAAAGGATACACGCAGAAGATGGGGATACACACAGAAGAGAGGGGCATACACACAGTAGCGAGGAAGATACACACAGGAGAGAGGAAGATACAAAAAGGAGAGAGGAAATACACACAGGAGAAAGGGTGATACACACAGGAGAAAAGGGGGATACACACAAGAGAAAGAAATTACACACAGAAGAGACGGAAGAAACACACAGGAGAGAGGAGGAATATTCACAGGAAGAAGGAAGATACACACAAGAGAGTAGAAAATACACACAGGAGAGAGAATGATGCACACAGGAAAAAAGAGGAAACACACAGAAGAGAAGAGGATACACAAATGAGTGAAAAGAATACACACAAGACAAAGCAGGATACACACAGGAGAGGGGCATACACACAGGAAAGGGACATACACACAGGAGAGGGGGATACAAACAAGAAATTTGGATAAACACAGGAGACAGGGTAATAAACACAGAAGAGGGGGGATACACAAAGTAGATGGGGATACAGAGAGAAGAGAGGGGGATACATATAGGAGAAAAAAGAATACACACAAGACAGAGGGGCATAGACACAGTAGAGAGTAGGATACACACAGGAGAGAGGGGGATACACACAGGAGAAAGGGGGTTACAAACAGGAAGGTGTGGAATACACACAGGATGGAGGAGGATACACAGAGGAGAGAGAAGGATACACACAGAAGGAGGGGAATACACACAGGAGAGAGGAAAATACACACAGGAGAGAGGAGGATACACACAGGAGAGAGGACGATACACACAGGAGAAAGGAGGATTCACAAAAAAGAGGGGAAATACAGAGGAGAGAGAAGGATACAAACAGGTGAGAGGGATACACACAGGAAACGGGGAAGTACACACAGGAGAGAGTGGGATAAACACAGGAGAGAGGTGCATACCCACAGAAGAGAGAAGGATACACACAGGAGAGAGGGGATACACACAGGAGATGGGGGATACACACAGGAGAGAGGAGGATACAAACAGGAGTGAGGGGTATACAAACAGTGGGAGAAGGATAAATACAGAAGAGAGGAGAATACACACAAAAGGGAAGATGATACAAAGAGAAGAGAGGAGAATTCACGCAGGAGAGAGAAGAATATACACAGTAGAGAGGGAACTACACACAGGAGAAATGCGGATACACACAAAAGGAGGAAAATATCCACAGCAGAGAGGAAAATACACACAAGCCAGAGGAGGAAACACACAGGAGAGAAAAGGATACACACAGGAGAGAGGGGGATACACACAGGAGGGAGAAAGATACAAACAGGAGAGTGCAGCATACACACAGGAGGGAGGGCAATACAAACAGGAGAGAGGGAGATACACACAGGAGAGGGGAGGATACGCACAGAAGAGAGGAGCACACACAAAGAAGAGAAGGAAAAACAGAGTAGAGAGGGAGATACACACAGGCGAGTGGAGTAAACACAGAATTGGGGGAAATGCACACAGAAGAGAAGGGGATACACACAGGAGAGGGGGATACACACAGTAGAAAAAAGCACACACAAAAAAGAAATGAGGATACACACAGCAGAGAGGGCGGATACACACAGGAGAGAGGAGGATACCCACAGGACAGTGGGGCATAGACACAGGATGGAGGAAGAAACAAACAGGAGAGGGTTGGTACACACAGAAGGAGAAGAATAAATACAAAAGGGAGAAAAATACACATAAAAGGAAAGAAAATACAGACAAAAGAGAGGAGGATACACGCAGGAGAGAGGAGGATCGACACAAAGAGGAGCAGACACAGAGGAGAGAGGAGGATACACGCAGGAGAGAGGATTATACACACAGGAGAGAGGGTTGAGAAACACAGGAGAGGGAAATACACACAGGAAAAAGGAAGGTACACACAGGAGAGAGGGGTATACACACGAGAGAAAAGGATACAAAAAAAGAGGGGCATAAACACAGGAGAGTGGGAAACACACCAAAAAATGAGAAAAGGATACACACAGGAGAGAGGAGGATACACACAGGAGATGGGGAAACACACAGGAGAGAGGGGCATACACACTGGAGAGGGTGATACACACAGGAGAAAAGTGGATACACACAGGAGAGATAAGAATACACACAGGAGATGGGGATACACACAGGAGAGAAGGGCGTTCACTCAGGAGAGAGAAGGATACACAAAACAGAGCATAGGATACACACAGTAGAGAGGGAATACACACAGGAGAGAGGAAGATACACACAGGAGAGAGGGGGGATACACACAGGAGAGAGCGGGGATACTCACAGGAGAGAAGAGGAATACACACTAAAGATAATAGGATACACACAGGAGAGAGAAAGATACACACAGAAGATTAGGATACACACAGGATAGAGGAGGATACACAGAGAAGAAAGATACACACAGCAGACAGAAGGATACACACAGAATAGAGGGGGATACACACAGGAGAGGGGTGATACACACAGAAAAAAGGAAGGTACACACAGGAGAGAGAAGGATACACATAAAAGAGAGAAGGATACACACAGGAGACAGAAGGATACAAACAGAAAAGCGAAAGATACACAAAGGAGAGGTGTAATACACACAGGAGAAAAAAATAAACACAGGAGAGAAAAAGATGCACACAGGAGAAAGAAGTATACACATAGGAGAGAAAGATACACAAAGTAGAGTGGGGCATACACATAGGAAAGTAAAATACACACAGGAGAAAGGGGGATAAACACAGGAGAGAGGAGGATACACACAAGACAGGGGGATACACAAAGGTGAGGGGGCGAACACACAGGAGAGAGGAAGATACATACAGGAGAGAGGAGGATACAAACAGGAGAAAGGGGATACACACGGAAGAGAGGGGGATACACACAGACGAAATGGGGGATACACACAAGAGAGAAAGGGGTTACAAACAGGAGGGGGGAACACAAAAAAGAGAGGGGGATTTCACACAGGAGAGAGCAAGATACACACAGGATAGAGGAAAATACACACAGGAGAGAGACGTATACGCACAGGAGAGAGGAGGATACACATAGGAGAGAGGAGAATACACATAGGAGAAAGGCATACACACAGGAGAGAGGAGGATAAAAAGAAGAGAGTTGGGAACACGCAAGAGACAAGGTAATACACATAGGAGAGAGATTGATACACACAGAAAAGAGGGGAATGCACACAACAGTGAGGGCATACATACAAAAGAGATGAGAACACACAAAGGAGAGGGGGGATACACACAGGAGAAAGGGGGATACAAATAGGAGAGTGCAGCATACGCACAAAAGGGAGAAGAATACACACAGGAGAGAGGAGGATACACACAGGAGAGAAAAGGCTACACACAGGAGAGAGGAGTATACCCAAAGAAGAGACAGAAACACACAAGAGAGAGGGGAATACACATAGGTGAGGGGGATACACACAGGAGACGGTGTGATACACAAAGAAGAGTGGGGAATACACACAGGAGAAATGGCGATACAAACAGGAGAGTGCGGCATACACACAAGAGGGATGGGATACACAGAAAAGAGAGGAGGATACACACAGAAGAGAGAAAGCTACACACAGGAGAGAGGAGTATACACAAAGAAGAGAGGAAAACAAACAAGAGAGAGAAGGATACACACAGGCGAGGGGAATACACACAGAAGACGGTGTGATACATACAGGAGAGAGGGGGATAAACAAAAAAGAGAAGAATACACACAGGAGAGAGGGGTATAAACAAAAAATAGAGAATGATACACACAGGAGAGAGGGGGATACCAACAGGAGAGTGGGGCATACACACAGGAGGGAAGGTAATACACACAGGAGAGAGAAGGATATACACAGGAAGACAAGAATAAATACAAGAGAGAGGAGCATACACACTAAAGACTGGAGGATACAGACAGAATAGAGGATGATATATGCAAGAGACAAAAGGATACTCACAGGAGAGAGGAGGATACACCCAAGAGAGTAGGATACACGCAGAAGAGAGAAGGATACACACAGGAAAGAGGGGGGTTACACACAGAAGAGGGGGATACACACAGAAGAAAGAAAGATACAAACAAAAGAAAGGAAGACGCACACAGGAGAGTGGAAGATTCACACAAAAAAAGAGGATGATACACACAGGAGAGATGAGGATACATACAGAAAAGAGAACAATACACACAGAAGAGGGGATACACACAGAATAGAAAAGAATACACAAAAAAAAGAGGAGGATACACACAGGAGAGAGGAGGATGCTCACAGGAGAGACGGGAATACACACAAGAGAGAGTGGGATAGACACAGAAGAGGGGTGATACACACAAAAGAAAGGAGGATACACACAGGAGAGAGAAGAATACTCACAGGAGAGTTAAAGATACACAAAGAAGTTGGGGATACACACAGGATGGGGTAGATACACTTTTTTGTAAAAAAGAGAAAAAAATACAAAGGAGAGAGGAGAATACACACAGGAGATGGGGATACACACAAGGGAGAGGGGCATACACACAGGAGAGGATGATACACACATGAGAAACGGGGATACCCACAGGTGAGAGACGAATACACACAGAAGAGGGGGATACACACAAGAGAGAGGGGTATACACACATGAGAGAGGATAGACAGAGCAGAGAGAAGGATACACAAAGGAGAGAGGGGATACACACAAAACAGATGGAGATACACACAGAATAAAAAGAGATACACACAGGAGAGAGGGGAAATACACAGAGAGATGAGGACAGATACACACAGGAGAGCAGATCATACACACAGGAGACAAGAGGATACACAGAGGAGAGAGAAAGATAAACACAGGAGAGAGGAAGATACACAGAAGAGAGGAAGATAAACAAAGGAGAGAGGATACACACAAAAGAGAACAGGATACACAGAGGAGACAGAAGGATACACAAAGCCGAGAGGGGCATACACACAGAAAAGGTGGATACACACAGGAGAAAGGGGGATACACAAAAGAGAGAGGAGGATGCACACAGGAGAGGAGGATACACACAGGTGAGAGAGGCGTACACAAAGAAGAGAGGAAGATACACACGGAAAAGTGGAGGATACAACCAGGAGAGAGGGTACACACACAGGAGAGAGGAGGATATCCACAGAAGAAAGGGGGATACAAACAAGAGAAAAAGGTTACACACAGGAGAGTGGCGGAAACACAAGGGAAAGAGGAGAGATACACAAATGATATAAAAGGATACACACAGGAGAGAGAAAAATACACACAGTAGAGAGGAGAATACACACAGGAGAGAGAAGGATACACACAGAAGAGAGGAGGATACACACATGAGAGGTGCATACACACAGAAGAGAGGGGGATACACAAAGGAGAGTTGGATTCACACAGGAAACAGGGTAATACACACAGAAGAGTGAGGGATAAAAACAGGAGTGGGAGATACACCCAGGAGAGCGTGGAATACACACAGGAGAGAGGAGAATACACACGAGAGAGAGAGAGGGGAATACAAATAGGAGAGAGGAGGAAGCACACAGGAGAGAAAGGGATACACACAGGAACAAGAAAGATATGAACAGGAGAGTGCAGCATACACAGAGGAGGGAGGGGATACACACAGGAGAGAGGAAGATACACACAAAAGAAGGGGGATACACACAGGAGAGAGGAGGATACACAAGAAGAGAGGAAGCTACACAGAGGAGAAAAAAGGATACACAAATAACAGGGGGAAACACACAAAAGGGAAGGAGATACACACAGGCGAGAGGGATACGCCCAGGAGACGGGGAGATACACACAGAAGATAGAGGATACACAGAGGAGAGGGGTATACACACAAAAGAGAGTGGCATACACACAGGAGAGAGGAGGATACACACAGGAGAGAGGGGGAATACACACAGGAGAAAGTAAAAATACACACAGGAGACGGGGATACAAACAGGAGATTGAGGCATACAAACAGGTGGGTAGAAGATACACACAGAAGCTTGAGACATACACAAAGCAGAGAGTGGGGTACACACAGGGAAAGAAGGATAAATACAGGAAAGAGGAAGATACACACAAAAGAGTGCAGGATACAGACAGAAGAGAGGAGAATAAATGCAAAAGAGAGTAGGATACACACAGTAGAGAGGAGGATACACGCAGGAGAGAGGAGGATACACACAGGAGAAAAAGGGATACACACAGGAGAGAAGAATACACACTGGAGAGAGGAGGATACACACAGGAGAAAAAAGGATACACACAGGAGAGTGGAAGATACACACAAAAGAGAGGAAATACACACAAAAGAGAGGGGGATACACACAGAAGAGTGGTAATATACACAGGAGAGAGGAGGGTACACAGAGGAGAGAGGGAGATACACAAAGGAGAGAGGAGAATACACAAAGGAGAGGGGAATTCACACAGGGGAAAGGGGGATACACTGAATAAAAAGAGGATACACACAGGAGATAGGAGGATAAACACAGTAGAGAAGGATATACACAGGAGAGAGGGGCATACACACAGGAAAGAAAGACAAACACAGAAGAAAGGGGGATAGACACAGAAGAGGGAGAATACACAAAGGAGAGGGGGATACACACATGAGAACAGGGCGTACACACAGAAGAGAGTAAGATTCAAAAAGCAGAAAGAAGGATACACACTGGAGAGAGGGGATACACACAAGAGAGAGGAAGATACACACAGGAGATAGGGAGATACACACAGGAAAGAGCGGGGATACACACAGGAGCGTGGGTGCATACAAACACGAAAGATGAGGGATACACACAAGAGGGAGGAGGATACACAGAGAAGAGAGGAGGATACACACAGTAGAGAAAAAGATACACACTAGAGAAAAAGATACACACAGAAGAGGGGGATACACACAGGAGAGAGTTAGATACACACAGGATAGAGGAGTTTACACAAAAGAGAGCAGGATACACACAGGAGACAGAAGAATACACACAGGAGAGAGGGGGTATACACAGGAGAGTGGTGATATACACAGGAGAAAGGAGGGTACACACAGAAGAGAGGGGCATACACACAGGTAAAATGGATAAACACAGGAGAAAGGGGGATACACACAGGAAAGAGGAGGATACACAAAGGTAAGGGGGATACACAAAGAAATAAGGCCGTACACACATAAGAGAGGAAATTACACACGGGGGAGAGGAGGATGCAAACAGGAGAGAGGTCATAGACACAGGAGAAAAAAAGGTATAAAGAGGATCCTTCACAGCCTCACTGAATATTACACACATATGATGTAGTCTTGAGCCTATTTTTTATGGCCACTCATTCAAATAATCACTAAATAATGCACACCTGCTCAATAGTCAGATGTCTCTTTCCTATGGCCTCTCGTTAAGAGCCACACTAAGTGTACACACCTGGGGAAATAGAATTTACCATTATCCCCTCATTCAGAGTCTCACTAAATAATGCACACCTGTGGAATAGTCAGGAGAATCTTTCAGATGGACACTCGTAAAGAGCCTCACTAAATGTACACACCTGGGGAAATAGTCAGGATTTACCTATATCCCTTCATTCAGAGTCTCACTAAATAATGCACACCTGTGGAATAGTCAGGAGACTTTTTCATGCGGCCTCTAATTCGGAGTGTCACTGAATAATGTGATGTAGTCAGCAGTCTCCTTCAAGTAGACACATATTCAGAGCCACAGTGAATAAACTAGGCCCTTTATGATGTAAGGAGTCTAATTAATACGGCCACATCTTCTGAGCCTCACTGTATAATACACACCTGGAGATTATTTTGGAGTCTATTTACGATGGACATTCATTCAGAGCCTCGGTAAATAATGTACACCCGTGGAGTAGCCAGTAGTCTATTTTATTAGGACACTCAATCATAGCCTCAATGGATAATATGCACGTGTGGATTAGTCCGGATTCCAATTTATATGGCCACTGACTCGTAACCTCAGTGAAATATGCACAAATGGAAGGTACTCAGCAGTCTATTTCATATAGACAGTCATTCAGAGATTCACTAAATAATACAAATATTTAATATGGCAGCATCCTGTTTCATATGCTCACAAAAAAATGAGCCTCACTGAGTAAGACACACCCAGGGAAGTGTTAGGACTCTACTTTATATAGTCTCTCATTTACAGCCTCAGGGAATAATGAACACGTGTGGAATAGACACTAGACTATCTTATATGGCCACAAAATCAAAGCCTGAGTGAGTAATACACAATTTTGGAATAGTCACTTGTCTATTTTACATGCCCAAATATTTAGAGTCAAAGTCAATAATACACGCCTGTGGACAAGTCAGAAAATAATTTCATATGGCCAAAGTTTCAGAGCCTCAGTGAATAATACATACGTGGGAAATACTCAGGACGCTATTAAATGTGGCATCAATTTCAGAGCTTCCTTGAATAAGAAACACCTCTATTGTAGTCAGAATTCTATTTCCTATAGCCACATATTCAGAGCCTAACTGAATAATATACACCTTGGGAAAAGATAAAATTCTATTTCGTATAGCCACTCATTTAGAGCCGAATGTAAAAACGCACGCCTGAGGAGCATTCAGGAGGCTCTATTTTATGGCCACTCATTCAGAGCTCCACAGAATAATACAGACCTGTGAAAACGTCAGAAGTGTATTTCACATTGCCACTTAATCAGAACCTCAGTGAGGAATCATATATATATATATGAAAAATACTCAGTATTATATTATATATAGCCACTTATTCAGAGACTCACTGAATAATGCACAGCTCAACAATAGTTTGGAGCCTATTTGATATGACCCTTCAGCCAGCGACTCAGAAGTGAAAAATAGTCAAGAGGATAGAGTCAAGTGTTATGTTATGAGGTCACTCGTTCAGAATCTCACTGAGGAATACAGACCTTGGGAATAGTCAGTGTCCAAATCATATGGACACTCAATCACAGCATTACCGAATAATGCACAATGGCGCAATAGTAAGGAGTCTATTTTATATGGCCTGTCATTCGGAGCTTCAGTGCATAATAAACAGCTGAGGGAGTAATCAGGACCCTATTTAACGTAGCCACAAATTAAGCAGCTCCGTGAATGATACACCCATGTTTCAGAGTCAGGAGACTCTTTGACATAGACACTCATACAGAACCTTTTCGAATACTGCACATTTGGGGAATAATCACTAGTCTGTTTCATATGGTGATTAGTTTGGAGAATCAAAAAATAACGCACACCCGTTGAGTAAAATGCGTTCTATTTCATAAGGCCACTCTTTCAGGGTTTCAGTGAATAATATGTATATCTGATAAGTCAGGAATATTTTTCACATGGCCACTCGTTCATGGCCTCTGTGAAGAATACTCCCCTCAAAAATAGTCAAGGGTCTACTTCAAATGGCTGCATATTCAAAGTCTCTGTATGCAATGAACACACGGGCAATACACCTGAGTCTCTTTTTTATGCCCACTTAGTCAGAGACTCATTCAATAATACACAACAAAGGAAGATTTAAGAGTCTACTTCATGTAGCCACTCATTTAGAGCCTCAGTGAATAGTGCACCTCAGGGTAATAGTCGAGCATTTTTTAGATGTCCACTCATTTTGTGCCTCACTGAGTGATATACACCTGAAGAATCCTAAAAATTCTATTTGATGCTACCACGCATTTAGCACCTTATTGCATAATTCACAATGGATCAATAGTCAGGTGTCTATTTTATATGGTCTATCACTGAAAGTTTCAATGAGTAATAAACTTCTATGGAGTAATCAGCACGCTGTTTAAGATAGCCACAAATTAAGTGCCTTCCTGAATGATACACACCTGGATGATGGCCTAATTTCTATTTCCCATGAACTCTAATTTGTGTATCTTTCAGTAAAACACACCTGGGGCAGTGTCAGGAGTCTATTTGGTATTTGCAATCAAACAGAACCTGTTTGATTAATGCACACATGTATAGAAATGAGGAGTCTATGTCATACAGCTACTCATTCAGACAAACAGTGAATAATGCACATGTAAAGTAAGTAGCAGTCTGATTCTTATGGACCCTCTTTCACAGCCTCAGTTAATATTACACACTTGGGATATAGTCTGGAGTCTATTTTTTATGGTCACCCATTCAGAGAATCACTAAATAATGCACACCTGCGGAATAGTCAGAAGTCTCTTTCCAATGGCCACTCTTTAGGAGCCTTACCAAGTGTACACACCTAGAGAAATAGTCAGGATTTACCATTATCCCCTAATTCAGAATCTCACTAAATAATGCACACCTGTTGAATAGTCAGGAGACTTTTTTATGTGGCCTCTAATTCGGAGTGTCATTGAATAATGTGGTGTAGTCAGGAGTCTATTTAATGTAGACACATATTCGGAGCTTCAGTGAATAAAACAGACACTTGATATAGTAATGAATCTAATTGATATGGAAACATATTCTGAGCCTCACTGAATAATACACACCTGGGGAATAATTTGCAGTCTATTTTCTATGGACATATATTCAGAACCTCGGAAAATTATGTACACCTGTGCAGTAGCCAGGAGTCTATTTTATTAGGACACTCATTCATAGCCTCAGTGGATAATATGGACGTGTGGATTAGTCAGGATTTCATTTTATATGGCCACTGACTCGTAACCTCAGTGAAAAATGCAAAAATGTAAACTACTTAGCAGTCTATTTCATATATACACTAATTCATAAATTGGCTGAATAATACAAATAATTGAGATAGACAGCATTTCTTTTTATATGGTTAAACAAAAAGAGCCTCACTGAGTAATGCACACCAGGGGAAGTGTTAGGAGTCTACTTTATATAGCCTTTAATATACAGAATCAGGAAATAATGCACACGTGTGGAATAGACACTAGTCTATTTTATATGGCCGCAAAATCAAAGCATTTTCACATACTGCACATGTGGGTAATAATCACTTGTCTATTTCATATGGTGTTTCGTTTGGTGAATCAAAAACTTATTCCCACCTTTGGAGTAAAATTGGTTCTATTTCAGAAGGCCACTCTTTCAGTGTTTTAGTGAATACGGGGTATAACTAATAAGTCAGGAATCTCCTTCACATGGCCACTCGTTCTGGGCCTCTGTGAAGAATAATCCCCTCAAAAATAGTCAAGTGTCTACTTTAAATGGCTACACATTCAGAGACTCTTTAGGTAACAAACACCTGGGCAATACACTTGGGTCTTTGTTTTATGCCCACTTAGACAGAGTCTCATTCAATAATACACACCTGCTGAAAAATGAAGAGTCTACTTCATGAAGCCACTCCTTAGATCCTCAGTGAATAATGCACACCAGGGTAATAGTCGAGCAATTTTTATATGGCCACTCATTTTGTGCCTCACTGAGTGATATAAACCTGAAGAATCCTCAGGATTCTATTTGATACTACCATGCATTTAGCACCTTATTGAATAATTCACAATGGAGCAATATTCAGGTGTCTATTTTGTATGGCATCTAATTCAAAGTTTCAGTGAATAATAAACTTCTATGGAATAATCAGGATGCCGTTTATGATACCCACGAATTAAGTGCCTTCCTGAATGATACACACCTGGGTAATAGCCTGGCGTCTATATCATATGAACTCCAATTTTGTGTATCGTTGAGTAATACACACCTGGCGCAGTTTTAGGAGTCTCTTTGGTATGGACATTCAAACAGTACCTGTTTGATTAATGCACACATGGATAATAATGAGAAGTCTATGTCATATGGCTACTCATTCAGACAAACAATGAATAATGCACATGTAAAGTAATTAGAAGTCTGATTATTATGGACCCTCTTTCACAGCCTCACTGAATATTACACACTTGGGATATAGTCTGGAGTTTATTTTTTATGGCCACCCATTCAGAGAGTCACTAAATAATGCACACCTGCGGAATATACAGCAGTCTCTTTCCTATGGCCACTCGTTAAGAGCCTCATTAAGTGTACACACCTGGGGAAATAGTCAGGACTTACCATTATCCCCTCATTCAGAGTCTCACCAAATAATGCACACCTGTGGATTAGTCAGGAGACTCTTATCTATGGCCACTCGTTAAGAGCCTCACCAAGTGTACACACCAGGGGAAATAGTCAGAATATACCTATAAACTTTCATTCAGAGTCTCACTAAATAAGGCACACCTGCGGAATAGTCAGGAGACTTTTTCATGTGGTCTCTAATTCACAGTGTCAATGAATAATGTCATGTAGTCAGGAGTATATTTCATGTAGACATGTATTCAGAACCACAGTGAATAAAACAGGCCCTTTATGTTCTAAGGAATCTAATTAATATGGCCATATCTTCTGAGCCTCAATGAATAATACACACCTGGAGAATAATTTGGAGTCTATTTTTGATGGACATTTATTCAGAACCTCAGTAAATAATGTACACCTGTGGATTAGCCAGGAGTCTATTTTATTAGAATACTCATTCATAGCCTCAGTGGATAATATGCACGTGTGGATTAGTCTGGATTCCAATTTATATAGCCAATGACTCGTAACCTCAGTGAGAAATGCACAAATATAAAGTACTCAGCAGTCTGTTTCATATAGACACTCATTCAGAGATTCACTACATAATACAAATATTTAATATAAAAGCAACTTGTTTCATATGGTCACACAAAATAAGCCTAACTGAGTAAGGCATATCTAAGGAAGTGTTAGGAGTCTACGTTATATAGCCTCTGATTTACAGCCTCAGGGAATAATGCACACGTGTGGAATAGATACTAGACTATTTTATATGGCCACAAAATCAAAGCCTGAGTGAGTAATACACAATTTTGGAATAGTCACTTCTCTACTTTACATGCCCAAATATTTAGAGTAAGAGTCAATAATACACACCTGTGGACAAGTTAGAAAACAATTTCACAAGGACAAAATTTCAGAGCCTCAGTGAATAATACATACCTGGGAAATACTCAGGACGGTATTACATGTGGCATCAATTTCAGAGCTACAATGAATAAGAAACACTTCTAGTATAGTCAGAATTCTATTTCCTATAGCCACATATTCAGCCTAACTGAATAACATACACCTTGGGAAAAGATAAAATTCTATTTCGTATAGCCACTCATTTAGAGCCGAATGTAAAAATGCACACATGAGGAGCATTGAGTAGGCTCTATTTTATGGCCACTCATTCAGAGCTTTACAAAATAATACAGACCTTTGAAAACGTCAGGAGTGTATTTCACACAGCCACTCATTCAGGAACTCAGTGAGGAATTATATATATCTGGAAAATACTCAGGATTATATTATATGTAGCCACTTATTCAGAGACTCACGGAATAATGCACAGCTCATGAATAGTTTGGAGTGTATTTGATATGACCCTTCAACCAGCGACTCAGTGGACAATGCAGAACTGAAAAATAGTCAAGAGGATAGAGTCAAGTGTTTATGTAATGTGGTCACTCGTTCAGAAACTCACTGAAGAATACACAACTTGGGAATAGTCATTGTCCAAGTTATATGGACACTCAATCACAGCATTACCGAATAATGCACAATGGGGCAATAGTAAGGAATCTATTTTATATGGCCTGTCATTCAGAGCCTCAGTGCATAATAAATACCTGTGGAATAGTCAGGTCCCTATTTAAGGTAGCCCCAAAATTAGCAGTTCCGTGAAGGATACACACATATGTCAGAGTCAGGAGACTCTTTGATGTAGACACTCACACAGAACCTTTCGAATACTGCACATTTGGGGAATAATCACTAGTCTGCTTCATATGGTGATTAGTTTGGGCAATCAAAAAATAACGCACACCTGTTGAGTAAAATGGGTTCTATTTCATAAGGCCACTCTTTCAGTGTTTCAGTGAATAATATGTATATCTGATAAATCAGGAATCTCTTTCACATGGCCACTCGTTCAGGGCCTCTGTGAATAATTCTCCCCTCAAAAATAGTCAAGGGTCTACTTAAAATGGCTACACGTACAAAGTATCTGCATGCAATGAACACACTGGCAATACACCTGAGTCTCTTTTTTATGCCCAACTAGTCAGAGACTCATTCAATAATACACAACAAAGGAAGATTTAACTGTCTACTTCATGTAGCCACTCATTTAGAGCCTCAGTGAATAATGCACACCAGGGTAATAGTGGCATTTTATATATGGGCACTCATTTTTTGCCTCACTGAGTGATATACACCTGAAGAATCCTCAGCATTCTATTTTATGCTACCACTCATTTAGAACTTTGTTGAATAATTCAGAATGGAGCCATAGTCAGGTGTCTATTGTATATGGTCTATCATTCAAAGTTTCAGTGAATAGTACACTTCTATGGAGTAATCAGGACGCTGTTTATCATAGCCACGAATTAAGTGCCTTGCTGAATGATATGCACCTGTGTGATAGTCAGGAGTCTATTTCATATGAACTCTAATTTTGTGTATCGCTGTTTAATACACACCTGCGGAAGTGTCAGGGGTCTATTTGGTACGGACACTCAAACAGAGCCTGTTTGATGAATGCACGCATGGATAATAACGAGGAGTCTAAGTCATACGGCTACTCATTCAAACAAACTGTGAATAATGCACATGTGGAGTAATTAGAAGTCTGTTTCATATGGCCCCTGGTTCACAGCACCACGGAATGTTACACACTTGTGATATAGTCTGGAGTCTATTTTTTATGGCCACTCATTCAGAGAATCACTAAATAATGCCCACCTGCGGAATAGTCAGAAGTCTCTTTCCTATGGCCACCCGTTACGAGCCTCACAAAGTGTACATACCTAGAGAAATAGTCAGGATTTACCTTTATCCCGTCATTCAGAGTCTCACTAAATAATGCACACCTGTGGAATAGTCAGGAGACTTTTTCGTGTGGCCTCTAATTCGGATTGTCACTGAAAAATGTGGTGTAGTCAGGAGTCTATTTCATGTAGACACATATTCAAAGCATCAGTGAATAAGTCAGACACTTGATACAGTAAGAAATCTAATTGATATGGAAACATATTCTGAGCCTCACTGAATAATACACACCTGGGGAATAATTTGGAGTCTATTTTTGATGGACATATATTCAGAGTCTCGGAAAATGATATACACCCGTGGATTAGCCAGGAGTCTATTTTATTAGGACACTCATTCAGAGCCTTAGTGAATATCATGCACGTGTGGATTAGTCAGGATTCCATTTTATATGGCCACTGACTCGTATCCTCTGTGAAAAATGCAAAAATATTAAATACTTAGCAGTCTATTTCATATAGACACTCATTCAGAGATTCACTGAATAACACAAATATTTTAGATAGACAGAATCCTGTTTCATATGGTTAAACAAAAAGAGCCTCACTGAGTAATGCACACCAGGGGAAGTGTTAGGAGTCTACTTTATATAGCCTTTAATTTACAGAATCAGGAAATAATGCACACTTGTGGAATAGACACTAGTCTATTTTATATGGCCGCAAAATCAAAACCTTTTTGAATACTGCACATGTGGGGAATAATCAATTGTCTGTTTCATATGGTGTTTCATTTGGTGAATCAAAAACTTATGCACACCTGTAGAGTAAAATGATTTCTATTTCAGACGGCCACTCTTTCAGTGTTTTAGTGAATAATATGTGTATCTGAAAAGTAAGAAATCTTTTTCACATGGCCACTCGTTCAGGGCCTCTGTGAAGAATACTCCCCTCAAAAATAGTCAAGTGTCTACTTTAAATGGCTACACATTCAGACTCTGTAGGTAATGAGCACCTGGGCAATACCCCTGAGTCTCTTTTTAATGCCCACTTAGTCAGAGTCTCATTCAGTAATACATACCTGGGGAAGAGTTAAGTGTCTACTTCATGTAGCCACTCATTTAGTGCCTCAGTGAATAATGCACACTAGGGTAATAGTCGAGCATTTTTTATATGGCCACCCATTTTGTGCTTCACTGAGTGATACACACCTGAAGAATCCTAATGATTCTATTTAATACTACCACGCATTTAGCCCCTTATTGAATAATTCACAATGGAGCAATAGTCAGGTGTCTATTTTTTTTATATAGCCACTTAGTCAGAGACTCTTTGAATAATGCACAGCTAAGGAATAGTCTGGAGACTACTTGATATGACTCTTCACCCAGGGACTCAGAAGACAATGCAGAACTGAAAACTAGTCAAGAGGATAAAGTCAAGGGTTTATGTTATGTGGTCACTTGTTCAGAATCTCACTGAAGAATACACACCTTGGGAATAGTCAGGGTCCAAGTCATATGGACACTCAATCACAGCATTACCGAATAATGCACAGTGTGGCAATAGTAAGGAGTCTATTTTATATGGCCTGTCATTCGGAGCTTCAGTGCATAATAAACAGATGTGGAGAAGTCAGGACCCTATTTGAGGTAGCCCCAAATTAAGCATCTCCGTGAATGATACATACATGTGTCAGAGTCAGGAGACTCTTTGACATAGACCCACATACAGAACCTTTTCAAATACTGCACATGTGGGGAATAATCACTAGTCTGTTTCATATGGTGATTAGTTTGGAGAATCAAAAAATAATGCACACCTGTTGAGTAAAATGGGTTCTATTTTATAAGGCCACTCTTTCAGTGTTTTAGTGAATATTATATATATCTGATGTCAGGAATCTCTTTCACATGGTCACTCGTTAAGGGCCTCTGTGAAGAACACTCCCCTCAAAAACAGTCAAAGGTCTACTTCAAATGGCTACACATTCAAATTCACTGTATGTAATGAACACCTGGGCAATACACCTGAGTCTCTCTTTTTTTTTTTTTAGGAAAGGAACAGAGAGGAATAAAAAGAGAAAGAGAGAACAGGAATATTACTTTACTCTGTAAATGGGTATCAATAATGGCCGATCATTATTTTGTGTATTTAAAATGGAAAATATATATTTTATTTATCTCAAGTGGAGAGTTCTACAAGTGTTTATTAAATTTACTTGTTACTGATCTGAGTTCAGATTCTGGATATCCTTATTAATTTTCTGTTTCTTTAAGTCTGAATCTCTTCATGCGTCTTATATATCTGGGTGTCGGGATGCATTGATCCTTATACCACTCCATTCTTGTTAGTCTGAAATCTGCCCTATCAAATGCATGAATTGCAACTCCTTTTTGTTTATTTATTTGTTTTTGTTTTCTATTTGTTTGGTAAAACTTTCTCCAACCCTTTGTTTTTAGTCTTTCTGTATCTTTGGATATAAAATGGGTCTGGATATAGTATATTGTTAGGTTTTGGCTGTATATTTTAATTAGAAAATTTAATCGATTTCAAGTTAGGATTACTGCCATTTGATGTTAACTGGCTATTTTATCCATTTGTTGATGTAAATTCTTCTTTCTGTTGATGCTCTTTACTTTTTGGTATATTTTTAGAAAGGCTAATCCTGGTTGTTCCTTTCTGTGTGTAATGCTTCTTTCAGAAGTTTTTGTAAAGCAGGACTGGTGGTAACAAAATCTCTGAGTACTTGCTTGTTCATAAAAGATTTTATTTGTTCTTCAATTGTGAAGCTTAGTTTGGCAGGATATGAAATTCTGGGCTGAAAGTTCTGTTCTTTGAGGATGTTAAATATCGGCCCCCACTCTCTTCTGGCTTGTAGGGTTTCTGATGAGAGATCTGCTGTAAGTCTAATAGGCTTCCCTTTGTGGGCAACCTGACCTTTCTTTCTGGCTGCCCTTAGTATTTTCTTCTTCGTTTCAACCCTGGTGAATCTAATGATTATGTGTCCTGGGGTTGCTCTTCTTAAGGAATATATTTGTGGTGTTCACTGTATTACCTGAGGTTGAATGGTATCCTGCTTTGCTAGATTGGGAAAATTCTCCTGGATAATATCCTGAAGAGTATTTTCCAGCTGGGATTCATTCTCTCCATCACATTCAGGTACACCTATCAAACATAGATTAGGTCTTTTCACATACTCCCATAATTCTTGGAGACTTTGCTCATTACTTTTTATCCTTTTTTCTCTATTCTTGTCTTCCCATTCCATTTCATTAAGTCAGTCTTCGACCTCTGATATTCTTTCTTCTGCTTGATCAATTCAGCTATTCAAACTTGTGCATATTTCACTAAGTTCTCGTGTTGTATTTTCAACACCATTACTTCATTGATATTCCTGTCTATATTGTCCATTCTTTTTAACATTTCGTCTAACCTTTTTTCAAAGATCTTAGTTTCTTTACATTGGGTTAGAACAAGTTGTTTCAATTCCCAGAAATTTTGTACCATCCACCTTCTAAAGCCTCCTTCAGACGCTGGAACACAGTTCTCTTCTACTAGGGCTTGTTCTGTTGCTGATGAGGAATTACTATCCCTTGTAGAGGGAGAGGGGTTCTGACTTTCGGTTGTCTCAGTCTTTTTAGGCTGTTTTTTTCCCTTTATTGTGAATTTATCCATCTTATGTCTTTACAATTAGCGCCTTTCTGATTAAGTTCCTGAGAGGATGTCCAATTTATTGATTCCCAGTGCTGGAATCTGAGCAACCCACTGTGCCAGCCAAAACAAGAGCGATAAGACTGATGATGCTCTTCTGCCTAGGAATCTCTGGTCTGGATTTCTTCTTGAGTCCACAAGCGGCTCTGCTTTCCCAGAGCTCCAAACACCAGTCAGTAGGGGAACCAGTCCCGCTAACTGTGCAAGAAGAGCTGCCGTGCCGAGGCAATGACAAAACCGCTGTGCCGGCCACAGAAGTCGAGGTGGTGACCCGTGGGGCTCCTCCACTGGAAATCTTCTTGTCCGTGGGCGACAAAAATTTCTCTGAAAATGTGGTGTCCTCACGTTTTCCAAGCCTTCACTGGGAGCTACAATCCCGAGCTGTTAGCGATCAGCCATCTTGGATCTCTCTCACATAAACTAATAAACCAGGAAGAAATGGATAAATTCCTGGACGCCTGTGTCCTCCCAAGCCTAAACCAGGAGGAAGCCAAAACTATGAATAGATCAATAACAAGGTCTGAAGTTGAGGTGGCAATTAAGAGCCTACCACCCAAAAAAATCCCAGGTCCAGATGGGTTCACAGCCGAATTCTACAAGACACACAAAGAGGATCTGGTACCATTTTTTCTGAAACTATTCCAAACAATTCTAAAAGAGGGAACCCTTTCCAAATCATTTTATGAGACCAACATCATCCTGATATCAAAACCTGGCAGAGAGTCAAAAAGAAAAGAAAACTTCAGGACAATATCCATGATGAACATAGATGCAAAAATCTTCAATAAAATACTGGCAAACCGATTGCAACAGCACATTAAAAAACTTATCCATCATGATCAAGTAGGATTCATCCCGGGGATGCAAGGCTAGTTCAACATACACAAGTCCATAAATGTAATTCACCACATAAACAGAAGCAAAAACAAAAACCACATGATTATCTCAATTGACAGAGAGAAGGCATTTGACAAAATTCAACAGCCCTTTATGCTAAAAACCCTCAATAAACTTGGTATTGATGGAACATATCTCAAAGAAATAAAGGCTATTTACGACAAACCAACAGCCAATATCATACTTAATGTGCAAAAACTGGAAGCACTCCCTTTGAAATCCGGCATGAGACAAGGATGCCCTCTCTCACTACTCCTATTCAAAATAGTACTGGAAGTTCTAGCCAAAGCAATCAGGCAAGAAAAAAAAATAAAGAGTATTCAAATAGAAAATTTGGAAGCCAAATTGTCTCTATTTGCAGACGAAATGATAGTATACATAGAAGACCCAATCACCTCAGCCCAAAAACTTCTGAAACTGATAAGCAACTTCAGTAAAGTCTCAGGATAGAAAATCAATGTGCAAAAATCACAAGCAGTCCTATACACCAATAACAGACTTAAAGAGAACCAAATCAAGAACGAACTGCCATTCACAATTGCTACAAAGAAAATAAAATACCTAGGAAAACAACGCACAAGGAACGTAAGTTACCTCTTTAAGGAAAACTACAAACCCCTGCTCAACGAAATAAGAGAGGACACAAACAGATGGAGAAACATTCCATGTTCGTGGTTAGGAAGAATCAATATCGTGAAAATGGCTATACTGCCAAAAGTAATTTACACAATCAGTGCTATCCCCATCAAACTATCATTGAATTTCTTTACAGAACTAGAATAAACCACCATGAACTTAATATGGCACCAAAAGGGACCCCGCATAGCCAAGTCAATTCTAAGCAAAAAGAACACAGCGGGAGGCATCACACTACCAGACTTCAAACTATACTACAAGGCTACATTGATCAAAACAGCATGGTACTCGTACCAAAACAGAGATATAGACCAAAGGAACAGAACAGAGGCATCGGAGGCAGCAAAACATGTCTAGATTTATATGGTTGAATCTTTGATAAACCTGACAAGAAGAAGCAATGGGGAAATGATTCCCTGTTTAATAAATGGTGTTGGAAAAACTGGCTAGCCATGTGCAGAAAGCAGAAACTGGACCCCTTCCTGACACCTTACACTAAAATTAACATCAGATGGACTTAAACCTAAGACCTGACACCATAAAAACCCTAGAAGAAAATCTAGGCAAAACCATTCAGGACATAGGAGAAGGCAAGGACTTCATGAATAAAACACCAAAAGCATTGGCAACAAAAGCCAAAATAGACAAATGGGACCTAATCAAACTCCACAGCTTCTGCATGGCAAAAGAAACCGTCACTAGAGTGAATCGGCAACCATCAGAATGGGAAAAAAATCCTTGCAATTTAGGCAACTGACAAAGAGCTGATATCCAGAATTTACAAAGAACTCAAACAGATTTACAGGAAAAAACAAACAAGCCCATTCAACAATGGGCAAAGGATATGAACAGACACTTTACAAAAGAAGACATACATGAGGCCAACAAACACATAAAAAAATGCTCATCATCACTGGTCATTAGAGAGATGCAAATCAAAACCACATTGAGATCCCATCTCACGTCAGTTAGAATGGCGATCATTAAAAAATCTGGAGACAGCAGATGCTGGAGAGAATGTGGAGAAATAAGAACACTCTTACACTGTTGATGGGAGTGTAAATTAGCTCAACCATTGTGGAAGACAGTGTGGCGATTCCTCAAGGACCTAGAAATAGACATCCCATTTGACCCAGCAATCCCATTACTGGGTATATATCCAAAGGACTATAAATTTTTCTACTATAAGGACACATGCACACGAAGGTTCACTGCAGCACTGTTTACAATAGCAAAGACCTAGAACCAACCCAAATGCCCATCGATGATAGACTGGACTGGAAAAATGTGGCATATATACACCATGGAATATTATGCAGCAATCAAAAATGGGGAGTTTGTGTCCTTTGTAAGGATATGGATGAATCTGCAGAACATCATTCTCAGCAAGCTGACACAAGAACAGAAAAAGAAATACCGCATATTCTCAATCATAGGTGGGTGAGAAAAATGAGAACGCATGGACACAGGTAGGGGGTCTACTTCACACTGGGGACTGTTGGGGGAATGGGGTAGGGACAGCGGGGAGGCTGGGGAAGGATAGCCTGGGGATAAATGCCAAGTGTGTGTGAAGGGAATAAAGGCAGCAAAACACACTGCCATGTGTGTACCTATGCAACTATCTTGCAGGTTCCGCACATGTACCCCCAAACCTATAATGCAATAAAAATTTAAAAAAAATTAAAAAAAGAAAAGTCTAGTTTATGTAGCCACTCATTTAGAGCCTCAGTGAATAATGCACACCAGTGTAATAGTCGAGCATTTTTTATATGGTCACTCATTTTGTGCCTCACTGAGTGAGATACACCTGAAGAATCCTCAGGATTCTGTTTCATACTACCACTCATTTAGAACCTTATTGAATAATTCACAATGGAGAAATAGTCAGGTGTCTATTTTATATGGTCTATCATTCAAAGTTTTAGTGAATAGTAAACTTCTATGGATTAATCAGGACGCTGTTTAACATAGCCACGAATTAAGTGCCTTGCTGAATGATTCGCACCTGTGTGATAGTCGTCTATTTCATATGAACTCTAATTTTGTGTATTGCTCAGTAATACACACCTGGGGCAGTGTCAGGGGTCTATTTCATATGGACACTCAAACAGAGCCTGTTTGATTAATGCACACATGGATAATAATGAGGATTCTATGTCATATGGCTATTTATTCAGACAAACTGTGAATAATGCACATATGAAGTAATTAGAAGTCTGTTTTATATGACCCCTCTTTAACAGACTCACTGAATATTACTCATTTGTGATATAGTCTGGAGTCTATTTTTTATGGCCACTCATTCAGAGAATCACTAAATAATGAACACCTGCAAAAGAATCAGAAGTCTCCTTCCTATGGCCACTCGTTAAGAGACTCACTAAGTGTACACACCTGGGGAAATAGTCAGGATTTACCTATATCCCTTCATTCAGAGTCTCACTAAATAATGAAGACCTGTGGACTAGTCAGGAGACTTTTTCATGTGGCCTCTAATTCGGAGTGTCACTGAATAATATGATGTAGTCAGGAGTCTATTTCATGTAGACACATATTCAGAGCCACAGTGAATAAAACAGGCCCTTTATGTTGTAAGGAATGTAATTAATATGGCCATATCTTCTGAGCCTCACTGAATAATACACACCTGGAGAATAATTTGGAGTCTATTTTTGATGGACATTCATTCAGAGCCTCGGTAAATAATGTACACCTGTGGAGTAGCCAGGAGTCTATTTTATTAGGACACTCATTCATAGCCTCAGTGGATAATATGTACGTGTGGATAAGTCCGGATTCCAATTTATATGGCCACTGACTCGTAACCTCAATGAGAAATGCACAAATGTAAAGTACTCAGCAGTCTATTTCATATAGACACTCATTCAGAGATTCACTGAATAATAAAAATATTTGAGATAGACAGCATCATGTTTCATATGGTTAAACAAAAAGATACTCACTGAGTAAGGCACACCTAGGGAAGTGTTAGGAGTCTACTTTATATAGCCTCTAATTTACAGCCTCAGGGAGTAATGCACACGTGTGGAATAGACACTAGACTATTTTATATGGCCACAAAATCAAAGCGTGATTGAGTAATACACAAGTTTGGAATAGTCACTAGTCTATTCCATATGCTTAAATATTTAGAGTCAGAGTAAATAATACACGCCTGTGGAGTAGTCAGAAAACAAGTTCATATGGCCAAAGTTTCAGAGACTCAGTGAATAATACATACCTGGGGAATACTCAGGACGCTATTACATGTGGCATCTATTTTGGAATTTCATTGATTGAGAAACAACTCTATTGTAGTCAGAATTCTATTTTCTAAAGCGACATATTCAGAGACTAACTGAATAATACACACCTTGGAAAAAGTCAGAATTCTGTTTCGTGTAGCCACTGATTTAGAGCCGAATGTAAAAACGCACGCCTGAAGAGTATTATGGAATCTCTATTTTACGGCCACACTTTCAGAGCTTCACAGAATAAGGCAGACGTATGATAACTTCTGGAGTGGATCTTACATGGCCACTGATTGAGAAACTCAGTGAAGAATCATATAAATCGGAAAAATAAATAGGATTATATTATATAGAGCCACTTATTCAGAGACTCACTGAATAATGCAGAACTAAAGAATAGTCTGGAGACTATTTGATATGACCCTACACACAGCGACTCAGTGGACAATGCAGAACTGAAAAATAGTGAAGAGGATACAGTCAGGAGTTTATGTTATGTGGTCACTCTTTCAGAATCTCACTGAAGAATACACACCTTGGGAATTGTAAGAATCCAAGTCATATGGCCACTAAATCACAGCATTACCGAATAATACACAATGGGGCAATAGTAAAGACCCTATTTCATATGGCCTCTCATTCAGATCTTCAGTGCGTAATAAAGATCTGTGGAGTAGTCAGGACCCTATTGAAAGTAGCTCAAATTAAGCAGCACATGAATGATACACACGTGTCAGAGTCAGGAGACTATTTGATATAGACACTATTACAGAACCTTTTCGAATACCGCACATGTGGGAAATAATAACTAGTCTGTTTCATGTGGTGATTCGTTTGGTGAATCAAAAACTAAAGCACACCTGCGGAGTAAAGTGGGTTCTATTTCAGAAGGCCACTCTTTCAGTGTTTTAGTGAATAATATGTATATCTGAAAAGTAAGGAATCTCTTTCGCATAACCATTCATTCAGGGCCTCTGTGAAGAATACTCCCCTAGAAAATATTCAAGTGTCTACTTTAAACTGCTACACATTCAGAGACTCTGTAGGTAATGAAAAGTTGGGCAATACACCTGAGTCTCTTTTTCATGCCCACTTAGTCAAAGTCTCATTCAATAATACACACCTGGGGAAGGTTTGAGTCTACATCATGTAGCCACTCATTGAGAGCCTCAGTGAATAATTCACACCAGGGTAATAGTCGAGCATTATTTATATGGCCGCTCATTTTGTGCCTCACTGAGTGATATACACCTGAAGAATCCTAAGAATTCTATTTAATACTACCACGCATTTAGCACCTTATTAAATAATTCACAATGGAGCAATAGGCAGGTGTCTATTTTATATAGTCTATCATTCAAAGTTTCAGTGAATAGTAAACTTCTATGGAGTAATAAGGACGCTGCTTAACATAGCCAGGAATTAAGTGCCTTGTTGAATGATACACTCCTGTGTGATAGTCAGGACTCTAATTCATATGAACTCTAATTTTGTGTATTGCTGAGTAATACACACGTGTGGCAGTGTCAGGAGTCTATGTGGTATGGACACTCAAACAGAGCCTGTTTGATTAATGCACACATGGATAATAATTAGGAGTCTATGTCATATGGCTACTCATTCAGACAAACTGTGAATAATGCACATGTGGAGTAATTAGAAGTCTGTTTCATATGGCCCCACTTGCACAGCCTCACTGAATATTTGACACTTGTGATATAGTCTGAAGTCTATTTTTTATGGCCACTCATTCAGAGAATCATTAAATAATGCACACCAGCGGAATAGTCAGAAGTCTCTTTTTTATGGCCACAGGTTAAGAGCCTCACTAAGTGTACACACCTGGAGAAATATTCAGGATTTACCTTTATTCGCTCATTCAGAGTCTCACTGAATAACGCACACCTGTGGAATAGTCAGTAGACTTTTTTATGTGGCCTCTAATTCGGAGTGTCACTAAATAATGTGGTGTAGTCAGGAGTCTTTTTCATGTAGACACATATTCAGAGCTTCAGTGAATAAAACAGACACTTGATATAGTATGGAATCTAATTGATATGGAAACATATTCTGAGCCTCACTGAATAATACACACCTGTGGAAGAATTTGGAGTCTATTTCTGATGGACATATTTTCAGAGCCCCGGAAAATGATGTACACCTCTGGAGTAGCCAGGAGTCTATTTTGTTATTACACACATTCATAGCCTCAGTGGATAATATACACGTGTGGATTAGTCAAGATTCCATTTTTTTTTTTTTTAATTTTTATTGCATTATAGGTTTGGGGGTACATGTGCAGAACGAGCAAGATAGTTGCATAGGTACACACATGGCAGTGTGCTTTGCTGCTTTCCTCCCCTTCACCCACACTTGGTATTCATCCCCAGGCTATCCCCCCCAGCCCCCCCCGCTGTCCCTCCCCCATTCCCCCCAACAGTCCCCAGTGTATAGTAGACCGCCTTTCTGTGTCCACGTGTTCTCATTTTTCTCACCCACCTATGAGTGAGTATATGCGGTATTTCTTTTTCTGTTCTTGTGTCAGTTTGCTGAGAATGATGTTCTCCAGATTCATCCATGTCCCTACAAAGGACACAAACTCATCATTTTTGATTGCTGCATAATATTCCATGGTGTATATGTGCCACATTTTCCCAGTCCAGTCCATCATCGTTGGGCATTTGGGTTGGTTCCAGGTCTTTGCTATTGTAAACAGTGCTGCAATGAACATTCGTGTGCATGTGTCCTTATAGTAGAACGATTTATAGTCCTTTGGATAGATACCCAGTAATGGGATTGCTGGGTCAAATGGAATTTCTATTTCTAGGTCCCTGAGGAATCGCCACACTGTCTTCCACAATGGTTGAACTAATTTACACTCCCACCAACAGTGTAAGAGTGTTCCCATTTCTCCACATCCTCTCCAGCATCTGCTGTCTCCAGATTTTTTAATGATCGCCATTCTAACTGGTGTGAGATGGTATCTCAATGTGGTTTTGATTTGCATCTCTCTAATGACCAATGACGATGAGCACTTTTTCATATGTTTGCTGGCCTCATGTATGTCTGCTTTCGTAAAGTTTCTGTTCATATCCTTTGCCCATTTTTGAATGGGCTTGTTTGTGTTTTTCCTGTAAATCTGTTTGAGTTCTTTGTAAATTCTGGATATCAGCCCTTTGTCAGATGTTGGCCACTGACTCATTAACTCAGTGAAAAATGCAAAAATGTAAAATACTTAGCAGTCTATTTCATATAGACACTCATTCAGAGATTCACTGAATAATACAAATATTTGAGATAGACAGCATCCTGTTTCATAAGGTTAAACACAAAGAGCCTCACTGAAAAATGCACACCAGGGAAAGTGTAAGAAGTTTACTTTATATAGCCTTTAATTTACAGAATCAGGAAATAATGCACACCTGTGGAATAGACACTAGTCTATTTTATATGGCCACAAAATCAAAGCCTTTTCGAATACTGCACATGTGGGTAATAATCACTTGTCTGTTTCATATGGTGTTTGGTTTGGTGAATCAAAAACTTATGCACACCTGTGGAGTAAAATGTGTTCTATTTCAGAAAGCCACTCTTTCACTGTTTTAGTGAATAATATGTATTTCTGAAAAGTAAGGAATCTGTTTCACATGACCACTCATTCAGGGCCTCTGTGAAGAATACTCCCCTAAAAAATCGTCAAGTGTCTACTTTAAATGGCTACACCTTCAGAGACTGTGTAGGTAATGAATACCTGGGCCATACACCTGAGTCTCTTTTTTATGCCCATTTAGGCAGAATCTCATTCAGTAATACACACCTGGGGAAGAGTTAAGCGTCTATGTCATGGAGCAACTCATTTAGAGCCTCAGTGAGTAATGCAGACCAGGGTAATAGTCGAGTTTTTTATATGGCCACTCATTTTGTGCCTCATTGAGTGATATACTCCTGAAGATTCCTCAGAATTCTATTTGATACGACCACGCATTTAGCTCTGTATTGAATAATTCACAATGGAGCAATAGTCAGGTGTCTATTTTATATGGTATATCACACAAAGTTTCAGTGAATAATAAACTTCTATGGAGTAATCAGGATGCTGTTTAAGATACCCACGAATTAAGTACCTTTCTGAATGATACACACCTGGGTAATATCCTGGCGTCTATTTCATATAAACTCTATGATTTTGTGTATCATTGAGTAATACAAACCTGGGGCAGTGTCAGGCGTCCATTTGGTATGGACACTGAAAAAGAACCTGTTTGTTTAATGCACACATGTATAATAATGAGGAGTCTATGTAATATGACTACTCATTCAGACAAAGAGTGAATAATTCACTTGTAAAGTAATTAGCAGTCTGATTCTTATGGACACTCTTTCACAGCCTCACTGAATATTACACACTTGTGATATAGTCTGGAGTCTATTTTTTATGGCCACCCATTCAGAGAATCACTAAATAATGCACACCTGCGGAATAGTCAGAAGTCTCTTTCCTATGGCCACTCGTTAAGAGCCTCACTAAGTGTACACACCTGGGGAAATAGTCAGGAACTAAAATTATCCCCTCATTCAGAGTCTCACTAAATAATGCACATCTGTGGAATAGTCAGCAGACTCATGGCCACTCCTTAAGAGCCTCACTAAGTGTGCACAACTGGGGAAATAGTCAGGATTTACCTATATCCCCTCATTCAGTGTCTCACTAAATAATGCACACCTGTGGAATAGTCAGGAGACTTTTTCATGTGGCCTCTAATTCGGAGTGTCACTGAATAATGTGGTGTAGTTAGGAGTCTATTTCATGTAGACACCTATTCAGAGCCACAGTGAATAAAACAGGCCCTTTATGTTGTAAGGAATCTAATTAATATGACTACATCTTCTGAGCCTCACTGAATAATACACACCTTGGAAATAATTTGGAGTCTATTTTCCATGGACATTCATTCAGAGCCTCGGTTAATAATGTACACCCGTGGAGTAGCCAGGAGTCTATTTTATTAGGACACTCATTCATAGCCTCAGTGGATAATATGCACGTGTGGATTAGTCCAGATTCCAATTTATATGGCCACTGACTCATAACTTCAGTGTAAAGTGCACAAATGTAATGTACTCAGCAGTCTATTTCATATAGAAACTCATTCAGAGATTCACTGAATAATACAAATATTTGAGGTTGACAGATTCCTGTTTTACATGGTTAATCAAAAAGAGCCTCACTGAGTAAGGCACACCTATGGAAGTGTTAGTAGTCTACTTTATATAGCCTCTCATTTACAGCCTCAGGGAATAATGCACACGTGCGGAATAGACAGTAGACTATTTTATATGGCCACAAAATCAAAGCCTTTTCGAATACTGCACATGTGGGGAATAATCACTTGTCTGTTTCATACGGTGTTTTGTTTGGTGAATCAAAAACTTATGCACACCTGTGGACTGAAATGGGTTCTATTTTAGAAGGCCACTCTTTCAGTGTATTAGTGAATAATATGTATATCTGAAAAGTAAGGAATCTTTTTAACATGGCCACTCGTTCAGTGCATCTGTGAAGAATACTCCCCTCAAAAATAATCAAGGGTCTACTTCAAATGGCTACACATTCAAATTCTCTGTACACAATGAACACCTGGGCAATACACCTGAGTCTCTTTTTTATGCCCACTTAGTCAGAGACTCATTCAATAATACACAACAAAGAAAGATTTAAGAGTCTACTTCATGTAGCCACTCCTTTTGAGCCTCAGTGAATAATGCACGCCAGGGTAATAGTCGAGCATTTTTTATATGGCCACTCATTTTGTGCCTCAGTAAGTGATATACACCTGAAGAATCCTCAGGATTCTATTTGATACTACCACTCGTATAGAAACTTATTTAGTAATTCACAATGGAGTGATAGGTGACTATTTTATATGGTCTATCATTCAAAGTTTCAGTGAATAGTAAACTTCTATGGAGTAATCACGACGCTTTTTAAGATAGCCACGAGTTAAGTGCCTTGCTGAATGATACGCACCTGTGTTATAGAAAGGAGTCTGTTTCATATGAACTCTAATTTTGTGTGTTGCTGAGTAATACACACCTGAGGCAGTGTCAGGAGTCTATTTGGTATGGACACTCAAACAGAACCTGTTTGATTAATGCACACATGGATAATAATGAGGAATGTATGTCATAAGGCTACTCATTCAGAAAAACTGTGAATAATGCACATGTGAAATAATTAGAAATCTGTTTCATATGGCTCCTCTTTCACAGCCTCCCTGAATATTACACACTTGTGGTATAGTCTGGAGTCTATTTTTTATGGCCACTCATTCAGAGAATCACTAAATAATGCACACCTGCAGAATAGTCAGAAGTCTCTTTCCTATGGCCACTCGTTAAGAGCCTCACTAAGTGTACACACCTGGAGAAATAGTCAGGATTTACCTTTATCCCCTCATTCAGAGTCTCACTAAATAATGCACACCTGTGGAAGAGTCAGGAAACTTTTATGTGGCCTCTCATTCAATGTGTCATTGAAAAATGTGGTGTAGTCAGGAGACTCTTTCATGTAGACACATATTCAGAGCCTCAGTTCATAAGACAGACCGTGGATATAGTAAGAAATCTAATTAGTATGACCACATCTTCTGAGACTCACTGAATAATACACACCTGGAGAATAATTTGGAGTTTATTTTCGATGGACATTCATTCAGAGCCTCGGTAAGTAATGCGGAACTGTGGATTAATCAGGAGTCTATTTCATTTGGACACACATTCATATCCTCAGTAGATAATATGCACGTGTGTATTAATCAGGATTCCATTTTATATGGCCACTGACTTGTAACCTCAATGAGTAATGCAGAAATGTAAAGTACTCAGCAGTTTATTTCTTATAGCTGCTCATTCAGTGATTCACTGCGTAATTAAAATATTTGAGATAGACAGCCTCCTGTTTCATATTGTCATACACAAAGAGCCTCACTGAGTGACACACACCTGGGTAAGTGTTAGGAGTATACTTTACATAGCCTCTCATTTACAGCGAAAGGGAATAATGCACACGTGTGGAAAAGACACCAGTCTGTTTTATATGGCCACTAAATCAAAGCCTGGGTAAGTAATACACAAATTTGGAATAGTCACTCTAAATATATGCCCAAATATTTAGAGTCAGAGTCAATAATACACGCCTGTAGACTAGTTAGGAAACAATTTCATATGGCCAAAGTTTCAGAGCCTCAGTGAATAATAAATACCTGGGGAATACTCTGGATGCTATTACATGTGGCATTTCTTAAAACGTTCATTGAGTAAAGAACACCTGTATTGTAGTCAGAATTCTCTTTCATATAACCACATACTCAGAGCCTAACTGAATAACTGACACCTTGGGAAAGTCAGGATTCTGTTTCGTATAGACACTCATTTACACCCGAATGTAAAATCTCACGCCTGAGTAGTATATAGGAGTCTCTATTATATGGCCACTCATTCAGAGTCTCAGAGAATAATACAGATGTAAGGAAATGTCAGGAGTGTGCTTGACATGGCCACTTATTCAGTTCCTCAGTGAAGAATCATACATATCTGGAAAATACTCAGGATTCTATTATATATAGCCACTTATTAAGAGACTCACTGAATAATGCACACCTGGACAATTGTCTGGAGACTATTTGATATGACTGTTCACCCAGCGACTCAGTGGAAAATGCAGAGCTGAGAAATAGTCAAGAGGAGACAGTCAGGAGTCTATCTTATGTGGTCACTCGTTCAGAAACTGACTGAAGAATACACACCTTGGGAATAGTCAGAGTCCAAGTCATATGGCCACTGAATCACAGCATTATGGAATAATGCACAGTGGGGCAATAGTAAGGAGTCTATTTCATAGTGCCTCTCATTCAGTGCTTCAGTGCATAATAAACAGCTGTGGAGGAGGGAGGACCCTATTGCCGGTAGGTGCAAATAAAGCAGCTCCGTGAATAATACACACATGTGTGAGAGTCAGGAGAATATTTGATATGGACACTCATACAGAACCGCTTCGAATACTGCACATGTGGGGAATAATCAATATTCTATTTCATATGGTGGTTCGTTTGGAGATTTGAAAAATAACGCGCAGCTCTGGAAGAAAATGCGGTGTATTTCATAAGGCCACTCTTTCAGTGTTTTAGCGAATTATATTTATATCTGAAAGGGCAGGTATCTCTTGCAAATGGCCACTCCTTCTGGGCTTCTGTGAATAAAACTCCCCTCAGAAACAGTCAAGGGTCTACTTAAAATGCCTACACAGTCAGAGCCTCTGTAACTAATGAACACCTGGGAAATATATCTGAGTCTCTTTTTTTATGCCCACTTAGTTAGAGTCTCATTCAATAATACACACCTGGGGAGAAGTTAAGAGTCTACTTCATGTAGCCACTCATTTGGATCCTCAGTGAATAATCCACATCAGGGTAGTAGTCGAGCATTTTTTATATAACCACTCATTCTGTGCCTCCCTGAATGATACACACCTGGGGAATCCTCAGGATTCTATTTCATACTACCACTCATTTAGAACCTTATTGAATAATTCACAACGGAGCAATAGTCAGGTTTCTACTTTGTATGGCCTCTCATTCAAAGTTTCAGTGAATAATCTTCTATGGGGTAATCAGGACACAATTTAAGATAGCCATGAATTAAGTGCCTTCCTGAATTATACACACCTATGTGGTAGTCAGGAGTCTATTTGATATGAACTCTAATTCTGTGTTACGCTGAGTAATACACACCTGTGGGAGATTCAGGAGTCTACTAGGTATGGATCATCATAAAGAACCTGTTGGAATAATGCACACATGGAGAATAATAAGGAGTCTATGTCATATGGTTACTCATTCAGACAAACAGTGAGTAATGCACATGTGGAGTCATTAGAATTGTGTTTCTCATGGCCCCTCTTTCACAGCCTCATTGAATATTACACACCTGATATAGTCTGGAATCTATATTTTATGGCCACTCATTCAAAGAATCACTGAATAATTCACACCTGCGGAATAGTCAAAAGTCTCCTTCCTATGGCTACCCATTGAGAGCTTCACTAAATGTACACACCTGGATAAATAGTCAGGATTTATTTGTATCTCCTCATTCAGAGTCTCACTAAATAATGCACACCTGTGGAATAGTCAGGAGAATTTTACATGTGACCTCTCATTCAATGTGTCATTGAAAACTGTGGTGTAGTCAGGAGACTCTTTCATGAAGACAAACATTGAGAGCATCAGTGCATAAGACAGACCCTTGATATAGTAAGAAATCTAATTAGTTTGGCAACATCTTCTGAGGCTCACTGAAAAATAAACACCTGGAGAATAATTTGGAGTCTACTTTCGATGGACATTCATTTAGAGCTTTGGTAAATAATGCAGACCTGTGGAGTAGCCAGGGGTCTATTTCATTTGGACACACATTCATAGCTTCAGTGGATAATATGCAGTGTAGATTCGTCAGGATTTCATTTCATATAGACACTGACTCATAACCTGAATGAATAATGCGGAAATGTAAAGTACTCAGCAGTCTATTTTATATAGACACGAATACAGAGATTCACTGAATAATACAAATATTTAATATGACAGCATCCTGTTTCATATGGTCACACAAAATTAGCCTCACTGAGTAAGGCACACTTAGCAAAGTGTTAGGAGTCTACTTTATATAGCCTCTCATTTATAGCCTCAGAGAATATTGCACACGTGTGGAATAGACACTAGACTACTTTATATGGCCACAAAATCAAAGCCTGATTGAGTAATACACAACATAAGAATAGTCACTGGTGTATTTTACATGCCCAAATATTTAGAATCAGAGTCAATAATACACGCCTGTGGACAAGTCAGAAAACAATTTCATATGGCCAAAGTTTCAGAGCCTCAGTAAATAATACATACCTGGGAAATACTCAGGTTGCTATTACATGTGGCATCAATTTCAGAGATTCCTTGAATAAGAAACACCTCTACTGTAGTCAGAATTCTACTTCCTATAGCCACATATGCAGAGCCTAACTGAATAACATACACCTTAGGAAAAGATAAATTCTATTTTGTATAGCCACTCATTTTGTGCCGAATGTAAAAACGCACGCCTGAGGAGCATTCAAGAGGGTCTATTTTATGACCACTCATTCAGAGCTTCACAGAAAAATACAGACCTATGAAAAGGTCAAGAGTGTATTTCACACAGCCACTTATTCAGAAACTCAGTGAGGAATTATATATATCTGAAAAATACTCAGGATTATATTTTATATTGCACTTATTCAGAGACTCAGTGAATTCAGCACAGCTAAGGAATAGTCTGGAGACTCTTTGATATGACCCTTCACCCAGGGACTCAGTGGACAATGCAGAACTAAAAAATAGTCTAGAGCATAGAGTCAATGGTTTATGTTATGTGGTCTCTCGTTTCAAGAATCTCACTAACTTAAAAATAGTCAGTGTTTAAATCATATGGACACTCAATCACAGCATTACCGAATAATGCACAATGAGGCAATAGTAAGGAGTCTATTTCTTTTGGCCTGTCATCCGGAGCTTCAGTGCATAATAAACAGATGTGGAGTAGTCAGGATCCTATTTAACGTAACCCTAAATTAAGCAGCTCCGTGAATGATACACAAATGTGTCAGAGTCAGGAGACTCTTTGACATAGACACTCATAGAGAACCTTTTTGAATACTGCACATGTGAGGAAAAATCACTTTTATGTTTCATATGGTGATTAGTTTGGAGAATCAGAAAATAACGCACACCTGTTTTGTAAAATGGGTCCTATTGCATAAGGCCACTGTTTTGATGTTTTAGTGAATAATATGTATATCTGATAAGTCAAGAATCTCTTTCACATGGCCACACGTTCACGGCCTCTGTGAAGAATACTCCCCTCAAAAATAGTCAAGGGTCTACTTCAAATGGCTACACATTCAAAGTCTCTGTACGGAGTGAACACCTGGGAAGTACACCTGAGTCTCTTTTTTTTTTAATTTTTATTGCATTATAGGTTTTGGGGTACATGTGCAGAACGTGCAAGATAGTTGCATAGGTACACATATGGAAGTGTGTTTTGCTGCCTTCCTCCCCTTCAACCACACTTGGCATTCATCCCCAGGCTATCCCTCCCCAGTCCCCCCACGGCTGTCCCTCCCCCATTCCCCACAATAGACCCCAGTGTATAGTAGACCGCCTCTCTGTGTCCATGTGTTCTCATTTTTCTCACCCATCTATGAGTGAGTATATGCGGTATTTCTTTTTCTTTTCTTGTGTCAGTTTGCTGAGAATGATGTTCTCCAGATTCATCCATGTCCTTACAAAGAACACAAACTCATCATTTTTGATTGCTGCATAATGTTCCATGGTGTATATGTGCCACATTTTCCCAGTCCAGTCTATCATCGTTGGGCATTTGGGTTGGTTCCAGTTCTTTGCTATTGTAAACAGTGCTGCAATGAACATTCGTGTGCATGTGTCCTTATAGTTGAACAATTTATAGTCCTTTGGATATATACCCAGTAATGGGATTGCTGGGTCAAATGGAATTTCTATTTCTAGGTCCCTGAGGAATCGCCACACTGTCTTCCACAATGTTTGAACTAATTTACACTCCTACCAACAGTGTAAGAGTTTTCCTATTTCTCCACATCCTCTTTAGCATCTGCTGTCTCCAGATTTTTTAATGATCGCCATTCTAACTGGCGTGAGATGGTATCTCAATGTGGTTTTGATTTGCATCTCTCTAATGACCAGTGATGATGAGCATTTTTTCATATGTTTGTTGGCCTCATGTATATATTCTTTTGTAAAGTGTCTGTTCATATCCTTTGCCCATTTTTGAATGGGCTTGTTTGTTTTTTTCTTGGAAGTCTGTTTGAGTTCTTTGTAAATTCTGGGTATCAGCCCTTTGTCATATGTGTAAACTGCAAAGATTTTTTTCCCATTCTGATGGTTGCCGATTCACTCTAGTGACTGTTTGTTTTGCCGTGCAGAAGCTGTGGAGTTTCATTAGGTCCCATTTGTCTATTTTGGCTTTTGTTGCCAATGCTTTCTGTGTTTTGTTCATGAAGTCCTTGCCTACTCCTATGTCCTGAATGGTTTTGCCTAGATTTTCTTCTAGGGTTTTTATGGTGTCAGATTTACGTTTAAGTCTTTAATCCATCTGGAGTTAATTTTAGTGTAAGGTGTCAGGAAGGGGTCCAGTTTCTGCTTTCTGCACATGGCTAGCCAGTTTTCCCAACACCATTTATTAAATAGGGAATCCTTTCCCCATTGCTTGTTTTTCTCTGGTTTATCAAAGATAATATGGTTGTAGATATGTTGTGTTGCCTCCGATGCTTCTGTTCTGTTCCATTGCTCTATATCTCTGTTTGGGTACCAGTACCATGCTGTTTTGATTACTGTAGCCTTGTAGTATAGTTTGAAGTCTGGTAGTGTGATGCCTCCCGCTGTGTTCTTTTTGCTTAGATTTCACTTGGCTATGCGGGCTCTTTTTTGGTTCCATATGAAATTCATGGTGTTTTTTTCCAGTTCTGTGAAGAAATTCAATGGTAGTTTGATGGAGATAGCATTGATTCTGTAAATTACTTTGGGCAGTATAGCCATTTTCACGATATTGATTCTTCCTAACCACGAACATGGAATGTTTCTCCATCTGTTTGTGTCCTCTCTTATTTCGTTGAGCAGTGGTTTGTAGTTTCCCTTAAAGAGGTCCCTTACATTCCTTGTGAGTTGTATTTCTAGATATTTTATTTTCTTTGTAGCCATTGTGAATGGCAGTTCGTTCTTGATTTGGTTCTCTTTAAGTCTTTTATTGGTGTATAGGAATGCTTGTGATTTTTGCACATTGATTTTATATCCTGAGACTTTGCTGAAGTTGCTTATCAGTTGCAGGAGCTTTTGGGCTGAGGTGATGGGGTCTTCTAGGTATACTATTATGTCGTCTGCAAACAAAGACAATTTGGCTTCCAACTTTCCTATTTGAATACCCTTTCTTTCTTTTTCTTGCCTGATTGCTCTGGCTAGACCTTCCAGTACTATGTTCAATAGGAGTGGTGAGAGAGGGCATCCTTGTCTAGTGCCCGATTTCAAAGGGTATGCTTCCAGTATTTGCCCATTAAGTATGATAATGGCTGTTGGTTTGTCGTAAATATTTTTTATTACTTTGAGATATGTTCCATCAATACCAAGTTTATTGAGAGTTTTTAGCATAAAGGGCTGTTGAATTTTGTCAAATGCCTTCTCTGCGTCAATTGAGATAATCATGTGGTTTTTGTTTTTGCTTCTGTTTATGTGGTGAATTATATTTATAGACTTGCGTATGTTGAACCAGACTTGCATCCCTGGGATTAATTCTACTTGATAATGATGGATAAGTTCTTTAATGTGCTGTTGCAATCGGTTTGCCAGTATTTTATTGAAGACTTTTGCATCTATCTTCATCATGGATATTGGCCTGAAGTATTCTTTTCTTGTTGAGCCTCTGTCAGGTTTTGGTATCAGGATGATGTTGGTCTCATAAAATGATTTGGGAAGGGTTCCCTCTTTTTGAATTATTTGGAAGAGTTTCAGAAGAAATGGTACCAGATCCTTTTTGTGTGTCTGGTAGAATTCAGCTGTGAACCCATCTGGACCTGGGCTTTTCTTGTGTGGTAGGCTCTTAATTGCTGCCTCAACTTCTGACATTGTTAATGGTCTATTCATAGTTTCGCCTTCCTCCTGGTTTAGGCTTGGGAGGACACAAGGGTCCAGGAATTTATCCATTTCTTCCTCATTTACTAGTTTATATGCATAGAGTTGTTTGTAGTATTCTCTGATGATGGTTTGAATTTCTGTGGAATCTGTGTTGAGTTCCCCATTATCGTTTTTTATTGCATCTCTTTGGTTGTTCTCTCTTTTCTTTTTTATCAGTCTGGCTAGTGGTCTATTTTGTTGATCTTTTCGAAAACCCAGCTCTTAGATTTATTTATTTTTTGAAGGGTTTTTCTTGTCTCTATCTTTTTCAGTTCTGCTCTGATCTTGGTTATTTCTTGTCTTCGGCTAGGTTTTGAGCTTTTTTGATCTTGCTCCTCTAGCTCTTTCAATTTTGATGATAGGGTTTCAATTTTGGATTTCTCCACTCTTCTCATGTGGGCACTTACTGCTATATATTTTCCTCTACAGACTGCTTTAAATGTGTCCCAGAGATTCTGATATGTTGTGTCTTCATTTTCGTTGGTTTCAAAGAACTTCTTTATTTCTGCTTTCATTTCATTGTTTATCCAATCAACATTAACGAGCCAGTTGTTCAGTTTCCATGAAGCTGTGCGGTTCTGAATTATTTTCTGAATTCTGAGTTCTAACTTGATTGCACTATGGTCTGAGAGACTGTTGGTTATGATTTCAGTTGTTTTGCATTTGCTGAGGAGTGCTTTACTTCCAATTATGTGGTCAAGTTTGGAGTAGGTGTGATGTGGTGCTGAGAAGAATGTATATTCTGTGGATTTGGAGTGGAGAGTTCTGTAAATGTCTATCAGGTTTGCTTGTTCCAGATCTGAGTTCAAGTCCTGGATATCCTTGTTAATTTTCTGTCTGGTTGATCTGTCTGCTATTGACAGTGGAGTGTTAAAGTCTCCCACTATTATTGTGTGGGAGTCTAAGTCTCTTTGTAAGTCATTAAGAACTTGCCTTATATATCTGGGTGCTCCTGCATTGGGTCCATATATATTTAGAATCGTTAGCTCTTCTTGTTGTATCGATCCTTTTACCATTATGTAATGACCTTCTTTGTCCCTTTTGATATTTGTTGCGTTAGAGTCTATTTTATCAGAGATGAGAATTGCAACTCCTGCTTTTTCTTTGCTCTCCATTTGCTTGGTAAATCTTCCTCCATCCTTTTATTTTGAGCCTTTGTGTATCTTTGCATGTGAGGTGGGTTTCCTGGATACAGCACACCGATGGGTTTTGGTTTTTTATCCAATTTGCCAGTCTCTGTCTTTTGATTGGTGCATTTAGCCCATTTACATTTAGGGTTAATATTGTTATGTGTGAATTTGATACTGCCATTTTGATGCTAGCTGGCTGTTTTTCCCATTTGTTCATGTTGATTCTTCATTTTGTTGATGGTCTTTAGCATTTGGTATGCTTTTAGGATGGCTGGAACTGGTTGTTTCTTTCTATGTGTAGTGCCTCTTTCAGTAGCTCTTGTAAAGCAGGCCTAGTGGTGACAAAATCTCTGAGTACTTGCTTGTTCATGAAGGATTTTATTTTTTCTTCACTTATGAAGCTCAGTTTGGGTGGATATAAAATTCTGGGTTGAAAGTTCTTTTCTTTAAGGATGTTGAATATTGGCCCCCACTCTTTCTGGCTTGTAGAGTCTCTGCCGAGAGATCTGCTATGAGTCTGATGGGCTTCCCTTTGTGGCTGACCCGACCTTTCTCTCTGGCTGCCCTTAGTATTTTCTCCTTCATTTCAACCCTGGTGAATCTAACGATTATGTGCCTTGGGGTTGCTCTTCTTGTGGAGTATCTTTGTGGTGTTCTCTGTATTTCCTGGAGTTGAGTATTGACCTGTCTTCCTAGGTTGGGGAAATTTTCCTGGATAATATCCTGAAGAGTGTTTTCCAGCTTGGATTCATTCTCTTCATCACATTCTGGTACACCTATCAAACCTAGGTTTGGTCTGTTCACATAGTCCCACATTTCTTTGAGATTTTGTTCATTCCTTTTTGTGCTTTTCTTTTTAATCTTGGTTTCACGTTTTATTTCATCGAGTTGGTCTTCAATTTCTGATATTTTTTCTTCTGCTTGGTCAATTCGGCTGTTGAAACTTGTGCATGCTTCACGAAGTTCTCGTGTTGTGTTTCTCAGCTCCTTCAATTCATTCATATTCCTCTCTAAGTTGTCCATTCTTGTTATCAATTCCTCGAATCTTCTTTCAAATCTTCTTTCAAGGTTCTTAGTTTCTTTGCACTGATTTCGAACATGTTCTTTTAGCTCAATTAAGTTTCTCATTATCCACTTTCTTAATTCTGATTCCGTCATTTCATCACACTCATTCTCTGTCCAGCTTGGTTCCCTTGCTGGTGAGGAGTTTTGGTCCTTTGTAGGAGGTGAGGTGTTTTGGTTTCGGGTCTTTGCCTTTTTTTGCGCTGGTTTCTTCCCATCTTTATGGATTTATCCGCCTGTCGTCTTAGTAGTTGCTAATTTTTCAGTTGGGTCTCTGTGTGGATGCTGAGATTGTTGATGATGAGGTATTTCTGTTACTTAGTTTTCCTTCTAATGGTCTAGCCCCTCTGCTGTTTGAGTGCTGAGGTCCACACCAGGCCCTGCTTGTCTGGAGTAAACCTGTAGCAGCTGTGGAACAGTGAGGGATGATACCAGTTTCTTCTTCTGCTGTCTTTGTTCCTGAATGATGCCCGCCAAATATCAGTCTGATTAGTCCTTTTTTGGGGTGACTCTTTGGATATACAGGGGTCAGGGAGCTGCTGAAGGAGACGGTCTGTGCTTTATAGGATCTCCAGTGCTGAGCTGTGAGCTCCGTTGTTCATTCAGGGTTGTTGGGAGGTTGTTTATGTCTGCTGCAATAGAACTCATAAAACACCATCCTTTTTGTTTTTCCCCCTTAAATGCTCTGTCTCAGGGAGTTGGGGCTTTCTTTATGAGTATCTGTTGCACTGTCCTGCCCCACTAGGTGGCAGTCTATTCACTATTTGCCTGCCGGGGCTCTGACCTGCTAGCGTGGTTCCGCCCTGTTGCTGCTGGGCTCCCTCTGCTGTGGAGCACTCCCCCGTACTGGGGGAGTCTCTCTGTTATGGCAGGTTGCCTCGGCAATGGCAGGCTTCGTCAGCCCTGGGCGGTACTTCAGTAGGGGCGGATTGTGTCAGCAAAGGCGGACGCCCCTCCCTCACCGGGCTGCACCGTCCTAGATGCCAGCAGCAAAACTCTCAGCCCCAAGCGCCTCCAGTCACCGCCCTGCTTGTCTCCCTGAGGCTGTAACCCCCCGAGGCCGATCACCCAGCTCCGTGCCTCAGAGTCCATCCTCTCTCTCTCTCTCTCCCTCTCCGTGAGCTGAAAGGTTGACTCTCTCACTGGCGGCCCAGTAGCCTGCCGATAGGGCACTGGGATCCGTGCAATCTTCCGTGCTGCTGCTCACTTCACTGGCTCCGATCACGCTTCTCAGGAAACTCCTGGTCTGGCTCACTCTCCAAGTCCCGTTCAATCAGATGGATGCGCCAATCTGCCCTTCAAACTCTCAGATTGCTGGTTTAACAGGGCACCCGGACCAGTGAATTCTGGTCTGAAGGGGCTGCACGAGCCAGCTGCGTTAGCCGGCTTTACCAACGTCCTGTGTCTCTCCCACACCTGGACTTTCAACGCTCTGTGGGCAAAAAAGGTAAATCCGAGAATGTGGCTAGGACTCACCCTCTGCATCCTCACTGAGAGCTGCAATCCTGAGTCGCTTCTATGACGCCATCTTGCCTCCCCTGAGTCTCTTTTTTATGCCCACATAGTCAGAGACTCATTCAATAATACACAGTAAAGGAAGATTTAGGTGTCTGCTTCATGTAGCAACTCATTTAGAGCCTCAGTGAGTAATGCACACTAGGGTAATAGTAGAGCATTTTTTATATGGCCACTCACTTTGTGTCTCACTGCGTGATATCCACCTGTAGAATTTTAAGGATTCTATTTGATACTACCACGCATTTAGCACCTTATTGCTTAACTCACAATGGAACAATAGTCAGGTGTATATTTTATATGGTCTATCACTCAAAGTTTCAATGAATAATGAACTTCTATGGAGTAATCAGGACGCTGTTTATAATAGCCATGAATTAAGTGCCTTCCTGAATAATACACACCTGGGTAATAGCCTTTTATTTATTTCGCATGAAATCTAATTTTGTGTATCTTTGAGTAATACACCCCTGGGGCTGTGTCAGGAGTCTATTTGGTATGGACACTCAAACAGAGCCTGTGTGATTAATGCACACATGGATAATAATGATGACTCTATGTCATATGGCTAATCATTCAGACAAACTGTGAATAATGCACATGTGGAGTAATTAGACGTCTGTTTCATAGGGCCCCTCTTTCACAGCCTCACTGAATATTACACACTTGTGATATAGTCTGGAGTTTATTCTTTATGGCCACTCACTCAGAGAATCACTAAATAATGTGCACCTGTGTAATAGTCAGAAGTCTCTTTCCTATGGCCACACGTTAAGAGCCTCACTAAGTGTATACACCTGGAGAAATAGTCAGGATTTACCATTATCCCCTCATTCAGAGTCTCACAAAATAATGCACACCTGTGGAATAGTCCGGAGACTCTATCCTACAGCCCCTCGTTAAGAGCCTCACTCAGTGTACACACCTGGAAACATAGTCAAAATTTACCTATATTCCTTCATTCAGAGTCTCACTAAATAATGCACACCTGTGGAATAGTCAGGAGACTTTATCATGTGGCCTCTAATTCGGAGTGTCACCGAATACTGTGGTGTAGTCAGGAGTCTATTTCATGTAGACACATATTCAGAGCCACAGTGAATAAAAAAGGCCCTTTATATTGTAAGGAATCTTATTAATATTGCCACATCTTCTGAGCCTCACTGAATAATACACACCTGGAAAATAATTTGGAGTCTATTGTCGATGGACATTCATTCAGAGCCTCGGTAAATAATGTACACCTGTGGAGTGGCCAGGAGTCTATTTAATTAGGACACACATTCATATCCTCAGTTGATAATATGCACGTGTGGATTAGTCAGGGTTCCAATTTATATGGCCAGTGACTCATAACCTCAGTGAAAAATGCACAAATGTAAATTACAGAGCAGTCTATTTCATATAAAGACTCATTCAGTGATACACTAAATAATACAAATATTTAATACAGCAGCATCCTGTTTCATATGGTAACACAAAATAAGCCTCACTGAGTAAGGCACACCTAGGGAAGTGTTAGGAGTCTACTTTATATAGCCTCTCATTTACAGCATCAGGGAATAATGCACACGTCTGGAATAGACACTAAACTATTTTATATGGCCACAAAATCAAAGCCTGAGTGAGTAATAAAAAACTTTGGGATAGTCACTTGTCTATTTTACATGCCCATATATTTAGAGTTAGAGTCAATAGTACACACCTGTGGACAAGTCAGAAAACAATTTCATATGGCCAAAGTTTCAGAGCCTCAGTGAATAATACATACCTGGGAAATACTCAGGACGGTATTACATGTGGCATCAGTTTAAGAGCTTCCTTGAATAAGAAACACCTCTATTGTAGTAAGAATTCTATTTCCTATAGCCACATATTCAGAGCCTAACTGCATAACATACTCCTTGGGAAAAATTTAAATTCTATTTCGTATAGCCACTCATTTAGATCTGAATGTAAAAACGCATGCTTGAGGAGCATACAGGAGGCTCTATTTTATGGCCACTCATTTAGAGCTTCACAGAATAATACAGACCTATGAAAATGTCAGGAGTGTATTTCACATGGCCACTTATTCAGAACCTCAGTGAGGCATCATATATATCTGGAAAATACTCAGGATTATATTAAATATAGCCTCTTATTCAGAGACTCACTGAATAATGCACAGCTAAGGAAAAGACTGGAGGCTATTTGACATGACTCTTCACTCAGCGATTCAATGGACAATGCAGAACTGAAAAATAGTCAAGAGGATGGAGTCAAGGGTTTATGTTATATGGTCACTCGTTCAGAATCTCACTGAAGAATACACACCTTAAGAATAGTCAGTGTCCAAGTCATATGGACACTCGATCACAGCATTAACTATTAATACACAATGGGGCAATAGTAAGAAGTCTATTTCATATGGCCCCTCATTCGGAGCTTTAGTGCATAATAAAAAGCTGGGGAGTAGTCAGGACCCTATCAACGTAGCCCCAAATTAAGCAGCTCCGTTAATGATACACACATGTGTCAGAGTCAGGAGACTCTTTGAAATGGACACTCATACTGAAACTTTTCGAATACTGCACATGTGGGGAATAATCACCAGTCTGTTTCATATGGTGATTAGTTTGGAGAATCCAAAACTAACGCACACCTGTTGAGTAAAATGGGTTCTATTTCATTAGGTCACTCTTTCAGTGTTTTAGTGAATAATATGTATATCTGATAAGTCAGGAATCTCTTTTACATGACCACTCATTCAGAACCTCAGTGAAGAATACCCCCCTCAAAAATAGTCAAGGGTCTATTTCAAATGGCTACACATTCAAAGTCTCTGTACACAGTGAACACCTGGGCAATACACCTGAGTCTCTTTTTTATGCCCACTTAGTCAGACACTCATTCAATAATACACAGGAAAAGAAGATTTAAGAGTCTACTTCATGTAGCAACTCATATAGAGCCTCAGTTAGTAATGCACACCAGGGTAATAGTTGAGCATTTTTTATATGGCCACTCATTTTGTGTCTCACAGAGTGATATACACCTGAAGAATCCTCAGAATTGTATTTGATATGACCACTCATTTAGAACCTTATTGAATAATTCACAATGGAACAATAGTCAGGTGTCTATTTTATATGTTCTATCACTCAAAGTTTCAGTCAATAAGAAACTTCTATGGAGTAATCAGAAGGCTGTTTAAGATAGCCACAAATTAAGTGCCTTCCTGAATGATACACACCTGGGTAATAGCCTGGCGTCTATTTTGTAGGAATTCTAATTTTGTGTATCGTTGAGTAATACACACCTGGGGCAGTGTCAGGAGTCTATTTAGTAAAGACACTCAAACAGAGTCTGTGTGAGTAATGCACACATGCATAATAATGAGGAGTCTATGCCATATGACTACTCATTCAGACAAACTGTGAATAATGCACATGTGGAGTAATTAAACGTCTGTTTCATAGGGCTCCTCTTTGACAGCCTCACTGAATATTACACACTTGTGATATAGTCTGGAGTCTATATTCTATGGCCACTCATTCAGAGAATCACTAAATAATGCGCACTTGCGAAATAGTCAGAAGTCTCTTTCCTATGGCCACACGTTAAGAGCCTCATTAAGTATACACACCCTGAGCAATAGTCAGGATTTACCTTTATTCCCTCATTCAGAGTGTCACTAAATAATGCACACTTGTGAAATTGTTAGGAGGCTTATTCATGTGGCCTCTAATTCGGAGTGTCACTGAATAATGTGGTGTAGTTAGGAGTCTATTTCATGTAGACACATATTCAGAGCTTCAGTGAATAATACAGACACTTGATATAGTAAGGAATCTAATTGATATGGAAACATATTCTGAGCCTCACTGAATAATACACACCTGGGAAATAATTTGGAGCCTATTTTAAATGGACATATATTCAGTGTCTCAAAAAATAATGTACACCTGTGGAGTAGCCAGGAGTCTATTTTATTAGAACATTCATTCATAGCCTCAGTGGATAATATGCACGTGTGGATTAGTCAGGATTCCAATTTATATGGCCACTGACTCGTAATCTCAGTAAAAAATGTAGAATACTTAGCAGTCTATTTCATATAGACACTCATTCAGAGATTCACTGAATAATACAAATATTTGAGATAGACAGCATCCTGTTTCATATGGCGAAACAAAAAGAGCCTCAATAAGTAATGCATACCAGAGGAAATGTTAGGAGTCTACTTTATATAGCCTTTAACTTACAGAATCAGGAAATAAGGCACACATGTGGAATAGACACCAGTCTACTTTATATGGCCGAAAAATCAAAGCCTTTTCGAATACTGCACATGTGGGGAATAATCACTTGTCTGTTTCATATGGCGTTTCATTTGGTGAATCAAAAACTTATGCACACCTGTGGAGTAAAATGCGTTCTATTTCAGAAGGCCACTCTTTCAGTGTTTTAGTGGATAAGATGTATATCTGAAAAGTAAGGAATCTCTTTCACATGGCCACTCATTCAGGGCCTCTGTGAAGAATACTCCCCTCAAAAACAGTCAAGTGTCTATTTTAAATGGCTACACATTCAGAGACTCTGTAGGTAATGAACACCTGTGCAATACAGCTGAGTCTCTTTTTTTATGTCCACTAAGTCAGAGTCTCATTCAATAATAGACACCTGGGGAAGAGTTAAGAGTCTACTTCATGTAGCCACTCATTTAGAGCCTTAGTGAATAATGCACACCAGGGTAATAGTCGAGCATTTTTTATATGGCCACTCATTTTGTGCCTCATGGAGTGATATACACCTGAAGAATCCTATGGATTCTATTTGATACTACCACGCATTTAGCACCTTATTGAATAATTCACAATGGAGCAATAGTCAGGTGTCTATTTTCTATGGTCTATCACTCAAATTTTCAGTGAATAATAAACCGCTATGGAGTAGTCAGGATGCTGTTTAAGATAGCCACGAATTAAGTGCCTTCCTGAGTGATACACACCTGGGTAGTAGGCTGGCGTCTATTTCATATAAACTCTAATTTTGTGTATCGTTGAGTAATACACACCTGGGCCAGTGTCAGGAGTCTATTTGGTATGGACACTCAAACAGAACCTGTTTGATTAATGCACACATGTGTAATAATGAGGAGTCTATGTTATACGGCTACTCATTCAGAAAAAGGGAATAATGCACATGTAAACTAATTAGCAGTCTGATTCTTATGAACCTTCTTTCACAGCCTCACTGAATATTACACACTTTTGATATAGTCTGGAGTCTACTTTTTATGACCACTCATTCAGAGAATCACTAAATAATGCACACCTGTGGAATAGTCAGAAGTCTTTATCCTATGGCCCTTCGTTAAGAGCCTCACTAAGTGTACACACCTGAGGAAATAGGATTTACCTTTATCCCCCCTTTCAGAGTCTCACTGGATAATGCACACCTGCGGAAGGGTCAGAATTCTTTTTTCTATGGCCACTCGTAAAGAGCCTCACTAAGTGTAAACACATGAGGAAATAGTCAGGATTTACCATTATCCTTTCATTCAGAGTTTCACAAAATAATGCACACCTGTGGATTAGTCAGGAGACTCTTTCCTGTGGCCACTCGTTAAGAACCTCACAAAGTGTACACACCTGAAGAAATAGTCAGGATATACCATTATCCCCTCATTCAGAGCCTCAGTAAATAATGCACACCTGTGGAATAGTCAGGAGAATCTTTCCTGTAGCCACTCATTAAGAGCCTCACTTAGTGTACACATCTGGGGAAATAGACAGGATTTACCTATATTCCTTCATTCAGGGTCTCACTAAATCATGCACACCTGTGGAATAGTCAGGAGACTTTTTCATGTGGCCTCTAATTCGGAGTGTCACTGAATAATGTGATGTAGTCAGGTGTCTATTTCATGTAGACACATATTCAGAGCCACAGTGAATTAACAGGCCCTTTATATTGTAAGGAATCTAATTAATATGGCCACATCTTCTGAGCCTCTCTGAATAATACACAGCTGGAGAATAATTTGGAATCTATTTTCGATGAACATTCATTCAGAGCCTTTTTTAATAATGTACACCTGTGCAGTAGCCAGGAGTCTATTTTATTAGTACACTCATTCATAGCCACAGTGGATAATATGCCCATGTGGATTAGTCCGGATTCCAATTTATATGGCCAGTGACTCATAACCTCAGTAAAGAAAGCACAATTGTAAAGTACTCAGCAGTTTATTTCATATAGACACGCAGTGATTCACTAAATAATACAAATATTTAATACAACAGCATCCTGTTTCATATGGACACACAAAATGAGCATCACTTAGTAAGGCACACCTAGGGAAGAGTTTGGAGTCTACTTTATATAGCATCTCATTTACAGCCTCAGGGAAAATTGCACACTTGTAGAATAGACACTAGACTATTTTATATGGCCGGAAAATCAAAGCCTGAGTGAGTAATACACAACTTTGAGATAGTCACTTGTCTATTTTACATGCTCAAATGTTGAGTCAGAGTCAATAATACACGCCTGTGTACAAGTCAGAAAACAATTTCATATGGCCAATGTTTCAGAGCCTCAGTGAGTAATACATATCTGGGAAATACTCAGGACGATATTACAAGTGGCAGCAATTTAAGAGCTTCCTTGAATAAGAAACACTTCTATTGTAGTCAGAATTATATTTTCTATACATATTTAGAGCCTAACTGAATAACATACACCTTGGGAAAAGTTAAAATTCTATTTTCTATAGACACTCATTTATAGCCGAATGTAAAAACGCACGCCTGAGGAGCATTCAGGAGGATCTATTTTTTGGCCACTCATTCAGAGCTTCACAGAAAAATACAGAACTATGAAAACGTCAGGAGTGTATTTCACATGGCCACTTATTCAGAACCTCAGGGAGGAATCATATATATCTGGAAAATACTCAGGATTCTAATATATATAGCCACTTATTAAGAGACTCACTGAATAATGCACACCTGGAGAATTGTCTGGAGACTATTTTATATGACCATTCACCCAGCGACTCAGTGGAAAATGCAGAGCTGAGAAATAGTCAAGAGGACAGAGTCAGGAGTCTATTTTATGTGGTCACTCGTTCAGAAAGTGACTGAAGAATATACACCTTGGGAATAGTCAGATTCCAGGTCATATGGCCACTCAATTACAGCATTACGGAATAATGCACAATGGGGTAATAGTAAGGTGTCTATTTCATATAGCCTATCATTCAGAGCTTCAGTACATAATAAACAGCTGTTGAGGAGTGAGGACCCTATTGACAGTAGCCACAAATAAAGCAGCTCCGTGAATGATACACACATGTGTGAGTTTCAGGAGGCTATTTTATATGGACACTCATACAGAACCTCTTCGAATTTTGCACATGTGGGAATAATCCCTAATCTATTTCATAAGGTGGTTCGTTTGGAGAGTCAAAAATTAACGCACACCTGTGGTGTAAAATGTAGTCTATTTCATAAGGTCACTCCTTCATTGTTTTAGTGAATAACATGTATATCTGATAAGTCAGGAATCTCTTACACATGGTCACTCGTTCTGGGCCTCTGTGAATAATACTCACCTCAAAAAGAGTCAACGGTCTACTTCAAATGTCTACACATTCAGGGTCTCTGTAAGTAATGAACACCTGGGCAACACACCTGAGTCTCTTTTTGATGCCCACTTAGTCAGAGTCTCATTCAATAATACACACCTGGGGAAAAGTTAAGGGTCTACTTTTTGTAGCCACTCATTTAGATCCTCAGTGAATAATCCACACCAGGGTAATAGTCGAGCATTTTTTATATGGCCACTAATTCTGGGCCTCCCTGAATTATGCAAACCTGGGGAATTCTCAGGATTATATTTCATATTACCACTCATTTAGAAACTTATTGAATAATTCACAATGGAGCCATAGTCAGGTGTCTACTTTGTATGGCCTCTCATTCAGTGTTTCAGTGCATAATGAACTTCTATGGAGTAATAAGGACACTGTTAAGATAGCCATGAATTAAGTGCCTTTCTGAATGACACACACCTGAGTGGTAGTCAGGAGTTTATTTCATATAAACTCTAATTCTGTGTAACGCTGAGTAATAAACACCTGGGGGAATTTCATGAGTCTATTTTGTATGGACACTTATACCGAACCTGTTGGATTAATGCACAAATGGAGAATAATGAGGTGTCTATGTCATACAGCTACTCATTTAGACAAACAGTGAATAACTCACATGTGGAGTCATTAGAATTCTGTTTCATATGGCCCCTCTTGCACAGCCTCACTGAATATTACACACTTGTGATCTAGTCTGGAGTCTATATTTTATAGCCACTTATTCACAGAATAACTGAAGTATTCACACCTGTGGAATAGTCAGTAGTATCTTTCCTATGGCTACCAGTTTAGAGCCTCACTAAATGTACACACCTGAATAAATAGTCAGGATTTACTTGTATCTCCTCATTCAGAGCCTCACTAAATAATGCACAGCTGTGGAATAGTCGGGAGACTTTTTCATGTGGCCTCTTATTCAATGTGTCATTGAAAAATGTGGTGTAGTCAGGAGACTCTTTCATGTAGACACATATTCAGAGCTTTAGTGCATAAGTTGACCCTTGATATAGTAAGAAATCTAATTAGTACAGCCACATCTTCTAAGGCTCAATGAATTATACACACCTGGAGAATAATTTGGAGTCTATTTTCGATGGACATTCATTCAGAGCCTCGGTAAATAATGCAGACCTGTGGAGTAGCCAGGAGTCTATTTCATTTGGACACACAGTCATAGCCTCAGTGGATAATATGCACATGTGGATTAATCAGGATTCCATTTTAATATAGCAACTGACTAGTAACCTCAATGAATAATGCACAAATGTAAAGTGCTCAGCAGTCTATTTCATAAAGCTATTCATTCAGAGATTCACTGAATAATAAAAATATTTGAGGCAGACAGCCTTCTGTTTCATATGGTCATACAAAAACAGCCTCACTGAGTGACACACACCTGGGGAACTGCTAGGAGTGTACTTTACATATCCTCTCATTTACAGCCTAAGGGAATAATGCACACGTGTGGAATAAACAGTATTCTATTTTATATGGTCACAAAATCAAAGCCTGAGTCAGTAATACACAACTTTGGAATAGTCACTAGTCTATTCCATATGTCCAAATATTTAGAGTCAGTGTCAATAATACACGCCTGTAGACTAGTCAGAGTACCATTTCATATGGCCAAAGTTTCAGAGCCTCAGTGAATACTAAATACCTGAGGAAAACCCTGGACACTATTACATGTGGCATTTCTTCAGAGGTTCATTGAGTAAAGAACACCTATAATGTAGTCAGAATTCTGTCTCATATACCCACATACTCAGAACCTAACTGAATAACAGACACCTTGGGACAGTCAGGATTCTATTTCGTATAGTCAATCATTTATAGCCGAATGTAAAAACTCATGCAGGAGTAGTATATAGGAGTGTCTATTTTATGGCTACACATTCAGAGCCTCACAGAATAATACAGATGTATGGAAATGTCAGGAGTGTACTTGACATGGCCACTTGTTCAGTTCCTCAGTGAAGAATCATATATATCTGAAAAATACTCAGGATTTTATTATATATAGCCACTTATTAAGAGACTCACTGAGTAAGGCACACCTGGAGAATTGTCTGAAGATTATTTAATATGACCGTTCATCCAGTGACTCAGTGGAAAATGAAGAGCTGAAATATCGTCAAGAGGACAGTCAGGAGTCTGTTTTATGTGGTCACTCCTTCAGAAAATGACTGAAGTAAACACCCCTTGGGAATAGTCAGAGTCCAGATCATATGGCCACTCAATCACAGCATTACCGAATAATGCACAATGGGGAAATAGTAAGGAGTCTATTTCATATGGCCTCTCATTCGGAGCTTCATTGCATAATAAACAGCTGCAGAGTAGTGAGGACACTATTGACGTTAGCCCCAAATAAAGCAGCTCCGTGAATGATACACACATGTGTGAGAGTCAGGGGACTATTTGATATGGACACTCATACAAAACCTCTTCGAATATTGCACATTTGGGTAATAATCACAAGTTTATTTCATATGGTGGTTCGTTTGGAAAGTCAAAAAGTAACACGAACCTGTAAAGTAAAATGTGGTCTACTTCCTAAGGCCACTCCTTCGGTGTTTTAGTGAATAACATGTATATCTGATAAGTTAGGAATCTCTTTTACATGTCTACTCGTTTTGTGCCTCTGTGGATAATACTCCCCTCAGAAACAGTCAAGGGTTTACTTCAAATGCCTACACATTCAGAGTCTCATTAAGTAATGAATACCTGGGCAATAAACCTGAGTCTCTTTTTTATGCCCACTTAGTCAGACTCTCATTCAATAATACACACCTGGGGAAGAGTTAAGAGTCTACTTCATGTAGCCACTCATTTAGACCCTCAGTGAATAATCCACACCAGGGTAATAATCAAGCATTTTTTATATGGCCACTCATTCTGTGCCTCCCTGAATGATACACACCTGGGGAATTCTCAGGATTCTATTTTATATTACCACTCATTTAGGACCTCATTGAATAATTCACAATGGACTAATAGTCAGGTGTCTATTTTTTATGGCCTCTCATTCAGAGTTTCAATTAATAATGAACTTCTATGGAGTAATCAGGACACTGCTTAAGATAGCCATGAATTAAGTGCCTTCCTGAATGACACACACCTGGGTGGTAATCAGGAGTCTATTTTATATGAACCCTAATTCTGTGTAATGCTGAGTAATACACAGAACCACTTCCAATATTGCACAGGTGAAGAATAATCGCTAGTCCATTTCATATGGTCGTTCGTTTGGTTAGTCAAAAAATAACACGGGAGAGGGTTGATACACACAGGAGAGTGGAAGATACACAGAGGAGAGAGAAAAATACACACAAAAGAGAGGAGAATAAACACAGGAGAAAGAAATACACACAGCAGAGAAGGGCATACCCACAGGAGAGGGTGATACAAACAGAAAAAGGAAGGATAAATACAAGAGAGTGGAAGATACACACAGAACAGGGAAAAACACACAGGAGAGAGAAGCGTACACACAGAATAAAAAAGGATACACACAGCAGAGAGGAGGATCCACACAGGAGAGAGGAAATACACAAAGGAGAGGGGAAAATACACACAGGACAGAGAAAGTATACACACAATAGGAAGGGGATTACACTTAGGAGAGAGGGAATACACACAGGGGAGAGGGGGACACAAACTGGAGAGAGGGGGATACACACAGGAGAGAGGGGAAATACACACAAAACAGAGAATTTTTATACACAGGAGAGAAAAATTATAAACACAGGTGAGAGGAGGATACACACAAGAGAAAAAATGATACACACTGGAGAGAGAAGGGTACACACAGGATAGGTGAATACACACAGGAGTGAGGATTCACATCGGAAAGAATAGGATAAACAAAATGTCAGGAGGATACACACAAAAGAGTGAAGGATACACACGGTAGACACAAGGATACACACAGGAGAGAGAAGGATACAAACAAAAGTGTGGTGATACAAACAGGAGAGATGAGTGTTCACACAAAAGAATAGAGGATACACACATGAGAGAAATGGATATACACAGGTGAGAGGAGAATACACACAGAAGATAGGAGGATACACACAGGAAAAAGGAAATACACACAAGAGTGAGAAAGATCCACATAGGAGAGAAGGGAATGCACACAGAAGAGAGGTGGATACACACAGAAGTGGGGCATACACACAAAAGAGAGGGGATACACACAGGAGAGAGGGGGCATACACATGTAGAGTCGTGAGCCACACAGGATTGTTGAGGGTACACACAGCAGAGAGGGGGTACACACATAGTAGTAGAGGATACACAAAGGAAAATGGGATACACACAGGAGAGTAGGGAATAAACAGAGGAGAGAGGAGGATACACAAAGGAGAGAGGAGGATAAACACAGGAGAGGGAGATACACACAAAAGAGAGGGGCTTACAAACAGAAGAGGGGAATACACACAGAATAAAAAGGGATAAACACAGGAAAAAGGATTAAACCCACAGGAGAGGGGGATACACACAACAGAGAGGGGAATAGAAACAGGAGAAAACAGGATACACACAGCAGAGAGGAAGATATACACAAGAGAGAGGTGATACACAAAATACAGAGGGGGATACGCACAGGAGAGAAAAGGCATACACACAGGAGGGAGGGTGTTACACACAGGAGAAAAAAGGGATACCAACAGGAGAGAGAAGGGATACCCACAGAAAAAAGAAGGATGCACACAGGAGAGGGGGACACACAGTAGAGAGGAGAATGCACACAAAAGAGAGGAGGAGACTCACAGGAGAAAGGAGGATACACGCAGGAGAGAGGAGGGTAAACACAGGATAGAGGGGCTTCACACAGGAGACAGGAGGATACAGGCAGGAGAGAGGAGTTTACACACACGAGAGAGAAAGAAACACACAGGGGAGGGGAGAATACACAAAGAAGAGAGAAGGATAAACACAGGAGAGAGAAGGATACACACAAAGAAGAGGGAGATACTAACAAAGGGAGGGAAATAAAACAGGAGAAAGGAGGATACACACAGGAGAGAGAAGGATACACACAGGGGAAAGGAGGATCCACAAAGAAGAGGGGAAACACACAGTAGAGAGGGGAATACACACAGGCGGGAGAGATAAACACATAAGAGGGGGTATGCACACAGGTGAGAGGATGATGCACACAAGAGAGGGAGATAAAAACAAGAAAGAGGGGCTTACGCACAGGAGAGAGGAGAATACACACAGGAGAGAGGGTGAATACACAAAAAAAGAGAGGGGGATACACACAGGAGAGTGAAGCATACACACAGGAGGGAAGGGAATGCACACATGAGAGTTCGGGATACACACAGAGAAAAAAGGATAAATACAAAAGAGAGGAGTATACACACCAAAAAGAGAAGAATACAAATAGAAGAGAGGAGGATACACGCAGGAGACTGGAGAATACACAGGAAAGAGGAGGATAAACACAGGAGAGGGGAGGATAAACGCAGGAGAGAGAAGGATACACACAAGAGAGAGGGAAAAGATACAGAGGAGAGAAAAGGATACACACAGGAGTGGCATGATACACACAGGAGAGAGGAGGGTTCACACAGTAGAAAGTAGAATACACACAGGAGAAAGGAGGATACACAAAAAAGAGGCGGATACACATAAGAAAGAGGGGGATACACCGAGGAGCGAGGAGGAAACACAAAGGCGAGAGGAGGATATACACAGGAGGGGAAATACACACAGAAAAGAGAACCATAAACACAGGAGAAAAAGATACACACAAGAGAAAAAAAATACACACAAAAGAGAGGAGGATACACACAGGACAGAAAGATACACACAGGAGAGTGGGGCGGACACACAGGAGAGAGGAGGATACACACAGCAGAGAGGAGTATACACACAGGAGAGACGGAATACACACAAGAGAGAGGAAGATAGAAACTGGAAAGAGGGAAGATACACACAGGAGAGAGGGTGGATACACACAGAAGAGAGTGGTAATAAATACAGGAGAGAAAAAAAGATACACACAGAAAAGAGGAGGATACACACAGAAGAAAAAAGAATACACACTGGTTAGAGAAATATACACATAGTGGAAAGGAATACACATAAAAGTGAAAATAATACACACAGAAAAAAAAGAAAATACGCACAGGAGAGAGAAGGATACACACAAATGAGGGAAGGATACACACGGTAGACAGAAGCATACACACAGGAGAGGGGTGATACACAGAGGAGAGATGAGGTTCACGTAGGAGAAAATAGGATACATACAGGAGAGAGAGGAATAAAGACAGGACAGAGGAGTATCCACACAGCAGAGAGGAAAATACACACAGGAGAGATGGTATAAACACAGGAGTGAGAAAGAGACACACAGGAGAGAAGGGAATGCAAACAGGAGTGAGGTAAATACAAAGAGAAGTGGAACATACACACAGCAGAAAGGAGAATTTACGCAGGAGAGACAAAAATACACGCAGGAGTGAGGGGGATACACACAAGAGAGAGGAGGATACACACAGGAGAGAGGAGGAATACACACGGAGAGCGGTGATACATACAGGACAATGGAGAATACACACAGGAGAGGGGGGTACACACAGGAAAGAAGATACACAAAGAAAAAAATACACGCAGGAGAGTAGGGAATAAAAAGAGGATAGAGGAGGATACACAGGAGAGAGGATAAACACAGGAGAGGGGGATACAAAAAGGAGAGAGGGGCATACACAGAGGAGAGGGGCATAAACACAGGAGAGAGGGGTGTGGACACAGGAGAAAGGAGGATACACACAGAAGAGAGGAGGATACACAGAGGAGAGAGGAGATACACAGATGAGATAGGGGGATACACACAGGAAAGAGAAGGGATACACACCGGAGAGAGGGGGAAACACAGAGGAGAAAAGAGGGATACGCACAGGAGAGAGAATTGAAACCCACAGGAGAGAGAAGGATACACACAGGAGAAAGGAGAATGCACACAGGAGAGAGAAGGATACATAGAGGAGAGAGGAGGAGACACACAGGAAAGAGAAGGACATGAACAAAAGACAGGAGGATACATGCAGAAGAGAGGAGGATACACACAGGACAGACAAAAATAAACACAGGAGAGAAGAGGATACGCAAAGAAGAGGGGTGATACACACAGGAGAGAGAAGGGTACACATAGGAGAAAGCAGAATGGAAACAGAAGACAGAATGATACACATAGAAGAGGGGGATACACACAGGAAAGAGGGAGACACACCGATGAGAGAAAAGGATACACACAGGAGAGAGGAGGATACACACAAAAGAGTGAGATAACAACAGGAAAAAGGGGCATACACACAGGAGAGGGGGATACACACAGGAGAAAAAGGGATATACACAGGAGAGAAAAGTATACACACAGGAGAGGGGGACACACTCAAAAACGGGGCATACACATTAAAGAATAAAAATACACAGAGCAGAGAGAAGAATACACACAGGAGAGAGGATACACACAGGAGAGAGGAGGATACACAGGAAAAAGGAAAATACACACAAAATAGGGAAGGATACACACAGAAGACAGAAGGATACACACAGGGTAGTGGGGAAAACACAAAGGAGAGGAGTGATACACACAGGAGTGATGAGGGTACACACAGGAGAGGAAGGATTCACACAGGAGAGAGCGGCATACACATAAAAAAGGGTGATAAAAAAAGGAGAAAGGGGGATAAACACAGGAGAGAAAAGTATACACACAGGAAAGGGTGATACACACAAAAGCGTTAAATACATGCAGGAGACACGGAAATAAACACAAAAGAGAGGGGGATACATACAGATGAGGCGGATACACACAGGAGAGAGGGAAGTACACACAGGAGAGAGGAGTATACACAGGAGAGAGTGGGATACACACAGGAGAAAGAAGAATACACAGGAGAGAGGGGCAAACAGAGAGGAGAGAGGGGTATACACACAGGAGAGAGAAATATACACAAAGGAGAGAGGAGGATACACGCAGGAGAGAGAAGTAAACACAGGAGAAAGTGGGATACACACAGGAGAGAGGAGGATACACATAGGAGAGAAAAATACCCACCGGTGAGAGGAGGATAAACACAGGAGAGTGGGGCCTACACACAGAAGAGGGGGGTTACACAAAAGAGAGAGGTGGATACACAAAAAAGAAAGAGATAGACACAGGAGAAAAAATACACACAAGAGCGAGGGAGATGCACACAGGAGAAAGAAGGATACACACAGGAAAGGAGAATGCACACAAGAGAGTGGAGCATACACACAAGAGAAAAGGTGATAAACACAGGAGAAAGAAAGATACGCACAGAAGAGTGGGGCACACAAATATGAGGGTGGGGGATACACACAAAAGAAAGGGGTATACACAGAGTGGTAGAAGGAAACACACAAGAGTGACTAGGATACACACTGGAGAGAGGAGGATACACACAAAAGAGAAGAAGATACGAACAGAAGAGAAATACATACACACAGAAGAGAGGGGGATAGGCACAGGAGAGGATACACAGATGAGATAGGGGATACACACAGAAGAGAGGGAAAAACACAGGAGAGGGGGATACATACAGAAAAGAGGGGACGATACACGCAGGAGAGAGGAGGGTACACACAGGAGACAGGGGGATACACACAGGAGAGAGTGGGGATAAACACAAGAGAGAGAAGAATACATAAAGTAGACAGAAGGATACACAGAGAACGGAAAATACACACAGGAGAGAGAAGGATACACACAAGAGAAAGGGGGATACAGACAGTAGAGAGGAAGATACACACAGGGGGAGGGAGATACACACAGGAGAGAAAAGTATACACACAAGAGAGAAGAGAATACACACAAGAGAGAGGAGGATACACACAGGAGAGAGGAGGATACACACAAAAAAAGGAGGATACAGAAAGGAGAGAGGAGGATACACACAAAAGAGAAAATGATGCAAACACGAGAGAGGAGGATACACACGTGAAAGGATACACACAGAAGAGAGAAGAATACACGCAGAAGAGTGGGGGATACAAACAGGAGAGTGTGGCATACACAAAAAGGAAAGGAGATACACAGAGGAGAGAGAAGAATACACACAAGAGAGAGAAAAATACACACAGGAGAAGAAAGGATACACACAGGAATGAGAAAATAAACGCAAATGAGAGGAAGATAAACACAGCAGAGTGGAGGATACACACAGGAGAGAGGAAGATACACACAGGAGAGAGGAAGATACACAAATAAGAAGGTAAGCACACAGGAAAAAGGGGGATACACACAGGCGAGGGGAAAACACAAAGGATTAGGAAGGATACACACAAGAAAGAGTGGGATACAAACAAAAGAGAGGAGGATACTGAAAGGAAAGAGGAGAATACACACAGAAGAGAAAATGATACAAACAGGAGAGAGGATTATACACACGTGAAAGGAGGATACACACAAAAGAGAGGAGGATACACACAAAAGAGAGGGGAATACACTCAGGAGAGTGGTGGATACAAACAGAGAGTGTGGCATACACAAAGGCGGAGGGGGATACACACAGGAGGGAGGAGGATACACACAAGAGAGAGGAAAATACACACAGGAGAAAGGAGGATACACACAGGAATGAGGGGGATAAACGCAAAAGAGAGGAAAATAAACACAGCACAGTAAAGGATACACACAGGAAAGAATGGGATACACACAGAAGAAAAAGATACACACAGGAGGGAGGGGCATACACAAAAAAGGAGGGTAAACACAGGAGAGAGGAAGGATACACACAGGAGACAGGGGATGCACACAAGAGAGTGGGGAATACACATAGAAGAAAGGGGTATACACACAGGAAACGGGGATACTTACAGGGGGAGAAAGAAAATGACAGGAGGGAGAAGGATACACACAAAATAGAAGAGGATACAAACAGAAGAGAGAAAAATACACGCAGGAGAGAGAAAAGTTCACACAGGAGAGAGGAGGAAACACAAAGAAGAGAGGAGGATACACGCAGGAGAGACGAGGATACACACAGTGGAAAGGAGGAATACACACAGGAGAGGGGAATACAAACAGAATAGAAAAGGATACAAACAGGTGAGAGGAGTATACGCACAGGAGAGAGGAGGGTACACACAGGTGAGAGGAGGATACACACAAAAAAGTGGGGGATAAACACAGGAGAGAGGGTGATACACACAGAAGAAAGGTGATACACACAGAAAAGGAGAGGGTACACAGAGGAGAGAGGAAGATACACAAAGGAGAAAAGAGGATACACAAAAAAGAGGGGGAATCACACAGAAAAGAGGGTGATATAACGAAAAGAGAGAAAGATACATACAAAAGAAAAGAAAACACACAGGAGAGGGGAATACACAGAAGAGAAAGGGGGATACACACAGGAGAAAAGAGAATACACACAGTAGAGGGGAATACACACAGGAGAGAGAGGCAAACACACAGGAGAGAAAAAAGTACACACAGCAGAGAGGAGAATACACAGAGGAGAGAGGCAATACCCACAGAAGAGTGGGGGATACACATAGGAGAGAGGGGGGATACACACGGAGAGAGGGGAGATACACACAAGAGAGAAGAGGGATACATCCAAGAGAGAGGAGGAATACAGACAGGAGAGAGGAGAATACACATAGGAGAGAGCAGGATACACACAGGAGAGAGGAATATACACACAGGAAAAAAAATACACAGAGGAGAGAGAAGAATACACACAGGAGAGAGAGATACACACAAAATAGGGAAGGATACACACAGGAGACAGAAGGATACACACAGGAGAGAGAAGGATACACAAAGGAGAGGGGTGATACAAACAGGAGAAAGAAGAATACACACTGCAGACAGGAAGATACACACAAATGAGAGAAGGATACACGTAGCAGAGAAAGGGATACACACAGGAGAGTGGTGATATACACAGGAGAAAGGGGGATACACACAGGAGAGGAAATGAACCAAACAGAAGAGAGGAGGATACACACAGGAGAGGGAAATACACAAATGAGAAAGGAGCATGCACACAGGAAAGGGGATACACACAGGAGAGGAAAGGATACACAGAGTAGATGGAAATACACACAGGAAAGAGGATGATAAACACATGAGAGAAAAAAATACAAACAGGCGAGAGGGGATACACACAAAAAAACGGGTAATATACACAGGAGCAAAAAGAAATACACACAGGAGAAAAAGGGGTTACACACAAAAGAGGGGGGAATCACACAGGAGAGAGGAGGGATACACACAGGATAAAGGAATATTCACGCAGAAGAAAGGAAAATACACACAGGGAAGAAAAGGATACACACAGCGGAGGGGTATACACAAAGTAGAAAGGGGAATGCACACAGGATAAAAGGATACGACACAGGAGATAAAAGGATACAAACAAGAGAGAAAATGATACACACAGAAGAGGGGGATACACACAGCAGAGAGGGGCATACACACAGGAGCGATGAAGATACTCACAGGCGAGAAAAAGATACAAAAAAGAGAGGGGATACACAGGAGAGAGGGCGATACACACAGGAGAAAGAAGGGATACACACAAGAGAGAAAGGAATTACACACAGGAGAGAGAGAAGAAACACACAAAAGAGAGGAGGGAACACATAGGAGAAAGGAAGACACACAAAGGAGAATAGAAAATACACACAGGAGAGAGGAGGATACACACAAGAAAAAGGAGGATACACACAGCAGAGAAAAGGATACACAAATGAGAGAGGAGGATACACACAGGAGAAAGAAGGATACACACAGGAGAGGGGCATATACACAGAAGAGAGAAGATACAAACAAGAGATTTGGATACACACAGAAGACAGGGTAATACACAAAGGAGAGGGGGGGATACACACAGAAGATGGGGATACAGAGAGGAGAGAGAGACATACATAAAGAAAAAAGAATAACACACAAAAGACAGAGGGGCATAGACAGAGTAGAGAGGAGGATACAAATAGGAGAGAGGGGGATACACACAGGAGAGAGGGGGATACAAACAGGAAAGTGCGGAATACACACAGGAGGGAGGGGGATACACAGAGGAGAGAGAAGGATACACAAAGAAGGAGGGGAATACACACAGGAGAGAGGAAAATACACTCAGGAGAGAGGAGGATACACACAGGAGAGAGGAGGATACACAAAAAAAAGAAAAAATACACAGGAGAGAGGAGAATACAAACAGGGGAGAGGGATACACACAGGAAACAAGGAAGTACACACAGGAGAGCGGGGGATACAAACAAAAGATGGGCACACACACACAGGAGAGAGGTGCATACACACAGGAGAGAGAAGGATACACACAGGAGAGGGGGGTTACAAACAGGAAATGGGGGATACACACAGGAGAGAAGAGGATACACACAAGAGACAAGGGGGATACACACAGGAGAAAGGGGGATACACATAGGAGAGTGTGGCATACACACAAGATGGAGAAGGACACACACTGGAGAGATAAAATACAGAGGGGGAGAGGATAAATACAGGAGGAAGGAAGGTTTACAAATAGAGAGGAGGATACAAACAGAAGAGAGGACGATAAACGCAGGAAAAAGGAGGATACACACAGGAGCGAGGAGGATACACAGATGGGAGAAAAGGATACACGCAGGAAAGAGAAGGATACACACAGGAGAATGGGGGATACACACAGGATAGGGCAATACACACAGAAGAGAGAAGGATAAACACAGGAGAGAGGAGAATATTCACAGGAGAGAGGGGGATACACAAAAAAGAGTGGAGGATGCAAACAAGAGAGAAGGGAATACACACAGAAGAGGGGGGATATGCAGAGTAGAGAGAAGAAACACACAGAAAAATGGAGGATCCACACAGCAGAGAGGGGGATTCACACAGGAGAAAAGAGGATAAACAAGGGAGAGGGAGATACACAAAGGAGAGAGGCGGATACATGGAAAAGAGAAAAGGATACACACAGGAGAGAAAAGGATACACACAGAAGATGGGAATACACAGAAGAGAGGGGCATACACACAGGAGAGGGTGAAACACACAGGAGAAAGGGGGATACACACGGGAAAAAGTAGAATACACACAGGAGAGAAGGATACACACAGAAGAGAAAGGCATACACACAGGAGAAAGGAGAATACACACAGCACACATTAGGATTCACATAGAAGAGAGGGGATAAACACAGGAGAATGAAGAATACACACAGGAGAAAAGAAGGATACACACAGGAGAGAGGGTGGATACACAAAGGAGAAAGGGGGGATACACAGAGGAATGAGGAGAGATACACACAGGAGAGAGGAGCATACACACAGGAGAGAGGAGCATACACACAGGAGAGGGATAAATAAACACAGGAGTGAAAAATAAACACAGTAGAGAGGAAGATACACACAGGATAGAGGAGGATACACACAAAATAGAAAATGATACACACAGGAGACAGAAGGATACACACAGGAGAGAGAGGGATAAACACAGGAGAGGGAAATACACACAGAAGAGAAAAAGACACACACAAGAGACAGGGATACACAAATAAGGGAGTTGGATAAACACAGGAGAGAAGGGATACACACAGGAGAGAGGGGAATACACACAAGAGAGTTGGGCATACCCACCAGAGAGAGGAGAATACATAAAGGAGAGAGGGGGATACACAAAGGAAAAGATGGATACAAACAGGAGAGTGTGGCATACACACAGAAGGGAGGAAGATACACACAGGAGAGAGGAGGATACACAAAAAATAGAAAATGATACACACAGGAGACAGAAAAATACACACAGGAGAGAGGAGGATAAACACAGGAGAGCGAAAAAGACACAGGAGAGAAAAAGAAACACACAAGAGACAGGGATACACAAAGAAGAATGTTGGATACACACAGGAGAGAGGGGGAAACACACATGAGAGAGGGGAATACACACAAGAGAGAAGGGGATACCCACAGGAGAGAGGAGACTACACAAAGGAGAGAGGGGGATACAAACAGGAAAAAGGGGGATACAAACAAGAGAGTGTGGCATACACACAGAAGGAAAAAAGATACACACAGGAGAGAAAAGGATACACACAGGGGAGAGGAGGCTACACAAAGGAGAGAGGAGGATACACAAAGGAGAGGGGAAAACACATAAAAGAGTGGGGATACACACAGGAGAGAGGAGGATACACACAGAAGAGAGGAGGATATACAAAGGAGAGAGGAGTATACACACAGAAGAGAGAAGAATACACACAATAGAGGAAAATACACACAGGATAGAAAAGGTTACACATAGGAGAGAGGAGGATACACACAGGAGAGAGGAGGATACACACAGGAGAGAGGAGGATACACACAGGAGAGAGGAGGATACACACACAAAAAAAGGAAACACACAAGAGAATGGGGGATACACACAGGCGGGAAGATAAACACTGGAGACGGTGGGAAACACATGAGAGATAAAATACACAACAGAGAGAGGAGGATACACATAAGAGAGAGGAGGCTACACACAGGAGAAAGGGGGATACACAAAGAAAAGAAGAAAACACACAAAAGAGAGGGGGATACACACAGGCGAGTGGGATAAACACTGGAGACGGTGAGATACACACAGGAGAGAGGGAGATACAAAAAGGAGAGGGGGATAGACACAGGATGGAGGGTTAACACACAAATTAGACAAGAATACACGCAGGAGAGTAGGGTGATACACACAGGAGAGTGGGGGATTCACAAAGAAAAGTGGGGCATAAACACAGAAGGGAAGGGGATACACACAGGAGAGAGGGGTATACACAAAGGGGGAGAAGGACAAATACAAAAGATAGGAGAATAAACACAAATGAGTGGAGGATACAGACAGAATACAGAAGAATACACGCAGGAAAGAGGAGTATACACAAAGGAGAGAAGATACACACAGGAGAGAGGAGATACAGAAGACAGAGGAGCATACACACAGGAGAGAGGAGGATACACAAAGGAGAGAGATAAAGACACAGAGGAGAGAAGGATAAACACAGGAGAGAGGAAGATACACACAGGACAGAGGAAGATACACACAGGAGAGAGGAGGATACACACATAAAAGAAAAGGATACACACAGGAGACAGAAGGATACACAAAGGAGAGAGGAGAATACACACAAGAGAGGAGGATAAAATCGGATAGAAAAAGATACTCACAGGAGACAGGAATACACAAAGAAGGGAGTTGGATACACACAGGAGAGAGGGGGATAGACATAGGAAAAAGTGGAATACACACAAGAGAGAGAGGCATACCCACAGGAGAGAGAAAACACAAAAAAAGGATGGGAATACACACAGAAAAAAAAGGATACAAACAGCAGAGTGTGGCATACACACAGAAGGGATGGGGTACACACAGTAGAGAGACGGATACACACAAGAGAGAGGGTCATAAACACAGGAGAGTGATACACAAAGGAGAAAGGGGGATACACACAGGTGAGAGAAGAATACACACAGAAGAGGGGGATACACACAAGAGAGAGGGGCGTACACACAGAAGACAGGAGTATACACACAGCAGAGAGGAGGAAACACAAAGGAGAGAGAAGATACACACAAAAGAGAGGTAGATACACACAGAAGAAAGGGTGATACACACAGGAGAGAGGGGGGATACACAGAGGGATAAGAAAAGATACACACAGGAGAGAGGATCATACACACAGGAGAGAGGAGAATACACAGAGGAGAGAGAAAGATACACACAGGAGAGAGGAAGATACACACAGGAGAGAGGAAGATACACACAGGAGAGAGAATACACACAAAAGAGAAAAGGATACACAAAGGAGACAGAAGGATACACAAGGTAGAGAGGGGCATACACACAGAAAAGGGGGATACACACAGGAGAAAGGGGGATACACAAAAGAGAGAGAAAAATACACACAGGAAAGGGAGATACACACAGGTGAGACAGGCGTACAAACAGGAGAGAGAAAGATACACACAGGAGAGTGGAGGATACAAACAGAAGAGAGGGTATACACACAGGAGAGAAGGGGATAACCACAGAAGAAAAAAGGGATACAAAGAGAAGAGAAAGGGGTTACACACAGGAGAGTGGGGGAAACACAAGGGAAAGAGGAGGGATACACAAGGATATAGGAAGATACACACAAAAGAGAAAAGAATACACACAGGAGAGAGAAGAATACACACAGGAAAAGCGGAGAATACACACAGGAGAGAGGAGGATACACACAGGAGAGGTGCATACACACAGGACAGTGGGGGATGCACACAGGAGAGTTAAATTCACAGAGGAAACAGGGTAATATACACAAAAGAGTGGGGGATACAAACAGGAGTGGGGGATACACACAGGAGAGAGTGGGATACACACAGGAGAGAGGAGGATACACAGAGGAGAGAGGGGGATACACACATAAACAACGAAGATAGAAACAGGAGAGTGCAACATACACACAGGAGGGAGGGGGATACACACAGGAGAGAGGAAGATACACACAGGGGAAGGGGGATTCACACAGGAGAGAGAAGGATACACAGAAAAGAAAGGAGGATACACAAATAAGATGGTGAAACACACAAAAGAGAAGAAGATACACACAGTCGAAAGAAATACGCCCAGGAGGCGGGAAGATAAACACAGGAGATGGGGGATACACACAGGAGAGGGGGATACACAGAGGAAAGAAGGATACACACAATAGAGATTCGCATACACACAGGAGAGAAAAGGATACACACAGGAAAGAGAAGGACACACATAGGAGAGAAGAAGATACACAAATGAGCGAGGAGGATACACACAAGAGAAATGAGGATAGACACAGGAGAGGGGCATACACACAGGAGAGCGGGGATACAAACAAGAGATTGGGATACACACAGAAGACAGGGTAATACACACAGGAGAGATGGCGATACACACAGGAGATGGGGATACAGAGAAAAGAGAGGGGGATACATAAAGGAGAAAAATATACTCACAAGACAGAGGGGCATAGACACGGTAGAGAGGAGGATACACACAGGAGAGAGGGGGATACACACAGGAGAGAGGGGGATACACAAAGGAGAAAAAAGGATACACACAGGAGAGAGGAAGCTTCACAAATAGAGGGGAAATATACAGGAGAGAGGAGGATACAAAGAGGCGAGAGGGATACACACAGGAGACGGGGAAGTACACAAAGGAGAGAGGTGGATACCCACAGGAGAGGGGGACACACACAGGAGAGAGGTGCATACACACAGAAGAGAAAAGGATACACACAGGAGAGGGGGCATACACACAGGAGATGGCGGATACACACAGGAGAGAGGAGAATACAATCAGGAGAAAGGCTTATACACACAGTGGGAGAAGGATAAATACAGGAGAGAGAAAGATACACACAAAAGAGAAAATACAAAGAAAAGAGAGTAGGATACACGCAGGAGAGAGGAGGATACACACAGGAGAGGGGGAGATACACACAGGAGGAATGGGGATACATACAAAAGGAGGGGGATACCCACAGAAAAGAGGAGAATACACACAAGCCAGAGGAGGATACACTCAGGAGAGAGGAGGATACACACAGGAAAGAGGAGGATACACAAAGAAGAGAAGGAAACACACAGTAGAGAAGAAGATACACACAGGCGGGGGGTGTACACACAGAAGTGGGGGAAATGCACACAGAAGAGAAGAGGATACACACAGGAGAGGGGGATACACACAGTAGAAAAAAGCACACACAAAAAAGAGAGGAGTATACACACAGCAGAGAGAAAAAATACACACAAGAGAGAGAAGGATACCCACAGGGGAGTGAGGCATAGACACAGGATGGAGGGTGATACAAACAGGAGAGGGTGGTACACATAGGGGGAGAAGGATAAATACAGGAGGGAGAAAAATACACATAAAAGGAATAAGGATACAGACAGAAGAGAGGAGGATACACGCAGGAGAGAGGAGGATATACAGAAAGGGAGGAGGATACACACAGGAGAGAGGGTTGAGAAACACAGGAGAAGGAAATACACAAAGCAAAAAAAGGTACACACAGGAGAGAGGGGTATACACACGAGAGAAAATGATACAAAAAGGAGAGGGGCATACACACAGGAGAGTGGAAAATACACCAAAAAGAGAAAAGAATACACACAGGAGAGAGGAGGATACAAACAGGAGATGGGGAAACACACAGAAGAGAGGGGCATACACACTGGAGAGGGCGAAACAAAGAGGAAAAAAGGGGATACACACAGGAGAGATAAGAATACACACAGGAGATGGGGATACAAACAGGAGAGAAGGGCGTACACTCAAAAGAGAGAAGGATACACACAGCAGAGCAGAGGATACACACAGTATAAAGAAAATACACACAGAAGAGAGGGGGATACACACAGGAGAGAAGAGGGATACACACAGAAGATAATAGGATACACACAGGAAAGAGGAGAATACACACAGGAGAGAGGAAGATACACACAGGAGATTAGGATACACACAGGAGAGAGGAGGATACACACAGAAGAGAGAAGGATACACAGAGGAGAGAGGAAGATTCACACAGGAAAAAAATACACACAGGAGAGAGAAGGATACACACAAAATTGACAAGGATACACACAGGAGGCAGAAGGATACACACAGGAGAGAGAAGAATACACACAGGAGAGGGTTGATACACACAGGAGAAAGAAGGGTACACACCGGACAGAGGAAGATACACACAAATGAGAGAAGGATACACACAGGAGAGAGGGGGTTAGACACAGGAGAGTGGTGATACACACAGGAGAAAGGGGGATACACACAGGAAGAGAAGAATAAATACAAGGGAGAGGAGGATACACACAAAAGACTGGAGGATACAGACAGAATAGAGAATGATACACGCAGCAGAGAGAAGAATACTCACAGGAGAGAGGAAGATACACACAGGAGAGAGGAGGATACACTCAGAAGAGAGGAGGATACACAGAGGTAAGAGGGGGGATACACACAGGAAAGGGGGATACACACAGAAGAGATGAAAATACACACAGGAGAAAGGAAGATGCACACAGGAGACTGGAAGATTCACACAAAAGAGAGGTTGACACACACAGGAGAGACGAGGATACACAGAGGAAAAAGAACAATACACACAGGAGAGGGAGATACACACAGAATAAAAAAGGATACACATAAGAGAGAGGAGAGTACACACAAGAGAAAGGAGGATACACAGCACGGAGAGGAGGATGCACACAGGAGAGAGAGATACACATATAAGAGAGTGACATACACACAGGTGAGACAAGAATATACACAGAATTGAGGAATATACACACTGGAGAGTGTAGGATACACACCGGAGACAAGAGAATACAAAAAGGAGAGAGGAGAAATACACACAGGATAGTGGAATATACACACAGAAGAAAGAAGGATACACACAGGACAGAGGATGATCCACACAAATGAAGAAAGGATACACACAGCAGAGAGAAGGATACACACAGGAGAGACAGGAAATAACACAGGACAGTGGGAGATACACACATGTGGAGGGGGATACACACAGTAGGGAAAAAGATACACACAAAAGAGAGAAAAATACACTTAGGAGAGAGGAGCATACACAAAAAAGACATGGGCATACACACAGGAGAAATACATACACACAGGAGAATGGGGGATACACACAGGAAAGACAGGATACAAAGAAAAGAGGGGAATACACACAGGAGAGAGGGGCATACACAAAGGAGAGAGGAGGATACACACAGGATAGAGGAGGGTACACACAATAGAGAGAAAGATACAAAGGGTGGAAAGGGGGTAAAAACACAGAAGAGAAGAAGATGCACACAGAAGAGAGAAAGATACACACAGGAGAGAGGAGGATACACACAGGGGAGAGATGGATACACACAGGAGAGAAAAGGATACACACAAAAGAGAAAAAAAATACAAACAGGAGAGAGAAGGATACACCAGGTGAAAGGAGGATACACACAGGAGAGAGGAAGATACAGACAAAGAGGAAGATACACACAGGAGCAATGGGGATACACACAGGGAGAGGCAGATAAACACAGGAGAGAGGAGGATACACACAAGAGAGAGGAGGATACACACAGGAGAGAGGAGGATACACACAGAAGAAAGGAGGATACACACAGGAGATTAGGGAATACAAACAGGGCGAGGGAAATACACACAGGAGTGTGGAGGATACAAACAGCAGACCGGAGGATATGCACAGGAGAGAGGAGAATACACACATGAGAGAGGAGGATACACAAAGGAGAGGGGGAAAAACACAGTAGAGAGGGGGATATACAAAGGCGAGAGGGATACACACAGAAGTGGGGAAGATGCACACAGGAGAAAGGGAGATCCACAGACGAGAAAGGGATACACAACGAGAAGAGGAGCAAACACACAGGAGAGAGCAGGATACACACAGGAGAGAAACGGAATACAAACAGAAGAAAGGGAAATACACATAGGAGAGTTGGGCATACACACAGGATGGAGGGGAATACACACAGGAGAGAGGGGCATACACACAGGGGGAGAAGGAAAAATACAGGAGGGAGGAGGGTACACAAAAAAGAGAGGTTGATACCGACAGAAGAGAGGACAACAAACGCAGGAAAGAGGAGGATACACACAGGAGCGAGAAGGATACACAGAGAAGAGAGAAAGATACATGCATGAGAGGGAAGGATACATACAGGAGAGTGAGGGGATACACACAGGATAAGGCGATACACACAGAAGAGAGGAGGATAAACACAGGAGAGAGGAGGATACTCACAGGTGAGAGGGGGATACACACAAAAGAGTGCAGGATGCACACAGGAGAAAAGCGGATACACACAGGAGAGAGGGGGATACACACAGCAGAGAGGAGATACACACAGGAGAAAAGAGGATAAACACAGGAGAGAGGGGGATACACACAAGAGATAAAAGGATACAGAAGGGAGAGGAAAATACACACAGGGGAGAGGGGAATACATGGAAAGGAGAAAAGGATACACACAGGAGAGAAAAGGATACACACAGGAGATGGGAATACACAGGAGATAGGGTCATACACACAGGAGAGGGTGATACACACAGGAGCAAGGGGGATATACACAGGAAAGAGGAGAATATACACAAGGGAGAAGTTTACACACAGAAGAGAAAGGCATACACACAGGAGAAAAAATAATACACACAGCAGAGATTAGGATTCACACAGGAGAGAGAGGATAAACACAGGAGAAAGAAAAATACACACAGGAGAAAGGGGGGATACACACAGTAGAGAGGGTGGATACACAAAGGAGAAAGGGGGGTTACACAGAGGAATGAGGAGAGTTACACACAGGAGAGAGGAGCATACACACAAGAGAGAGGAGCATATACACAGGAGAGGGATAGATAGACACAGGAGAGAAGGATAACACAGTAGAGAAAAAGATACACACAGGACAGAGGAGGATAAACACAAAATAAAAAATGATACACACAGGAGACGGAAGGACCCACACAGAAGAGAGGGGGATAAACACAGGAGAGGGGAATACACACAGGAGAGAAAAAAGATACACATAGGAGACAGGGATACACAAAGAAGAGAGTTGGATACACACAGGAGAGTGGGGGATACACACAGGAGAGAGGGGAATACACACAAGATAGATGGGCATACCTACAGGAGAGAGTTGAATACACAAAGGAGAGAGGGGGATACACACAGGATAAAGAGGGTTACAAACAGGAGAGTGCGGCATACACACAGAAGGGAGGGGGATACACACAGGAGAAAGGAGGATACACAAAAAATAGAAAATGATACACACAGGAGGCAGAAAAATACACACAGGAGAGAGGGGGATAAACACAGGAGAGGAAAATACACAGGAGAGAAAAAGAAACACACAAGAGACAGGGATACAGAAAGAAGGGAGTTGGATACACACAGGAGAGAGGGGGATACACAAAGGAGAGAGGGGAATACACACAAGAGAGAGGGGCATACCCACAGGAGAGAGGAGACTACACAAAGGTGAGAGGGTGATACACACAGAAAAAAGGGGGATACAAACAGGAGAGTGCAGCATACACACAGAAGAAAGGGGGATACACACAGGAGAGAGGAGGATACACACAGGAAAGAGGAGGCTACACAAAGGAAAGAGGAGGATACACAAAGAAGAGGGGGAAACACAAAAGAGAGTGGGGATACACAGAGGAGGGAAGAAGACACACACAGAAGAGAGGAGGATATACAAAAGAGAAGGGAGGATACACACAGGAGGGAAGAATACACAAAACAGAGGGGGAGACGCACAGGGAAAAAAGGTTATACATAGGATAGAGGAGGATACACACAGGAGAGAGGAGGCTACACACAGGAGAGAGGAGGATACACAAAGAAGAGGGAGAAACACACAAGAGAGTAAGGGATACACACAGGCAGGGGGATAAACACTGGAGATGGTGGGATACACACATGAGAGGGGGGATACAGAAAAAAATGAGGAGGATATACATAAGAGAGAGGAGGCTACACACAGGAGAAAAGGGGATACACAAAGAAAAGGGGGAAACACAAAAAAGAGAGGGGGATACACACAGGCGAGGGTGATAAAAACTGGAGACGGTGAGATACACAGAGAAGAGAGGGGGATATAAAAAGGAGAGAAGGATACACACAGGATGGAGGGGTAAACACACAAAATAAAGAAGGATAAACACAGGAGAGAAGGGTAATACACACAGGAGAGTGGGGGATCCACACAGGAAAGTGGGGCATAAACACAGAAGGGAAGGGGATACACACAGGAGAGGGGGGCTACACAAAGGGGGAGAAGGATAAATACAGAAGAGAGGAGGAAAAACACAAATAAGTGGTGAATACAGACAGAATAAAGGAGGATACACACAGTAGAGAGGAGTACACACAAAGGAGAGAAGATACACACAGGAGATAAAAGATACACACAGGAGAGGGCAGAATACACACAGGAGAGAGGATGATACACAAAGGAGAGAGATAGATACACACAGGAGAGAAGGGTAAACACAGCAGAGAGGAAGATACACACAGGACAGAGGAAGATACACACCGGAGAGAGGAGGATACACACAGAAAAGAAAACGATACACACAGGAGATAGAAGGATACACAAATGAGAGAGGGTGATACACACAGGAGAGGGGGATACAAAAAGGAGAGAAAAAGATACTCACAGGAGACAGGAATATACAAAGAGAGTTGGATACACACAGGAAAGAGGAGGATACACATAAGAAAGAGGGGAATATACACAAGAGAGAGAGGAATACCCACAGGAGAGAGAATACACAAAGAAGAGATGGGGATACACACAGAAAAAAGAAGGATACAAACAATAGAGTGCAGCATACACACAGAAGGGAGGAAGATACACACAGTAGAGAGGGGGATACACACAAGAGAGAGAAGCATACACACAGGAGAGGGTGATACACACAGGAGAAAGGGGGATACACACAGGTGAGAGAAGAATACACACAGAAGTGGGGGAAACACACAAGAGAAAGGGGCGTACACACAGGAGAGAGGAGATAGACACAACAGAGAGGGCGATACACAAAGGAGAGAGGGGATACACACAAAAGAGAGGGAGATACACAGAGAAGAAAGATGGATACACAAAAAAGAAAGGGGGGATACACAGAGGGATAAGGAAAGATACACACAGGAGAGAGGAAGATACACAGGAGACAGGAAGATACACAGGAGACAGGAAGATACACACAGGAGAGAGGATACACACAAAAGAGAAAAGGATACACAGAGGAGACAGGAGGATACACTAAGTAGAGAGGGGCATACACACAGAAAGGGGGATACACACAGGAGAGGGTGATACACACAGGTGAGAGAGGCGTACACACAGGAGAGAGGAAGATACACACAGGAGAGTGGAGGATAAAAACAGGAGAGAGGGTATACACACAGGAGAGAGGGGGATAACCACAGAAGAAAGGGGGGATACAAACAGAAGAGAAAGGGGCTACACACAGGAGAGTGGGCGGAAACACAAGAAAAAGAGGAGGAATACAAAAAGGATATAAGAAGATATACACAGAAGAGAGGAAAATACACACAGGACAGAGGAGAATACACACAGGAGAGAGGAGAATACACACAAGAAAGAGGAGGATACACACAGGAGAGGTGCATACACACAGGAGAGAGGGGGATACACACAGGAGAGTTGGATTCACACAGGAAACAGGGTAACACACAGGAGAGTGGGGAATTCAAACAGGATTGGGGAATACACACTGCATTAAGTTGGATACACACAGGAGAAAGGGGAATACACACAAGAGAGAGGGGCATACACACAGGACACAGGAAGATACGCACAGGAAAGAGACGGATACACACAGGAACAAGAAAGATACAAACAGGAGAGTGCAGCATACACACGGGAGGGTGAGGGATACACACAGGAGAGAAGAAGATACACACAGGGAAAGGGGGATACACACAGGGGAGAGGAGGATACACACAGGAGAGAGGAGGCTACACAGAGGAGAAAAATGATACACAAATAAGAGGGGGAACACACAAAAGAGAGGGAGATACACAGTCGAAAGGGATACGCCCAGGAGACGGGGAGATACACACAGGAGATAGGGGGATACACACAGGAGAGAGGGATACACAAAAAAATAGAGTGGCATACACACAGGAGAGAGGAGTAAACACAAGGGAGAGAGGGGGGATTCACACAGGAGAAAGTGGGGATACACAAAGGAGAGAGGGGATACATACAGGAGATTGTGGCATACAAACAGGTGGGAAGAAGATACACACAGGAGATTAAGGCATACACACAGGAGAGAGTGGGATACACACAGGGAAAGAAGAATAAATCCAGGAGAGAGGAAGACACACACTTAAGAGTGGAGAATACAGACAGAAGAGAGAAGTGTAAACGCAGGAGAGAGGAGTATGCACACAGGAGAGAGGAGGATACACGCAGGTGAGAGGAGAATACACACAGGAGAAAGAAGGGATACACAAAGGAGAGGGGGATACACACTGGAGAGAGAAGGATACACACAGGAGAAAAAAGGATACACACAGGGGAGTGGACGATACACACAAAAAAGAGAAAAATACACACAAAAGCGAGGGGGATACAGACAGGAGAGAGGGGGATACACAGAGAAGAGTGGTGATACACACAGAAGAGAGGAGGGTACACACAGGACAGAGGGTGATACACAAAGGAGAGAGGAGGATACACTAAAAAAAGGATACACACAGGAGAGAGGAGGATAAACACAGTAGGGAAGGATATACACAGGAGAGGGAACATACACACAGGAGAGGGAGATACACTTAGGAGAAAGGAGGATAGACATAGAAGAGGGGTGAATTCACACAGGAGAGGGGGATACACACATGAGAACAGGGCGTACACACAGAAGAGAGGAGGATTCAAAAAGCTGAGAGGAGGATACACACTGGATAGAGGGGAGACACACAAGAGAGAGGGAGATACACACAGGAGAGAGGGGGATACACACAGGAAAGAGTGCGGATACACACAGGAGAGTGGGGGGATACACACACGAGAGAGGAGGGATACACACAAGAGGGAGGAGGATACACACAGAAGAGAGGAGAATACACACAGTAGAGAAAAAGATACACACAGAAAAGGGGGATACACACAGGATAGAGAAGTTTACACCCAAAGAGAGCAGGATACACACAGTAGACAGAAGACTACGCACAGGAGAGGGGGATATACACAGGAGAGTGGTGATATACACAGGAGGGAGGAGGGCACACAGAGGAGAGAGGGGCATACACACAGGAAAAATGGATAAACATAGGAGAAAGTGTGATACACACAAGAAAGAGGTGAATACACACAGGTAAGAGTGATACACAAAGAAAAAAGGGCGTACACACAGGAGAGAGAAGGATACACACAGGAGAGAGGATACAAACAGGAGAGAGGTTACACACAAAGGAGAAAGGGGGTATACAGAGGATTCTTCACAGCTTCACTGAATATTACACACAGGTGGTATAGTCTGTAGTCTATTTTTTATGGCCACTCATTCAAAGAATCACTAAATAATGCATACCTGCTGAATAGTCAGATGTCTCTTTCCTATGGCCACTGGTTAAGAGCCTCACTAAGAGTACACACTTGGGGAAATAGGATTTACCTTTATCCCCTCATTCACATTCTGACTAAATAAAGCACACCTGTGGAATAGTCAGGAGACTTTTTCACATGGCCTCTAATTCGGAGTGACACTGAATAATGTGCTGTAGTCAGGAGTCTATTTCATGTGAACACATATTCAGAGCCTCAGTGAATAAGACAGGCCCTTGATATAGTAAGGAATCTAATTAATATGGCCACATCTTCTGAGTCTCACTGTATAATACACAGCTGGAGAATAATTTTGAGTCTATTTCCGATGGATATTCATTCAGAGCCTCGGTAAATAATGTACACCTGTGAAGAAGCCAGCAGTCTATTTTATTAGTACAGTCATTCAGAGCCTCGTAAATAATGTACACCTGTGAAGAAGCCAGCAGTCTATTTTATTAGTACAGTCATTCATAGCCTCATGGATAATATGCACGTGTGGATTATTCAGGATTCCATTTTATATGGCCACTGACTCATAAACTCAATGAAGAATGCACAAATGTAAATTACTCAGAAGTCTATTTCATATAAACACGCATTCAGAGATTCAGTGAATAATACAAATATTTAAGATAGACAAAATCCTGTTTCTTATGGATACAAAAATGAGCCTCACTGAGTAATGCACACCTGGGGAAGTGATAAATTATACTTTATATAGCCTCTCATTTACAGCCTAAGGGAATAATGCACATGTGTGGAATAGACACTAGTCTATTTTATAGGGCCACAAAATCAAAGCCTGAGTAAGTAATAAGTAATACACAACTTTGGAATAGTCACTATTCTTTTCCATATACCCAAATATTTAGAGTCAGAGTAAATAATACACGCCTGTGGAATAGTCAGAAAACAAGTTTATATGGCGAAAGTTTCAGATCCTCAGTGAATAATACATACTTCGGAGAAATTCAGGACCCTATTGCATATGGCATCAATTTCAGAACTTCATTGAATAATAAACACCTGTATTGTAGTCAGAATTCTACTTCCTATAGCCACATATTCAGAGCCTAACTAAATAACATACCCCTTGGAAATAGTCAGGATTCTATTTCGTATAGCCACTCATTTAGAGCCTAATGTAAAAACACACGCTGGAATAGTATTCAGAAGTTTCTATTTTATGGCCATTTATTCAGAGGTTCACAGAATTATGCAGACCTATGGAAACGCCAAAAGTGTATTTCACATAGCCACTTATTCAGAACTTCAGTGAAGAATCATATATATCTGGAAAAAAATCAGGATTATATTATATATAGCCACTTATTCAGAGATTCACTGAGTAATGCACAGCTAAGGAATAGTCTGGATATTATTTAATATGACTCTTCACCCAGCGACTCAGTGGACAACGCAGAACTGAAAAATAGTCAAGATGATTGAGAGTCAGAAGTTTATGTTATGTGGTCACTCCTTCAGAATCTCACTGAAGAATACACACCTTGGGAATATTCATTGTCCAAGTCATATGGACACTCAATCACAGCTTTACCGAATAATGCACAACGGGGCAATACTAAGGAGTCTATTTCTTTTGGCCTGTCATCCGGAGCTTCAGTGCATAATAAACAGATGTGAGTAGTCAGGGCCCTATTTAAGGTAGCCCCAAATTAAGCAGCTCCGTGAATGATACACACATGTGTCAGAGTCAGGAGACTCTTTGACATAGACACTCATACAGAAACTTTTTAAATATTGCACATGTGGGGAATAATCACTAGTCTGTTTCATATGGTGATTAGTTTGGAGAATCAAAAAACAACGCACACCTGTTGTGTAAAATGGGTCCTATTGCATAAGGCCACTCTTTCAATGTTTTCGTGAATAATATGTATATCTGATAAGTCAGGAATCGCTTTCACATGGCCACTCGTTCAGGTCCACTGTGAAGAATACTCCCCTCAAAAATAGTCAAGGGTCTACTTCAAATGGCTACACATTCAAAGGCTCTGTACGTAATGAACACCTGGGCAATACACCTTAGTCTCTTTTTTATGCCCACTTAGTCAGAGACTCATTCAATACTACACAACAAAGGAAGATTTAAGAGTCTACTTCATGTAGCCACTCATTTAGAGACTCAGTGAATAATGCAAACCAGGTTAATAGTCGAGCATTTTTTATATGGCCACTCATTTTGTGCCTCACTGAGTGATATACACCTGGAGAATCCTCAGGATTCCATTTGATACTAGCACTCATTTAGAACCTTATTGAATAATTCACAATGGAGCAATAGTCAGGTGTCTATTTTATATGGTCGATCACTCAAAGTTTCAGAGATTAGTAAACTTCTATGGAGTAATCAGGACGCTGTTTAACATAGCCATGAGTTAAGTGCCTTGCTGAATGATACGCACCTGTGTGATAGGAGTCTATTTCATATGAACTCTAATTTTGTGTATCGCTGAGTAATACACACCTGGGGCAGTGTCAGGAGTCTCTTTGGTATGGACACTCAAACAGAGCCTGTTTAATGCACACATAGATAATAATGAGGAATGTTTTTCATACAGCTACTCATTCAGACAAACTGTGAATATTGCACATGTTGAGTAATTAGAATTCTGTTTCATATGGCCACTCTTTTAGAGCCTCACGAATATTACACACTTGTGATATAGTCTGCAGTCTATTTTATATGGCCATCCATTCAGAGAATTACTAAATAATGCACACCTTTGGAATAGTCATATGTCTCTTTCCTATGGCCACTCCTTAAGAGCTTCACTAAGTGTACATACCTGGAGAAATAGTCAAGATTTACCATTATATCCTTATTCAGTGTGTCACTAAATAATGCACACCTGTGGCATAGTCAGGAGTCTATTTTATTAGGACACTCATTCATGGCCTCAGTGGATAATATGCACGTGTGAATTAGTCTGGATTCCAAATTATATGGTTACTGACTCATAACCTCAGTGAAAAATGCACAAATGTAAAGTACTCAGCAGTCTATTTCATATAGACACTCATTCAGAGATTCACCAAGTAATATAAATATTTACTATAGCAGCATCCTGTTTCAAATGGTAAGACAAAATGAGCCTCACTGAGTAAGGCACACCTAGGGAAGTGTTAGGAGTCTACTTTAAATAGCCTTTCATTTACAGCCTCAGGGAATTATGAACAAGTGTGGAATAGACACTAGACTATTTTATATGGCCACAAAATCAAAACCTGAGTGAGTAATACACAACTTTGCAATAGTCACTTGCCTATTTTACATGCCCAAATATTTAGAGTCAGAGTCAATAATACACGCCTGTGGACAAGTCAGAAAACAATTTCATATGGCCAAAGTTTCAGAGCCTCAGTGAATAATACATAACTGGAAAATACTCAGGACGCTATTACATTTGGCATCAATTTCAGAGCTGCCTTGAATAAGAAACACCTTTATTGTAGTCAGAATTCTATTTCCTATAGCCACATATTCAAAGCCTAACTGAATAACATACACCTTGGGAAAAGTCAAAATTCTATTTCGTATTGACACTCATTTAGAGCCGAATGTAAAAACGCACGCCTAAGGAGCATTTAGGAGGCTCTATTTTATGGCCACTCATTCAGAGCTTCACAGAATAATAGAGACCTTTGAAAACGTCAGGAGTGTATTTCACATGGCCACTTATTCAGAACCTCAGTGAGGAATCATATATATCTGGAAAATACTCAGGATTATATTATATATAGCCACTTATTCAGAGAGTCACTGAATAATGCACAGCTAAGGAATAGTCTGGAGACTGTTCGATATGATTCTTCACCCAGCGACTCAGTGGACAATGCAGAACTGAAAAATAGTCAAGAGGATAGAATCAAGCGTTTAGGTTATGTGGTCACTCCTTCAGAATCTCACTGAAGAATACACACCTTGGGAATAGTCAGTGTCCATGTCATATGAACATTCAATCACAGCATTACCGAATAATGCACAATGGGGCAATAGTAAGGAGTCTATTTAATGTGGCCTGTCTTTTGGAGCTTCAGTGCATAATAAGCACCTGTGGAGTAGTCAGGACCCTATTTAAGTTAGCCCCAAATTAAGCAGCTCCGTGAATAATACACACCCATGTGTCAGAGTCAGGAGACTATTTGACATAGACACTCATACAGAACCTTTTCGAATACTGCACCTGTGGGGAATAATCACTAGTCTGTTTCATATGGTGATTAGTTTGGAGAATCAAAACATAACGCACACCTGTTGAGTAAAATGGGTTCTACTTCATAAGGCCACTCTTTCAGTGTTTTAGTGAATAATGTGTTTATCTGAAAAGTCAGAAATCTCTTTCACATTGCCACTCGTTCAGGGCCTCTGTGAAGAATACTTCCCTCAAAAGTAGTCAATTTTCTACTTTAAATGGCAACACATTCAGAGTCTCTGTAGGTAATGAACACCTGGGCAATACACCTGAGTCTTTTTTATGCCCATTTAGTCAGAAACTCATTCAATAAAAACAAGAAATAAAGATTTAAGAGTCTACTACATGTAGCCACCCATTTAGAGCCTCAGTGAATAATGCACACCAGGGTAACAGTCAAGCATTTTTTATATGGCCACTCATTTTGTGCCTCACTGAGTGATATGCACGTGAAGAATCCTCAGGATACTATTTGATACTACCATTCATTTAGAACCTTATTGAATAATTCACAATAAAGCAATACTCAGGTGTCTATTTTATATGGTCTATCATTGAAGTTACAGTGAATAGTAAACTTCTACGGAGTAATCAGGACACTGTTTAATATAGCCAAGAATTAAGTGCCTTCATGAATGACACGCAACTGTGTGATAGGAGTCAGTTTCATGTGAACTCTAATTCTGTGTAACGCTGAGTAATACACATCTGGGGGAGTTTCAGCAGTCTATTTGGTATGGACTCTCCTACCGAAACTGTTAAACTAATGCACACATGGAGAATCATAAGGGGTCTATTTCATACGGCAAATCATTCACAGAAACAGTAAATAAAGCACATGTGGAGTAATTAGAAGTCTGTTTCATATGGCGCCTCTTTCACAGCCTCACTGAATATTACACACTTCTGATATAGTCTGGAGTCTATATTTTATGGCCATTCATTCAGAGAATCTCTGAGTAATTCACACCTGCAAAATAGTCAGAAATCTCTTTCCTATGGATACCCGTTGAGAGCCTCAATAAGTGTAAACCCCTGGATAAATAGTCAGGATTTACTTGAATCTCCTCACTCAGAGTCTCACTAAATAATGCACACCTGTGCAATAGTCAGGAGACTTTTTCATGTGGCCTCTCATTCAATGTGTCATTAAAAATATGTGGTGTAGTCAGGATACTCTTTCATGTAGACAGATATTAAAGCTTCAGTTCATAAGACAGACCCTTGATATAGTAAGAAATCTAATTAGTATGACCACATCTTCTGAGGCTCACTGAATAATACACAAATGGAGAAGAATTTGGAGTCTATTTTCGGTGGACATTCATTCAGAGCCTCGGTAAATAATGCAGACCTGTGTAGTAGCCAGGAGTATCTTTCATTTGGACACAGATTCATAGCCTCAGTTGATAATATGCACGTGTGGGTTAATCAGAATTCCATTTTATATGACCACTGACTCGTAACCTCAAGAAATAATGCACAAATGTAAAGTACTCAGCAGTTTATTTCATATAACCACTCATTCAGAGATTCACTGAATAATAAAATTATTTGAGATAGACAGCCTCCTGTTTCATATTGTCAAACAAAAAGGGCCTCACTGAATGACACAAACCTGGGGAAGTGTTAGGAGTGTCCTTTACATAACCTCTTACTTACATCCTAATGGAATAATGCACATATGTGTAATAGACACTAGTTTGGTTTACATGACCACAAAAATCAAAGCCTGAGTCAGTAATACACAGCTTTGGAATAGTCCCTAGTCTATTGCATATGCCCAAATATTTAGAGTCAGTGTAAATGATACATGCCTGTAGACTAGTCAGAATATCATTTAATATGGCCAAAATTTCAGAGGCTCAGTGAATAATAAATACCTGAGAAATACTCTGGGCCCTTTTACATGTGGCATTTTTTCAGAGGTTCATTGAGTAAAGAACACCTGTATTGTAGTCAAAATTCTATTTCATATAGCCACATACTCAGAGCCTAACTGAATAACAGACACTTGGGAACGTCAGGATTCTATTTTGTGTAGCCATTCCTTTACAGCCGAATGTAAAACTCATGCCTGAGTAGTATATAGGAGTCTCTATTATATGACCAGTCATTCAGAGCCTCACAGAATAATCCAGACGTAAGGAAATGTCAGGAGTGTACTTGACATGGCCACTTATTCAGTTCCTCAGTGAAGAATCATATATATCTGGAAAATACTCAGGATTATATTATATATAGCCACTTATTAAGAGACTCGCTGAATAATGCAAACCTGGATAATTGTCTGGAGACTATTTGATATGAGTCGTTCACCCAGCGACTCAGTGGAAAATGCAGAGCTGTGAAATAGTCAAGAGGACAGAGTTCAGAGTCTATTTTATTGGTCACTTGTTCTGAAACTGACTGAAGAATATACACCTTGGGAATACTCAGAGTCCAGGTCATATGGCCACTCAATCACAGCATTACCGAATAATGCACAATGGGGCAATAGTAAGGAGTCTATTTCATATGGCCTCTCATTCAGAGCTTCAGTGTGTAATGAACAGCTGTGGAGGGGTGAGGACCCTATTGACAGTAGCCCCAAATAGAGCAGCTCCGTGAATGATACACACATGTGTGAGAGTCAGGAGACTATTTGATATGGACACTCATACAGAACCACTTCGAATATTGCATGTGTGGGGAATAATCACTAGTTTATTTCATATGTTGGTTCGTTTGGAGAGTCAAAACATAACGCGCACCCATGGAGTAAAATGCAGTCTACTTCATAAGGCCACTCTTTCAGTGTTTTAGTGAATAACATGTATATCTGATAAGTCTGGAGTCTCTTTCACATGTTCACTCATTCTGGGCCTCTGTGAATAATACTCCCCTCAAAATCAGTCAAGGGTCTGCTTCAAATGCCTACACATTCAGTCTCTGTAAGTAATGAACACCTGGACAATACACCTGAGTCTCTTTTTTATGCCCACTTAGTCTGAGTCTCATTCAGTAATACACACATGGTGAAGAGTTAAGTGTCTACTTCATGTAGCCACTTATTTCGATCCTCAGTGAATAATCCACACCAGGGTAATAGTCGAGCATTTCTTATATGGCCGCTCATTCTGTGCCTCCCTTAATGATACACACCTGGGGAATTCTGAGGATTCTATTTCATACTACTACTCATTTAGAACCTTATTGAATAATTCACAATGGAGCAATAGTCAGGTGTCTATTTAGTATGCCCTCTTTTTCAAAGTTTCAGTGAATAATGAACTTCTATGGAGTAATCAGGATGCTGATTAAGATAGCCACACATTAAGATCCTTCCTGAATGATACACATATGGGTGATAGTCAGGATTCTCTTTCATATGAACTCTAATTCTGTGAAACGCTGAGTAATACACACCTGGGGGAGTTTCAGGAGTCTATTTGGTATTGAGACTCATATAGAACCTGTTGGAATAATGCACATATGGAGAATAATGAGGAGTCTATGTCATATGGATATTCATTCATACAAACAGTGAGTAATGCACATGTGGAGTCATTAGAATTCTGTTTCATATGGCCACTCTTTCACAGTCTCACTGAATATTACAGACTTGTGATATAGTCTGGAGTCTATATTTTATGGCCACTCATTCAGAGAATCACTGAATAATTCACACCTGCGAAATAGTCAGAAGTCTCTTTCCTATGGCTACCCGTTGAGAGCCTCACTATATGTACACACCTGGATAAAGAGTCAGGATTTACTTGTATCGCCTCATTCAAAGTCTCACTAAATAATGCACACCTGTGCAATAGTCAGAAACCTTATTCATGTGGCCTCTCATTCAATGTGTCATTGAAAAGTGTGGTGTAGTCAGGAGACTCTTTCATGTAGACACATATTCAGAGCCGCAGTGCATAAGACAGACCCTTGATATAGTAAGAAATCTAATTATTATGACCACATCTTCTGAGGCTCAATGAATAATACACACCTGGAGAGTAATATGGAGTCTATTTTCGATGGACATTCATTCAGAGCCTCGGTAAATAATGCACACCTGTGGAGTAGTCAGGAGTCTCTTTCGTTTGGACGCATATTCATAGCCTCAGTGGATAATATGCACGGGTAGATTAATCAGGATTCCATTTTATATGGTCACTGACTCGTAACCCCAATGAATAATGCACAAATGTAGAGTACTCAGCAGTTTATTTCATAGAGCCACTCATTTAGAGATTCACTTAATAATAAAATTATTTGAGATAGACAGCCTCCTGTTTTATATTGTCACAAAAAAAGAGCCTCACTGAGTGACACACACCTGGGGAAGTGTTAGGATTGTACTTTACATGGCGTCTCTTTTACAGCCTAAGAAACTAATGCAAATGTGTGGAATAGAAACCAGTCTGTTTTATATGACCACAAAATCATAGCATGAGTAAGTAATGCACAACTTTGGAAGAGTCACTAGTCTATTTTATATGCACAAATATTTAGAGTCAGAGTCAACAATACAGGCCTGTAGACTAGTCAGGAAACAATTTCATATGGCCAAAGTTTCAGATCCTCAGTGAATAAGAAATACCTGGGGAATATTCTGGATGCTATTACATGTGGCATTTCTTCAGAGGTTCATTGAGTAAAAAAACTTCTGTATTGTAGTCAGAATTCTATTTCATATAGCCACATACTCAGAGCCTAACTGAATAAGAGACACCTTGGGAAAATCAAGATTCTGTTTTGTATAGCTATTCATTTACAGCCGAATATAGAACTCATGCCTGAGAAGTATATAGGAGTCTCTATTATATGGTCACTCATTCAGAGCCTCACAGAATAATACAGACGTATGGAAATGTCAGGAGTGTACTTGACATGGTCACTTATTTAGTTCCTCAGTTAAGAATCATATATATCTGGAAAGTACTCAGGATTCTGTTACATATAGCCACTTACTAAGAGACTCACTGAATAATGCCCACCTGGAGAATTGTCTGGAGACTATTTGATGTGACCATTCACCCAGCGACTCAGTGGAAAACGCAGAGCTGAGAAATAGTCAGGAGGATAGAGTCAGGAGTCTATTTTATGTGGTCACTCGTTCAGAAACTGACTGAAGAATACACACCTTGGGAATAGTCAGAGTCCAGGTCATATGGCCACTCAATCACAGCATTACTGAATAATGCACAATGGGGCAAGAGTAAGGAGTCTATCTTATATGGCCTCTCATTCAGAGCTTCAGTGTGTAATAAACAGCTGTGGAATAGTCAGGACACTATTTAAGGTAGCCCCAAATAATCAGCTCCCTGAGTGATACACACATGTGTGAGAGTTAGGAGACTATTTAATATGGACACTCATACAGAACCTGTTCGAATGTTGCCCATGTGGGGAATAATCACTAGCCTATTTCATATGGTGGTTTGTTTAGAGATTCAAAAGATAACGTGCACCTCTGGAGTAAAATTCAGTCTGTTTTATAAGGCCACTTTTTCAGTGTTTGAGTGAGTAACATGTATATCTGATAAGTCAGGAATCTCATTCACATGGCCACTCGTTCTGGGCCTGTGTGAATAATACTCCCCTCAGAAACAGTCAAGTGTCTACTTCAAATGCCTACACATTCAGAGTCTCTGTAAGTAATGAACACCTGGGCAATATATCTGAGTCTCTGTAAGTAATGAACACCTGGGCAATACATCTGAGTCTCTTTTTTATCCCCACTTAGTCAGAGTCTCATTCAATAATACACACCTGATGAAGAGTTAAGAGTCTACTTAATGTAGCCACTCATTTAGATTTTCAGTGAATAATCCACACCAGGGTAATAGTCGAGAATATTTTATATGACCACTCATTGTGTACCTCCCTTAATGATACACACCTGGGGAATTCTCAGGATTCTATTTCATACTACCAGTCATTTAGAACCTTATTGAATAATTCACAATGGAGCAATAGTCAGGTGTCTATTTTGTATGGCCTCTTATTCAAGTTTCAGTGAATAATGATCTTCTATGGAGTAATCAGGACACAGTTTAAAATAGCCATGAATTAAGTGCCTTCCTGAATGATACACACCTGGGTGGTAGTCAGGAGTCTATTTCATATGAACTATAATTCTATGTAACTCTGAGTAATACACACCTGGGGGAGTTTCAGGAGTCTATTTGGTATGGACACTCATACCGAACCTGTTGGTATAATGCACACATGGAGAATAATAAGTAGTCTATGTCATACGGCTACTCATTCAGACAAACAGTGAATAACGCACATGTCGAGTCATTAGATTTCTGTTTCATATGGCCCCTCTTTCACAGCCTCACTGAATATTACACACTTGTGATATAGTCTGGAGTCTATATTTTATGGCCACTCGTTCAAAGAATGACTGAATAATTCACACCTGCAGCATAGTCAGAAATCTCTTTCCTATGGCTACCCATTGAGAGCCTCACTAAATGTACACACCTGGATAAATAGTCAGGATTTACTTGTATCTCCTCATTCAGAGTCTCACTAAATAATGCACACCTGAAGATGGCGTCGTTGAGGCGACTCAGTATTGCCTCTCTCAGTGAAAGCGCAGAGGGTGAGTCCTAGCAAAATTGCCAGATGGACTTTTTTGCCCAGAGAACTTTGAAAGTCCCAGGTGTGGAAGATACCCGGGATGCTAGCTTTAGAGTTGCTGGCTCATGGGGCCGGTTTTGCTGGCGCTGCACGGCAGTGGCACCTGGCAAAAAACTCACTGGTTCGGGTGCCCTGTTAAACAGGCAATCTGAGATCTAGAAGGGCAGATTGGCATGTCCATTTAATTGAATGGGACTTGGACAATGAGCCAGTCCAGGAGATTCCTGGGAAACGTGATCTGAGCCGGTACAGTGGGCAGCGGCACGGGAGATTGCATGGAGCCCAGTGCCCTATCAGCAGGCTACTGGGTTGCCAAAGAGAGAGTCATTGTTCAACTTGGGTAGAGGAAGAGAGAGAGAGAGAGGACGGACTCTGAGGCAGGGAAGTGAATACCACCATCACAGGGACAAGCAGGGCGGCCACTGGAGGCACTCTGTGCTGAGAGTTGTGCTGTAGGCATCTAGGATGGTGCAGCCTGGTGGCGGAGGGGCGTCTGCCACTACAGAAGCAATCCGCCCCTACTGAAGTACCACCCAGGGCTGAGGCAGCCTGCTGTTGCCAAGGCAACCTGCCATAACAGAGAGACTCCTCCAGCAGGGCGGAGCATTCCACAGCAGAACAGAGACTCACAGCAACCTGGCAGACCCGTGCTAGGTGGGCAGAGCCCCAGCAGGCAAATAGTGAATAGACTGCCTCCTAGCTTTGCAGGACAGTACAACAGATACTCACAAAGAAAGCCCCACTTCCCTGAGACAGACCATCTAAGAGGAAAAAAAACGGGGGGGTTTTATGAGTTCTGTTGCAGCAGACATAAACACATCCTCCCAACAGCCATGAATGAACAACGGATCTCACAGCACAGCACTGGAGCTCCTATAAAGCACAGGCTGTCTCCTCAACCAGCTCCCTGACCCCTGTATATCCAAAGAGTCACCCCAAAATAGGACTAATCAGACTGACATTTGGCGGGCATCATTCTGGAACAAACTGGTAGCATCCCTCACTGTTCTGTAGGTGCTACAGGTGTACCCCAGAAAAGCAGGGCCTAGATTGGACCGCAGCACTCGTACAGCAGAGGGCTAGACCATTAGAAGGAAAACTAAGTAACAGAAATACCTCATCACCAACAACCTGGGCGTCCACACAGAGACCCAATTGAAAAATCAGCAACTACAAAGACGACAGGTAAATAAATCAATAAAGATGGAAAGAAACCACCGCAAAAAGGAGGAAGACACCCGAAACCAAAACACCTCTCCTCCTACAAAGTACCAAAACTCCTCACCAGCAAGGGAACAAAGCTGGATGGAAAATGAGTGTGATGAAATGACAGAATCAGACTTCAGAAAGTGGATAAGGAGAAACTTCAGTGAGCTAAAAGATCATGTTCTAAATCAGTGCAAAAAAACTAAGAACCTTGAAAAAAGGTTTGAAAAAAGAATCAAGGAAATGATAACAAGAATAGACAACTTAGAGAGGAATATGAATGAATTAAAGGAGCTGAAAAACACAACACGAGAAACTCACGAGGCATGCACAAGTTTCAACAGCCGAATTGACCAAGCAGAAGAAAGAATATCAGAAGTTGAAAATCAACTCAATGAAATAAAACGAGAAACCAAGGTTAAAGAAAAAAGCGCAAAAAGGAATGAACAAAATCTCCAAGAAATGTGGGACTATGTGAAGACACCAAACCTACGTTTGATAGGTGTAACAGAATGTGATGAAGAGAATGAATCCAAGCTGGAAAACACTCTTCAGGATATTATCCAGGAAAATTTCCCCAACCTAGCAAGACAGGTCAATACTCAACTCCAGGAAATACAGAGAACACCGCAGAGATACTCCGCAAGAAGAGCAACCTCAAGGCACAAAATCGTCAGATTCAACAGGGTTGAAATGAAGAAGAAAATACTAAGGGCAGCCAGAGAGAAAGGTCGGGTCACCCACAAAGGGAAGCCCATCAGACTAACCGCAGATCTCTCGGCAGAGACTCTAGAAGCCAGAAGAGAGTGGGGGCCAATATTCAACATCCTTAAAGAAAAGAATTTTCAACCCAGAATTTCATATCCAGCCAAACTGAGCTTCATAAGTGAAGGAAAAATAATCCTTCATGAACAAGCAAGTACTCAGAGATTTTGTCACCACTAGGCCTGCTTCACAAGAGCTCCTGAAAGAGGCACTACACATGGAAAGAAATAACCAGTACCAGCCATCCTAGAAGCATACCAAATGCTAAAGACCATCAACAAAATGAAGAAACTACATGAACCAATGGCAAAACAGCCAGCTAGCATGAAAATGGCAGTATCAAACTAACATATAACAATATTAACCCTAAATGTAAATGGGCTAAATGCACCAATCAAAAGACACAGACTGGCAAATTGGATAAAAAACCAAAACCCATCGGTGTGCTGTATCCAGGAAACCCACATCACACGCAAGGATACACACAGGCTCAAAATAAAGGGATGGAGAAAGATTTACCTAGCAAATGGAGAGCAGAAAAAAGCAGCAGTTGCAATTCTCGTCTCTGATGAAATAGACTTTAAAACAATAAAGATTAAAAGGTACAAAGAAGGTCATTGCATAATGGTAAAAGGCTCAATACAACAAGTAGAGCTAAAGATTCTAAATATATACGGACCCAATACAGGAGCACCCAGATATATAAGGCAAGTTTTTAATAACTTACAAAGAGACTTAGACTCCCACACAATAATCGTGGGAGAATTTAACACTCCACTGTCAATATCAGACAGATCAACCAGACAGAAAATTAACAAGGATATCCAGGACTTGAACTCAGACCTGGAACAAGCAAACCTGATAGACATTTACAGAACTCTCCACCCCAAATCCACACAATATACATTCTTCTTAGCACCACATCACACCTACTCCAAAGTCGGCCACATAATTGGAAGTAAAGCACTCCTCAGCAAATGCAAAAAAACTGAAATCATAACAAACAGTCTCTCAGACCATAGTGCAATCAAGTTGGAACTCAGAATTCAGAAAATAACTCAGAACTGCAAAGCTTCAAGGAAACTGAACAACTGGCTCTTGAATGTTGATTGGATAAACAATGAAATGAAGGCAGAAATAAAGAAGTTCTTCGAAACCATCGAGAAGGAAGACACAACGTACCAGAATCTCTGGGACACATTTAAAAAGGTATGTAGAGGAAAATATATAGCAATAAGTGCCTACATGAGAAGAGTTGAGAGATCCAAAATTGACGCCCTATCATCAAAATTGAAAGAGCTAGAGGAGCAAGATCAAAAAAGATAAAAAACTAGCCGAATACAAGAAATAACTAAGATCAGAGCAGAACTGAAAGAGATAGAGACAATAAATACCCTTCAAAAAATGAATAAATCCAAAAGCTGGTTTTTCGAAAAGATCAACAAAATAGAGAGAACACTAGAAAGACTGATAAAAAAGAAAAGAGAGAACAACCAAATAGATGCAATAAAAAACGATAATGGGGAAATCACCACAGATTCCACAGAAATTCAAACCATCATCAGAGAATACTACATCAACCCTACACACATAAACTAATAGACCAGGAAAAAATGGATAAATTCCCGGATGCGTCTGTCCTCCCAAGCCTAAACCAGAAGGAAGCCAAAAGTATGAATAGACCAATAACAAGGTCTGACGTTGAGGCAGCAGTTAAAAACCTACCACACAAAATAAAGCCCAGGTCCAGATGGGTTCACAGCCGAATTCTACCAGACACACAAAGAGGATATGGTACCATTCATTCTGAAACTATTCCAAATAACTCAAAAAGAGGGAACCCTACCCAAATCATTTTATGAGACAAACATCATCCTGATACCAAAACCAGGCAGAGACTCAAAAAGAAAAGAATACTTCAGGCCAATATCCATGATGAACATAGACGCAAAAATCTTCAATAAAATACTGGCAAACCGATTGTAACAGCACATTAAAAAACTTATTCTTCATGATCAAGTAGGATTCATCCCAGGGATACATGGCTGGTTCAACATTCGCAAGTTTATAAATGTAATTCACAACATAAACAGAAGCAAAAACAAAAACCACATGATTATCTCAATTGACACAGAGAAGGCATTTGACAAAATTCAACAGCCCTTTATGCTAAAAACCCTCAGTAAAAGTGGTATTGATGGAACATATCTCAAAGTAATAAAAGCTATTTATGACAAAACCAACAGCCAATATCATACTTAATGGGCAAAAACTGAAACATTCCCTTTGAAATCCGGCACGAGACAAGGATGCCCTCTCTCACCACTCCTATTCATCATAGTACTGAAAGTTCTAGCCAGAGCAATCAGGCAAGAAAAAGAAATAAAGGGTATTCAAATAGGAAAGGTGGAAGCCAAATTGTCTCTATTTGCAGAAGACATGATAGTATACCTAGAAGACCCCATCACCTCAGCCCAAAAGCTCTTGAAACTGATAAGCAACTTCAGTAAAGTCTCAGGATATAAAATCAATGTGCAAAAATCACAAGCATTCCTATACACCAAAAACAGACTTAGAGAGAACCAAATCAAGTACGAACTGCCATTCACAATTGCTAAAAGGAAAATAAAGTACCTAGGAATACAATTCACAAGGAAGGTAAGGGACCTCTTTAAGGAAAACTACAAACTACTGCTCAACAAAATAAGAGAGGACACAAAAAGAGGCGAAAACATTCCATATTCGTGGTTAGGAAGAATCAATATCGTGAAAATGGCTATACTGCCCAAAGTAATTTACACAATCAATGCTATCGCCATCAAACTACCATTGAATTTCTTCACATAACTGGAAAATACCACCATGAACTTCATATGGAACCAAAAGGGAGCCTGCATAGCCATGTCAATTCTAAGCAAAATGAACACAGTGGGAGGCATCACACTACCAGTCTTCAAACTATACTACAAGGCTACAGTAATCAAAACAGCATGGGACTGGTACCAAAGCAGAGATATAGACCAATGGAACAGAACAGAGGCATCAGAGGCAACACAACATATCTACAACCATATAATCTTTGATAAACCTGACAAGAAGAAGCAATGGGGAAAGAATTCCCTGTTTAATAAATGGTGTTGGGAAAACTGGCTAGCCATGTGCAGAAAGCAGAAACTGGACCCCTTCCTAACACCTTACACTTATATTCACTCCAGATGGATTAAAGACTTAAACATAAAAACTGACACCATCAAAACCCTAGAAGAATATCTAGGCAAAACCATTCAGGACATAGGAGTATGCAAAAACTTCATGACCAAAACACCAAAAGCATTGGCAACAAAAGCCAAAATAGACAAATGGGACCTAATCAAACTCCACAGATTCTGCACAGCTAAAGAAACTGTCACTAGAGTGAATCGGCAACCATCAGAATGGGAAAAAATCTTTGCAGTTTACGCATCTGACAAAGGGCTGATATCAGGAATTTACAAAGAACACAAACATGTTTACAGGAAAAAAACAGCAAGCCCATTCAAAAATGGGCAAAGGATATAAACAGACACTTTACAAGGGAAGACATACATGAGGCCAACAAACATATGAAAAAATGCTCATCATCAGTGGTCATTAGAGAGATGCAAATCAAAACCACATTGAGATACCATCTCATGCCAGTTAGAATGGCGATCATTAAACATTCTGAAGACAACAGATGTTGGAGAGGATATGGAGAAATAGGAACCCTCTTACACTGTTGGTGGCAGTGTATATTAGTTCAACCATAGTGGAAGACAGTGTGGCGATTTCTCAAGGACCTAGAAATAGAAATTCCATTTGACCCAGCAATCACATTACTGGGTATATATCCAAAGGACTATAAATCGTTCTACTATAAGGACACATGCACAGGAATGTTCATTACAGCACTGTTTACAATAGCAAAGACCTGGAACCAACCCAAATGCCCATCGATGACAGACTGGACTGGGAACATGTGGCACATATACACCGTGGAATATTATGCAGCAATTAAAAATGATGAGTTTGTGTTCTTTTTAAGGAAATGGATGAATCTGGAGAACATCATTCTCAGCAAACTGACACAAGAACAGAAAATGAAATACCGTGTATTCTCACTCAGAGGCGGGTGAGAAAAATGAGAACAAATGGACACATGGAGGGGGTCTACTACACACTGTGGACTATTGGGAAAATGGGGGATGGACAGCGAGGGGGGCTGAGAAGGGACAGCCTGGGGATAAATGCCAAGTGTGGGTGAAGGAGAGAAAGGCAGCAAAACACACTACCAGTTGTGTACCTGTGAAACTAACTTGCAAGTTCTGCACATGTACCCCAAAACCTATAATGCAATAAATATTTAAAAAATTAAAAAATAGAAGAAAGCAATAACCACGTATTAGGAATAAAAAATAATAATGCACACCTGTGGAATAGTCAGGAGACTTTTTCATGTGGCCTCTCATTCAATGTGTCATTGAAAAATGTGGTGTAGTCAGGAGACTCATGTAGACACATATTCAGAACCTCAGTGCATAAGACAAGCGCTTCATATAGTAAGAAATCTAATTAGTATGGCCACATCTTCTGAGGCTCACTGAATAATACACACCTGGAGAATAATTTGGAGTCTATTTTCGATGGGCATTCATTCAGAGCCTCGGTAAATAATGCAGACCTGTGTAGTAGCCAGGGGTCTATTTCATTTGGAAAAACAATCATAGCCTCAGTGGATAATATACACATGTGGATTAGCCAGGATTACATTTTATATGGCCACTAACTCATAATCTCAATGAATAATACACAAATGTAAAGTACACAGCAGTTTATTTCATATAGACACTCATACAGAGATTCACTGAATAATAAAATTATTTGAGATAGACCACCTCCTGTTTCATATGGCCATACAAAGAAGCCTCACTGAGTGGCACACACCTGGGCGAGTCTTAGGAGTGTACTTTACATAGCCTCTCATTTATAGCCTAAGGAAATAATGCACACGTGTGGCATAGACACTAGTCTATGTTATATGGCCAAAAATCAAAGCCTGAGTCAGTAATACACAACTTTGGAATAGTCACTAGTCTATTCCATATGCCCAAATATTTAGAGACAGAGTCAATTATACACGCCTGTAGACTAGTCAGGAAACAATTTCATATGGCCAAAGTTTCAGAGCATCAATAAATAATAATAATAAATTCCTTAGGAATACTCTGGATGCAATTACATGTGGCATTTCTTCAGAGGTTCATTGAGTATAGAACACCTGTATTGTAGTCAGAATTCTATTTCATATAGCCACATACTCAGAGCCTAACTGAATAACAGACACCTTGGGAAAGTCAGGATTCTATTTCATTTAGCCACTCATTTAGAGCCAAATGTAAAAACTCACGCCTGAGTAGTATATAGGAGTCTCTATTTTATGGCCACACAGTCAGATTCTCACAGAATAATACAGACATATGGAAATGTCAGGAGTGTACTTGACATGGCCATTTATTCAGTTCCTCAGTGAAGAATCACATACATCTGGAAAATACTCAGGATTCTATTATATATAGTCACTTATTAAGAGTCTCACTGAATAATGCACACCTATTTAATTGTCTGGAGACTATTTGATATGACCATTCACTCAGCGACTCATTGGAAAATGCAGAGCTGAGAAATAGTGAAGAGGACAAAGTCAGGAGTCTATTTTATGTGGTTACTCATTCAGAAACTGACTGAAGAATACACACCTTGGGAATAGTCAGAGTCCAGGTCATATGGCCACTGAATCACAGCATTACCAAATAATGCACAATGGAGCAATCATAAGGAGTTTATTTCATATGGCCTCTCATTCAGACCTTGAGTGCATAATAAACAGCTGTGGAGGAGGGAGAACCCTATTGAAGGTAGCTTAAAATTAAGCAGCTCCGTGAATGATACACACATGTTTGAGAGTCATGAGATTATTTGATATGGACACTCATACAGATCCACTTCGAATATTGCACATGTGAAGAGTAATCACTAGTCCATTTCATAGGGTGTTTCGTTTGGAGAGTCAAAAAATAACACACTCCTGTGGAGTAAATTGTGGTCTACCTCATAAGGCCACTCTTTCAGTGTTTTAGTGAATAACATGTGTATCTGCTAAGTCAGGAATTTATTTCACATGGCCACTCGTTCTGGGTGTCTGTGAATAATATTCCCCTCAGAAGCAGTCAAGGGTCTACTTCAAATGCCTACACATTCAGAGTCTCTGTAAGTAATGAACACCTGGGCAATACACCTGAGTCTCTTTTTTATGCCCACTGTGTCAGAGTCTCATTCAATAATACACACCTGGGGAAGAGTTAAGAGTCTACTTCATGTAGCCACTCACTTAGATTCTCAGCGAATAATCCATACCAGGGTAATTGCCGAGCATTTTTTATATGGCCTCTCATTTTGTGCCTCCCTGAATGATACTCACCTGGGTAGTTCTCAGGATTCTATTTCATACTAGCACTCATTTAGATCCTTATTGAAAAATTTACAATGTAGCAGTTGTCAGATGTACATTTGTATGGCCTCTCATTCAAAGATTCAGTGAATAATGAACTTCTATGGAGTAATCAGAACACTGTTTTAGATAGCCATGAATTAAGTGCCTTCCTGAATGATACAAACCTGGGTGGTAATCAGGAGTCTATTACATTTGAACTCTAATTCTGTGTAACGCTGAGTAATACACAAAACCTCTTCGAATACTGCACATGTGAAGAATAATTTCTAGTCTATTTCATAGGGTCGTTCGTTTGGAGAGTCAAAAAATAACATGGGAGAGGAATGATACACAGAGAAGAGTAAAGGGTAAACACAGAAGACAGTGGGTACACAAAGGAGAGAAGAGGATACACAAAGGAGAAAAGCATACACACATGTGAGTAGGGGATACACAGGGGAGAGAGGAGGATACACACAAGAGAGAGGAGAATAAACACAGGAGAAAGAAATACACACAGGAGAGAAGAACATACACACAGGAGAGGGTGATTCACATAGGAGAAATAAAAATAAACACAAGAGAGAAGAAGATACACACAGAACAGGAGGAAACACACAGGAGAGAGAAGTGTACACACAGGAGAAAAAAGGATACACACATCAGAGAGGAGTATACACACAGGAGAGAGGGGATACACAGAGGAGAGAGGAAAATACACACAGGAGATTGAAAGTATACACACAAAAGGGAGAAGGTTACACATAGGAGAAAGGGGATACACAAAGGAGAGAGGGAGACACAAACTGAAGAGGGGGGATACACACAGGAGAGAGGGAAAATACACACAAAAGAGAGGGTTGATATACACAGGAGAGAAAAATGGTACACACAGAAGAGAGGAGGATACACAGCAGAAAAAGGAGGATACATATTGGAGAGAGAATGGTACACACAGGAGAGGAGAATACACACAGGAGTGAGGACGATTCACACAGGAAAGAATAGAATACAAACAAGAGACAGGAGGATACACACAAAAGATGTAAGGATACACACGGTAGACAGAAAAATACACACAGAAGAGACAAGAATTCAAACAGAATAGTCGTGGTACAAAAAGGATAGATGAGGGTTCACACAGGAGAATAGAGTATACACACATGTGAGAGATGGATACACACAGGAGAGAGGAGAATGCACACAGCAGAGAGGAGGATACACAAAGGAGAGAGGACATACACACAAGAGTGAAAAAGATCCACACAGAAAAGAAGGGAATTCACAAAGGAGAGAGGTGGATACACAGAGAAGTGGGGCATACAAAATAAAGAGAGGGGATATACACAAGATAGACGGGGATACACACGGAGAGTGGTGATCCACACAGAATAGTTGAGGGTACACACAAGAGAGAGGGGGTACACACAGGAGAGAAGAGGATACACACAAAAAAATTGGATACACACATGAGAGTAGGGAAAAAAAGAGGAGAGAGGAGATACACAAAGGAGAGAGTAGGAAAAACACAAGAGAGGGAGACACACAGGAGAGAGGGGCTTACACACAGAAGAGGGAGATACACACAGGAGAAAAAGAGATAAACACAGAAAAGAAGAGGAAACACACAGGAGAGGGGAATACACACAGGAGAGAGTGGTGTAGACACAGGAGAAAACAGGATACACACAGTCGAGAAAAAGATACACACAGGAGAGAGGAGATACACAAAGGAGAGTGGGGGATATGCACAGGAGAGAGAAAAGATACACACAGGAGGGAAGGTGTTAAACACTGAAGAAAGGAGGGAAACAAACAGAAGAGAGAAGGGATACCACAGGAAAGAGGAGGATGCACACAGGAGAGGGGATACACACAGGAGAGAAAAGGATGCACACAAAAGAGAGGAGAAGACACACAAAAGAAAGGAGGATACACGCAGAAGAGAGGAAGGTAAACACAGGATAAAGAATGATACACACAGGAGAGAGGGGATTACACACAGAAGAGAGGGATACACACACAAGAGAGAAAGATACACACAGGCGAGAGAAGAATGCACAGAAAAGAGAGGAGGATACACACAGGAGAGAGGGGGATACACACAAAGAAGAGGGAGATACTAAGGAAGGGAGGGAAATAAACACAGGAGAAAGGAGGATACACAAAGGAGAAGGAGGATACACACAGGACAGAGAGGAGAAAAAGGATACACAAAGGAGAGAAAAAACACACAGGAGAGAGGGGGATAAACAAAGTCGGAAAAGATAAATACAGAAGAGGGGAATACGCAGAGGAAAGAGGGGGATGCACACAAAATAGGGGGATACACACAGGAAAGAGGGGCATATGCACAGGAGAGAGGAGGATACACACAGGAGAGAGGGTGAATACACAAAAAAGAGAGGGGGATACACACAGGAGAGTGAACCATACACACAGAAGGGAGGGGAATACACACAGGAGAGAGGGGGATACACACAGAGAAAAAAAGATAAATACAAAAGAGAGGAGGATACACACCAAAAAGAGAAGGATGAAGATAGAAGAGAGGAGGATACATGCAGGAGATTGGACGATACACAGGAGAGAGGAGAATAAACACAGGAGAGGGGAGAATACACGCAAGAGAAAAGAGGATAAACATAAGAGAGGGGAAAATTATACACAGGAGAGAGGAGGATACACACGGGAGTGGCGTGACACACACAGGAGAGAGGAGGGTACACACAGTAGAAAGTAGAATACACACAGGAGAGAGGAGGATACACAAAGGAGAGGAGGATACACAGAGGAGAGAGGGGAATACACCGAGGAGAGAGAAGGATACACAAAGGCGAGAGGAGGATACACACAGGAGGGGAAATAAACACAGAAAATAGGACCATAAACACAGGAGAGGCGGATACACACAAGAGAAAAAAAATACACACAAAAGAGAGGAGGATACACACAGGACAGGAAGATACACACATGAGAGTGAAGCGTACACACAGGAGAAAGGAGAAAACACAGAACAGAGAGGAGGATACACACAGGAGAGATGGGATACACACAAGAGAGAGGAACATACAAACTGGAGAGAGGAAAGATACACAGAAAAGAGGGTGCATACACACAGGAGAGAGGAGTGATACACACAGGAGAGAAAAATGATACACACAGAAGAGAAAAGGATACACACAGGAGAAAGGAGGATACACACTATTTAGAGAAAGATACACACAGGAGTGAAGGATACACACAAGAGAGAGGAAGATACAAACTGGATAAAGGGAAGATACACACAGGAGAGAGGGTAGATACACACAGGAGAGTGGTGATACACACAGGAGAGAAAAAAGATACACACAGAAGAGAAGAGGATACACACAGAAGAGAGGAGGATACACACAGGAGAAAGGAGGATACACACAGGAGAGATGAGGGTTAACATAGGAGAAAAGAGGATACCTAGAGGAGAGAGACGGATTCACACAGAAGAGAGGAGTATACACGCAGCAGAGAGAAAAATACACACAGGAGAGAGGGTATACACACAGGAGTGAGGAAGATCCACACAGAAGAGAAGGGAATGCAAACAGGAGAGAGGTGGATACACAGAGAAGTGGGGCATCCATACAGCAGAGAGGAAGATTTACGCAGGAGAGAGGAAAATACATGCAGGAGAGAGGGGGATACACACAAGAGAGAGGGGAATACACACAGGAGAAAGAGGGGACACACACGGAGAGTGGTTACACACACAGGACAGTGGAGGGTACACACAGAAGAGAGGGGTACACACAGGAAAGAAGAGGATACACAAAGAAATAGGGATACACACAGGAGAGTAGGGAATAAACAGAGAAGAGAGGAAGATACACAATGGAGAGACGAGGAAAAACACAGGAGAGAAGGATACACAAAGGCGAGAGTGGCATACACATAGGATATGGTGATACACACAAGAGAGAGGAGATACACAGAAAAGAGAGAAGGATACAAACAGGAGAGAGAAGTTATACACACAGGAAAGAGGGGGTTACACACAGGAAAAAAGAGGGATACGCACAGAAGAGAGAACTGATACCACAGGAGAGAGAATGATACACACAGAAAGAAAAGGATACACACAGGAGAGGGGAGAATGCACACAGGAGAGAGAAGGATATATGCAGGAGACAGGAGGACACACGCAGGAGAAAGAAGGATACACGCAGGAGAGACAAAGATACACACATCATAGAGAAGGATACAAACAGGAGAGAGGAGGATACACAAAGAAGAGAGAAGGATACACACAGGAGAGTGAAAGATACACAGAAAAGAGAGGAGGATACACACAGGAGAGAGAGAGAAATACACACAGGAGAGAAGAGGATACACACAGAAGAGGGGTGATACACACAGGGGAGAGAATGTTACACATAGGAGAAAGGAGGATACAAACAGAAGTCAGAAAGGTACACGAAGAAGAGGGGGATACACACAGGAAAAAGGGGGACACACCGATAAGAGAAAAGGATACACACAGGAGAGAAGAGGATACACACAGGAGAGGGTGACACACACAAAAAAAGGGGCATACACACAAGAGAAAGAAAAATACACACAGCAGAGAAAAGAGAACACACACGAGAGAAAGGATACACACAGGAGAGAAAAGGATACAAAGGAGAGAGGAAAATACACACAAAAGAGGGAAGAATACACACAGGAGACATAAGGATACACACAGGTTAGTGGGGGATACACAAAGGGAGGGATGATACACACAGAAGAGAGGAGGGTACACACAGGAGAGAGGGGATACGCAAAGGAGAGAAAAGGATACACACAGGATAAGAAGATACACACAAGAAAGAGAGGGATACACACAGGAGAAAGTATAAACACAGGAGAGAGGGGCATACACAGATAAAAGGGTGATAAACAAAGGAGAAAGGGGGATAAACACAGGAGAGAAATGTATACACACAGGAAATGGTGATAAACACAGGAGAGAGTGGTGTAAACACAGGATAGATAAGGATACACACGGGAGAGAGGAGGAAACAAACAGGAGAGGGAATACACACAAAAGAGGGGAATACACATAGGAGAAAGGGGGTATACACACAGGAAAGAAAGGCGTTACACACAGGAGAGAAGGGGAAAACACACAAAAGAGCGGAGGGATAAACACAGTAGAGAGAAGGATACACACAAAAAAGAGGAGGATACACACAAGAGAGAAAATTATACACACAGGAGAGGGGCATACACCAAAGAGAGAGGAAGATACACACAGGAGCGTTGGATACATACAGGAGACAGGGAAATACAAACAGGACAGAAAGGAATACACCCAAGATATGGGAATACAAACAGGAGAGAGGGGGATACACACAGGAGAGAGGAGAATACACAAAGGAGATAGAAGGATACACACAGAAGAGAGGAGGATACACAAAGAAGATGGAAAACACACAGGAGAGAGAGGGATTCACACAGGCGAGAAAGATAAACACAGAAGAGGGTAGAATACACACAGAAGAGAGGGGAATACACACAAGAGAGAAAAACACACACAGGAGATAGGGGCTTATGCACAGGAGAGAAAAGGATACACACAGGAGAGAGGGGTGATCCACAAAGAAGTGAGGGGGATACACATAGGAGAGTGAAGGATACCCACAGGAGGGAGGGGAATACACACAGGAGAGAGGAGGATACACAGAGAGGGAAAACGATAAATACAAAAGAGAGAAGGATACACACAAAAGACAGGAGGAGAAAAATAGAAGAGAGGATACATGCAGGAGGTTGGAGGATACACAAAGGAGAGAGGAGGATACACACAGAAATGGGGCATACACACAGGAGAAATGGAGATTCTCACAGGAGCGTTGGATACATTCAAGAGACAGGGAAATACACACAACAGAGAAGGGGATACACACAGGAGAGAGAAGGAGACACACAGGAGAGAGAAGGATACACACAAAAGAGAGGAGCATACACACAGGAAAGAGAAGTTTACGCACAGAATAGAGGGAAATTCATACAGTAGAGAGGGTGATACTCACAGGAGAGAGGGAAATACACACAGGACAGAGGGGTATACACACAGGTGAGGAAAATACACAAAAAAAGAGAGTGGCATACACACAGGAGAAAGAACAAATACACACAGGAGAAAGGAGGATACACAAAAAATAGATGGGCATACACACAAGAGAGAAGAGAATACACACAGGAGAGAGGAGGATACACACAGGAGAGAGGAGGATACACACAGGAGAGAGAAGGGATACACACAATAAAGAGGGGGATACACAGAGAAGAGAGTAGCATAAACAAAGGCGAGAGAAGGGATACACACAGGGGAGAGCGGGGATACTAACAGGAGAGAAACGGATACGCACAGGAGAGTGGGGTATAATCAGAGAAGGAAGAGGCTACACACTGGAGAGAGTGGGATAAACAGAAGAGGAGGAAGATATGCACAGTAAAGAGAAGGATCCACACGGGAGAAAGGAAGATACACACAGGAGAAAGACGGATACAAAAAAGAGAGGAGCATACACACAGCAGAGAACGATACACACAAGAGATAGGGGATCAACACAGGAGAGATGAAATACACATAGGAGAGAGGGGTGTGCACACATGAGAGGGGTATACACACGAGAGAGGAGGATACATGCAGGAGAAAAGAGGATATGTGCATCACAGAAGAGGATACACGCAGGAGAGAGGGAAATACACACAGGTGAGAGAAAATTACACACTGAAGGGAAGGGAAATACACACAAGAGAGAGAATGATACACACAGAAAAGAAAAGCATACACATAGAAGAGAAATGCATACACACAGGAGCGAGGAAGATACACACAGGAGAGAGGAAAGATACACACAGGAGAGAGGGTTATACACAAAGGTGAGGGGAATATGCAAAGAAGAGAGGTGCATAAACACAGGAGAGAGAAAAGATACACACAAAAAAGAGGAGGATACACATATATAAAAAGAGGACACACAGAACAGAGGGCGATACACAGAAGAGAGAGCGGGATCCACAAAGGAGAGAGGGGAATACACATAGGAGAGAGGTGAATACACACAAATGAGAAGAATACACAAAAAAGAGAGGGGAATGCACACAGGAGAGAGAAGAATACACACAGGAAAGGGTGATACACACAGGAGAGAGGTGCTTAAACACAGGAGAGTGGAGGATACACACAGAAGAGAGGATGAAACAAACAGGAGTGAGGAGATACACACAAGAGAGAGGGAGATACGCACAGGAGAATGGGGTGATACACACAGAAAAGAAAGGTGTTACACACCGAAGAGAGGGGGGAAACACGCAAAAAAAGCGGAGGGATACACGCAGGAGAGAGGAAGATACACGCAGGAGACAGAAGGATACAAACAGGAGAGAGGAGTATACACACAAGAGAAAAGCATACACACAGGAGAGAGGGGGATACACACAGGAGAGTTGGACACATACAGGAGACAGGGAAATATACACGAGAGAGAGGGGGATACACAAAGGAGAAGGGAATACACACGAGAGAGGGTATACACACAGAAGAGAGGAATACATACAGGATAGAGAAATACACACAAGAGAGAGGGTCATACAGAGAGGAGAGAGGGAAATACATATAGGAGCGAGGAAGATACACAAAAAAGAGAGGAGGATACACGCAGGAGAGAGGAGTATACACAGGAGAAAGGTTAATACACAGAGGAGAGATGGCGGTACACAGAGAAGAGAGGGTGGATAGACAGATAAGAGAGGACGATACACACAGAAGAGAGGAGGATACACACAAAAGAGAGGAGCATACACACAGAAGAGAGAATGATACGCACAGGAGAGATGGGAATTCACAAAATAGAGAGGGGGATATACACAGGAGAGAGGGGGATACACACAGGAGAGAAAAATACCCACACAGCTGAGAAAAATACACAAAAATGAGAGTGTTATACACATAGGAATGAGAAAAGATACACACAGGAGAGAGAAGAATACACACAAGTGAGAGGGGGATAAAAACAAAAGAGAGAAGGGATACACAAAGTTAAGAAGAAGATACACACAGGAGAGAGGAAGATTAAAACAAAAGAGAGGAGGATACACACAGGAGAGTGAAGGATACACAGAGCAGAGAGGAGGATACACACAGAAGACGGGGATACACACAGAAGAGAGAAGCATACACAAAGGAGAGAGAAGGGTGCACACAGGATGCAGGAGGATACACAAAGGAGAAAGGAAGATACAAACAGGAGAGAGGGGGGATACCCACAGGAGAAAAAAATACACACAGGAGGGAGGAGGATAAACACAGGAGACAGGAGGATACACACAGAATAGAAAAGGATACACACAGGAAAGAGGAAGATACACACAAGAGGGAGGATGATACTCACAGGAGAGACGAGGATCCCCACAGGTGAAAGGAGGATACACTGAAAAGAAAAAAGGATACACACAGGAGAGAGAGGGATGCACACAGGCGACAGTGGGATACACACAAGGGAAGAAAGATACACACAGTAGAGAGAAGGATATACACATTAGAGAGGAAGATACACACATGAGAGAGGAGAATACACAAAAGAGACAAAGGCATACACAAAGAAGAGGCTGAAACACACAGGATAGTGGGGGATACACACAGAAGAGGGGGATACACTCAGGAGAGAGGCGGATACAAACAAAAGAGAGGAGGATACAGAAAGGAGAGAGGAGTATACACACAGGAGAGAAAATGATGCAAACAGGAGAGTGGAGGATACACATGTGAAAGGAGGATACACACAGGAGAGAGGGGAATACACTCAGGAGAGTGGGGAATATACTCAGGAGAGTCGGGATACAAACAGGAGAGTAAGGCATGCACAAATGGGGAGGGGGATACACACAGGAGAGAGGAGGATAAACACCAGGGAGAGAAAAATACACACAGGGGAAAGGAGAATACACACAGGAATGAGGGGGATAAACCCAAAAGAGAGAAAAATAAACAAAGCAGAGTGAAGGATACACACAGGAGAGGGGAGGATACACATAGGAGAGAGGAGAATACACAAATGAGAGGGGGAAGCACACAGGAGAAAGGGGGATACACACAGGCGAGGGGGAAACACAAAGGATACATTAAAGAGAGGAGAATACAGAAAGGAAAGAGGAGAATACACACAGAAGAGAAAATGATACAAACAGGAGGGAGGAGGTTACATACAGTAGACAAAAGAATACACACAGGAGAGAGGGGGATACACTCAGTAGAGTGGTGGATACAAACAGGAGAGTTCGGCATACACAAATGGAGTGGGGGATACACACAGGAGAGAAAAGGATACACACAAGAGTGAGAAAAATACACACAGGAGAAAGGAAGATACACACAGGAATGAGGGGGATAAACGCAAAAAAGGGGAGGAGAAACACAGCAGAGTGGAGGATACACAAAGGAAAGAGTGGGATACACACAGGAGAAAGGGATACACACAGGAGAGAGGGGCATACACAGAGGAGAGAGGAGGGTAAACACAGGAGAGAGGAACGATACACACAGGAGAGAGGGGATACACACAGTATAGTGGGGCATACACATAGAAGAGAGGGGGATACACACCGAAAACAGGTGGGTACCCACAGCGGGAGAAGGATAATAACAGAAGAAAGAAGGATACACAAAATATAGAATAGGATACAGACAGAATAGAGGAAAATACACGTAAGAGAAAGAAGGGTACACACTGGAAAGAGGAAGATACACACAAATGAGAGAAGGATACACACAGGAGAGAGGGGAACACACACAGGAGAGTGGTGATACACACAGGAGAAAGAAAGATACACACAGGGGAGAAAAGGAACCACACAGGATAGAGGAGAATACACACAGGAGAGGGAGATACACAAAGTAGAAAGGAGAATGCACAGAGAAAAGGGGATACACACAGAAGAAAGGGGGATAAACACAGGAAAGGGGGGATACACACAGGAGATGAAGATACATACAGGAGAGAGGATGATACACACATGAGAGAGAAAAATACAAACAGGCGAGAGGAGATACACACAGGAGAAAGGGTGATACACACAGGAGAAAGGGGAGATACACACAGGAGAAAAAGGGGTTACAAACAGGAGAGAGGGGAAAAGCACACAGAAGAGAGGAGGGATACACACAAAATAAAGAAATATACACGCAGGAAAGAGGAAAATACACACAAGAATTAAAAGGATACACACAGGAGGGTGGGATACACAAAGTAGAGAGGGGCATGCACACAGGAAAAAAGGATACACACAGGAGAAAAATAATACACACAGGAGAGAAAAGGATACACACAGAAGAGGGGAATACACATAGCAGAGAGGGGCATACACACAGGAGCGAGAAAGATACACACAGAAGAGAGGAACATACAAAAAAAAGAGAGGAAATACACACAGGAGAGAGGGTGATACACACAGGAGAAAGGGGGAATACACACAAGAGAGGAAGGAATTACCCACAGGAGAGAGGGGAGAAACACACAGGAGAGAGGAGGGATACACACAGGAGAAAGGAAGATACACACAAAAGAGTAGAAAATACACACAGGAAAGAGGAGGATGCACACAGAAAAGAGGAGGATACACACAGGAGAGAAGTGGATACACAAATGAGAGAGGAGGATACACACAGAGAAAAAAGGATACACACAGAAGAGGGGCATACACAAAGGAGAGAGGGGATACAAACAAGAGATTTGAATACACACAGGAGACAGTCTAATACACGCAGGAGAGTGGGGGATACACACAGGAGATGGGGATACAGAGAGGAGAGAGGGGGATACATACAGGAGAAAGAAGAATACACAAAAGACAGAGGGGCATAGACAAAATAGAAAGGAGGATTCACACAGGAGAGAGGGGTACACACACAGGAGAGAGGGGGATACAAACAGGAATGTGCGGAATACACACAGGAGTGATGGGGACACACAGAGGGGAGAGAAGGATACACACAGAAGGAGGGGAATACACACAGGAGAAAGGAAAATACACACAGGAGAGAGAAGGATACACACAGGAGAGAGGAGGTTACACACAGGAGAAAGGAGGATTCACAAAAAAGAGGGGAAATACAAAGGAGAGAATAGAATACAAACAGGCGAGAGGGATACACACAGGAGACGGGGAAGTAAACACAGGAGAGAAGGGGATACACACAAAAGAGGGGGACACACACAGGAGAGAGGTGCATACACACAAGAGAGAGAAGTATACACACAGGAGAGGGGGGATACACACAGGAGAGGGGGAATACACACAGGAGATGAAGGATACACACAGGAGAGAGAAGGATACAAACAAAAGAGAGGGGTATACACACAGTGGGAAAAGAATAAATACAAAAGAGAGGAGGATACACACAAAAGGGAAGAGGATACAAAGAGAAGAGAGAAGAATACACGCAGGAGAGTGGAAAATACACACAGGAGAGGGGGAAATACACAAAGGAGGAATGGGGATACACACAAAAGGAGGGGGATACTTACAGGAGAGAGGATAATACACACAAGCCAGAAGAGAATACACACAAGAAAGAAAAGGATACACACAGGAGAGAGGGTGATACACACAAGAGAGAGGGAGACACAAACGAGAGTGCGGCATACACACAGAAGGGAGGGGAATACACACAGGAGAGAGGGGGATACACACAGGAAAGAGAAGGATACACAGAGCAATGATTAGGATACACTCAGGAGAGAGGAGGATACACACAAGAGAGAGGAGGACATACAAAAAAGAGAAGGAAAAACAGATTAAAGAGAGAGTTACACACAGGCGAAGTGGGTACACACAGAAGTGGGGAAAATGCACACAGAAGAGAAGTGGATACACACAGGAGAGGGGGATACACACAGTAGAAAAAGGCACACACAAAAAGAGAGGAGGATACACACAGCAGAGAGGGAAGATACACACAGGAGAGAGGAGGATATCCACAGGAGAGTGGGGCATAGACATAGGATGGAGGAAGATACAAACAGGAGAGGGTTGGTACACACAGGAAGAGAAGGATAAATATAGGAGGGAGGAAAATAAACATAAAAGAAATAAGAATACAGACAGAAGAGAGGAGGATGCACGCAGGAGAGAGGAGGATACACACAGGAGAGAGTGTTGAGAAACACAGGAGAGGGAAATACACACAGGAAAAAAGAAGGTACACACAGGAGAGAGGGGTATACACATGAGAGAAAAGGATACAAAAAGGAGAGGGGAATACACACAAAAGAGTGGGAAATACATCAAAAAGAGAAAAGGATACACACAGCAGAGAGGAGGATACACAAAGGAAATGGGGAAACACACAGGAGAGAGGGGCATACACACTGGAGAGAATGATACACACAGGAGAAAAGGGTATACACACAGAAGAGATAAGAATACACACAGGAGATGGGGATACACAAGAGAGAAGGGCGTACACTCAGGAGAGAGAATGATAAACACAGCAGAGCAGTGGATACACACAGTAAAGAGGGAATACACACAAGAGAGAGGGGGATACACACAGGAAAGAGAAGGATACACAGAGCAGAGATTAGGATACACTCAGGAGAGAGGAGGATACACACAGGAGAGAGGAGGACACACAAAGAAGAGAAGAAAACACAGATTAAAGAGAGAGTTACACACAGGCGAGGTGGGTACACACAGAAGTGGGAAAAATGCACACAGAAGAGAAGTGGATGCACACAGGAGAGGGAGATACCCTCAGTAGAAAAAAGCACACACAAAAAAGAGAGGAGGATACACACAGCAGAGAGGGAAGATACACACAGGAGAGAGGAGGATATCCACAGGAGAGTGGGGCATAGACATAGGATGGAGGGAGATACAAACAGGAGAGGGTTGGTAAACACAGGAAGAGAAGGATAAATATAGGAGGGAGGAAAATACACATAAAAGAAATAAGGATACAGACAAAAGAGAGGAGGATACACTCAGGAGAGAGGAGGATACACACAGGAGAGAGTGTTGAGAAACACAAAAAAGGGAAATACACACAGGCAAAAAGAAGGTACACACAGGAGAGAGGGGCATACACACGAGAGAAAAGGATACAAAAAGGAGAGGGGAATACACACAAAAGAGTGGGAAATACATCAAAAAGAGGAAAGGATACACACAGCAGAGAGGAGGATACACAAAGGAGATGGGGAAACACACAGGAGAGAGGGGCATACACACTGGAGAGAATGATACACACAGGAGAAAAGGGTATACACACAGAAGAGATAAGAATACACACAGGAGATGGGGATACAAAAGAGAGAAGGGCGTACACTCAGGAGAGAGAATGATAAACACAGCAGAGTGGAGGATACACACAGTAAAGAGGGAATACACACAGGAGAGAGGGGGATACACATAGGAGAGAGGAGAAATACACACAGGAGAGAACGGGGATACTCACAGGAGAGAAGAGAAATAAACACAGAAGATAATAGAATACACACAGGAGAGAGGAGAATACACACAGGAGAGAAGAAGATACACACAGGAGATTAGAATACACACAGGAGAGAGGAGGATACACACAAAAGAGAGGATACACACAGGAGACAGAAAAAAAGACACAGGAGAGAGGAGGATACACACAAAAGAGAGAAGGATACACACAGGAAAGAGGGGGATACACACTGGAGAGGGGTGATACACACAGAGGAGAGGAAGGTACCCACAGGAGAGAGGAGGATACACACAAAAGAGAGAAGGATACACACAGGAGAAAGGAAGATACACAAAGGAGAGGTGTGGTACACACAGAAGAAAAAAAATACACACAGTAGAGAAAGATACACCAAGTAGAGTGGTTCATATACAGAGGAAAGTGAAATACTCACAGGGGAAATGGAAATAAACACAGGAGAGAGGACGTTACACACGAGAGGAAGATACATAAAGGTGAGAGGGGCGTACACACAGGATAGAGGAAGATACACACAGGAGAGAGGAGGATACAAACAGGAGAGAGGGGATATACACGGAAGAAAGGAGGATACACACAGAAGAAATGAGGGATACACACAAAAGAGAAAGGGGTTACACACAGGAGAGAAGGAAAACACAAAAAAGAGAAAAAATAACACACAGGAGAGAGAAAAATACACACAGGAGAGAGAAAAATACACACAGGAGAGAGAAAAATACATACAGGAGAGAGGAGGATACACATAGGAGGAGGAGATACACACAGGATTGAGGGGCATACACACAAAAAAGTGGGATACACACAGGAGAAATGGGGATACACACAGGAGAGACGAGGATACACACAGGAGAGAGGAGAAAAGAAACAGGAGAGAGGGGATACACACAAGAGAGAGGGGGATACACACAAGACAAAGGGGTGATACACACAGGAAAGAAAGGTGTTACCCACAGGAGAGATGAGGAAAACACACAGGAAAGCGGAGTGATACACACAGGAGAGAGCAGGATACACACAGCAGAGAGTAGGATACACGCAGGAGAGAAGAGGATACACACAGGAAAAATGAGTATACACACAGAAGAGGGACATACACACTGGAGAGTGAAGGATACACAAAGGAGAGATGGATACATGCAGGAGAGAGGAAAAAACACACAAGAGAGAGGGGAAAACACACAGGAGAGGGAATAGACACAGGAGAGAGGGTATACACACAGGAGAGGGGATACACACAGGAGAGAGGGGAATCCAAACAGGAGAGAGGGTAATACACAAAAGAGAGAGGGTCATACACACAGGAGAGAGGGGGATACACATAACAGAGAGGAAGATACACAAAGGAGAGAAGAGGATATACGCAAAAGAGAGGAGTATACACAGGAGAGGAAAATACACAGAGGAGAGATGCCGTTACACACAGGAGAGAGGGCGGATACACACAGGAGAGAGGAGGATACACAAAGAAGAGGGTGGGTACACACAGGAGAGAGGAGGATACACACAAGAAAGAGGGGGGATACACACAATAAAGAGGGGGATACACACAGAAGAGACTAGGATATACAAAGGTGAGAGAGGGGATACACACAGGGGAGAGGGGGAATACTAAAAGGAGAGAGGGGGATACACACAGGAGAGTTGGGCATACTCAGAGAATTGAGAGTGTACACACAGGAGAGAGTGGGAAACACATAGAAGGAGAAAGATACGCACAGTAAAGAGAAGGATACACACAGGTGAGAAACGGATACAGAAAAAAGAGAGGAGCATACACACAGGAGAGGGTGATACACACAAGAGAGAGGGGATGCACATAGGAGAGACAAAATACATATAGGAGAGAGGAGTATACACACAGGAGAGGGGTATACACACGAGAGAGGAGGATACATGCAGGAGAAAAAAAGATACACGCACCACAGAAAAGGATAGCAACAGAAGAGAGGGGGATACACACAGAAGAGATAAAAATACACACAGAAGGGTAGGGAAATACACACAAGAGAGAGAATGATACACACAGAAGAGAAAAGGATACACACAGAAGACAAAAGAATAAACACAGGAGCGAGGGGGATACACCCCCAAAAGGGGGATACACACAGGAGAGAAAGAAGATACACACAGGAGAGAGGGGTATACACAAAGGTGAGGGGAATACACAAAGAAGAGAGGTGCATACACACAGAAGAGAGAAAAGATACACACAAAAGAGAAAAGGATACACATAGATGAAAATACGACACACAGAGGAGAGGTCGATACACAGAAGAGAGAGGGGGATCCACACAGGAGAGAGGGAAATACACATTGGAGAGAGTGGTATACACACAAATGAGAAGAATACACAAAAGAGAGAGGGGGATGCACACAGGAGAGAGAAGAATACACACAGGAAAGGGTGATACACACAGGAGAGAGGTGCATAAACACAGGAGAGAGGAGGATACACACAGAAGAGAGGATGAAACAAACAGGAGAGAGAAGATACACACAAGAGAGAGGAAGATACACAAAGGAGAAAGGGTTGATACACATAGGAAAGAAAGGTGTTACACACAGGAGAGAGGGGGAAACACACAAGAAAGTGGAAGGATACACGCAGGAGAGAGGAGGATACACGCAGGAGACAGGAGAATACACACAGGAGATAGAAGTACACACTCAGGATAAGGGCATACACACAGAAGAGAGGGGAAAACAAACAGGAGAGTTGGATACATACAGGAGACAGGGAAAGATACACAAGAGAGAGGGAGATACACACAGGAGATGGGAATACACACAGGAGAGAGGGTATACACACAGAAGTGGAAAATACACACAGGAGAGAGGGGCATACAGACAGGAGAGAGGAAAATACATATAGGAGAGAGGAAGATACACAAAAAAAGAGAGGAATACACGCAGGAGGGAGGAGTATACACAGGAGAGAGGTTAATACACAGAGGAGAGAGGGCGTTACACACAGGAGGGAGGGTGGATAGACACAGGAGAGAGGGAAATACACACAGGAGAGCGGAGGATACACACAAAAGAGAGGAGCATACACACAGGAGAGAGAATGATACATACAAGAGAGATGGGAATTCACAAAATAGAAAGGAAGATACACACAGAAGAGAGGAGGACACACGCAGAAGAGATGAGGATACACACAGGAAAGAGGTGGAATACACACAGGAGAGGTGGATGCAAACAGAAGAGAGGAGGATACAAACAGGTAAGAGGAGTATACACACAGAAGAGAGGAGGATACACAGAGGTGAGAGGAGGATACACACAAAATAGAGGGTGATATCACACAGAAGCGAGGGTGATACACACACGAAAAAGGAGGGTACACAGAGAAAAAGGAAGATGCACAAAGGTGAAAACAGGACACACATAAAAGAGGGGAATTCACACAGGAGAGAGGGTGATGTACCGAAAAGAGAGAAGGATACACACAGGAGAGAAAAGGAAACACACAAAAGAGGGGAATACACACAAGAGAAAGGGAGATACACACAGGAGAGAGGAGAATACACACAGGAGAGGGGCGTACACACAGGAGAGAAAAGGATACACACAGCAGAGAGGAGAATACACAGAGGAGAGAGAGGATACCCACAGAAGAGTGGAGGATACACAGAGGAAAGAAAGGGGATACACACGGAGAGAGGGGAGATACACACAAGAGAGAAGGGGGATACATTCAAGAGAGAGGGGAATACACAAAGGAGAGCGGAAAATACACATTGGAGAGAGCAGGATACACACAGGAGAGAGGAAGATACACACAGGAAACAAAAATACACAGAGGAGAGAGGAGAATACACACAGGAGAGAAGGATACACACAAAATAGAGAAGGATACACACATAAGACAGACGAATACACACAGGAGAGAGAAGGATACACACAGGAGATTAGGATACACACAGGAGAGAGGAGGATACACACAGAAGAGAGAAGGATACACACAGGAGACAGAAAAATACACAAAGGAGAGAGAAAGATACACACATGGGAGGGGTGATACACAAAGAAGAGAGGAAAATACACACAGGAGAGAGGAGGATACACACAAAAGAGAGAAGAATACACACAGGATACAGAAAGATACACACAAAAGAGAGGATGATACACAAAGGAGAGGCGTGATACACACAAGAGAAAAAGGAATACACACAGGAGAGAAAAAGATACACACAGCAGAAAATAGGATACATACAGGAGAGGAAGATACACAAAGTAGAGTGGGGCATACACACAGGAAAGTAAAATACACACAGGGGAAAGAGGGATAGACACAGGAGAGAGGAGGATACACACAAGAGAGGGGGATACACAAAGGTGAGAGGGGCGTTCACACAGGAGAGAGGAAGATTCACACAGGAGAGAGGAAGATACACACAGGAGGGGGGATACACACAGGATAGAAAAGAGTACACATAGCAGAAATGAGGATACACACAGGAGAAAAAAGGATACAAAAAGAAGAGGGGTAAACACACAAGAGAAAGGGGGATACACACAGGAGAGAAAGATAAACACTGGAGACGGTGGGATACACACAGGAGAGAGGGGGATACACAAAGGAGAGAGGAGGATACACACAGGAGAGAGGAGGCTACACACTGCAGAGAGGAAGATACACAAAGAAGAAAAGGAAACACACGAGAGACAGTGAAATACACACAATCAAGGGGAATAAACACTGGAGACGGTGGGATACACACAGGAGAGAGGTGGATCCACAAAGGAGAGGGGGATACACACAGGAGAGAAGGGTATACACACAAAATAGACAAGGATACACACAGGAGAGAGGGAAGATACACACAGGAGAGAGGGGGATACACACAGGAGAGTGGGGCATAAACACAAAAGGGAAGGGGATATACATAGCAGAGAGGGGGATACACACAGTGAAAGAAGAATAAATACAGGAGAGAAAAGGATACACACAGGACAGAGGAGGATATACACAGAAGAGAGAAGAATACACAGAAGAGATGGGGATAAACACAGGATAAAAAAGGATACACATAGAAGAGTGGAGAATACACAGGAGAGAGGAGGATACACAGAGCAGAGAGGAGGATACACAGAAAAGAAAAAGATACACACAGAAGAGAGGGGAATGCACACAGGAGAGAGAAAAATACACACAGGATTCGAGAAGATACACACAAAAGAGAGGGGGATACACACAGGAGTGAAAAATGATACACACAAGAGATAAGAAAATACACACAAGAGACAAGAGGATACACAAAGGAGAGAGAAGAATATACACAGGAGAGAGAAAAATACACAAAGGAGGGAGGACTGTACACACAGGAAACAGGATGATCCACACAAATGAAAGGAGGATACACACAGAAGAGAGAAAAATACACACAGGAGAGAGGGGGAAACACAAAGAAGAGTGGAGGATACACACAGGTGGAGGGGGATACACAAAGGAGAGAGGTAGATACACAGAGGATAGAGGAGGATAATCATAGGAGACAGGAGAATACACAAAAGAGACAGGGGCATACACATAGGAGAGGGGGATACACACAGGAAAGAAAAGGATACACACAAAAGAGAAAGATACACACAGGAGGGTGGGGCATACACACAGGAGAGAGGAGGAAACACACAGGATAGAGAAGAATACACACAATAGAGATGGGGATACACACAGAAGAGAGGGGTTATACACATAGGAGAGAAAAAGATACACACAGAAGAAAGGAAGATACACACAGGAGGTAGGAGGATACACAAAGGGGAGAAAAGGATAGACATAGCAGAGAGGAGGATACACACAAGAGAGAAAAAAATACAAACAGAAGAGAGGAGGATACACACAGGTGAAAGGAGAATACACACAGGAGAGAGGAGAATACACACAGGAGAGAGAAAGATACAATCAAGATAAACGGGGATACACATGGGGGAAAAAGATACACACAGGAGAGAGGAGGATACACACAAGAGAGAAGAGGATACACACAGGAGAGAGGAGGATACACCGAGAAAAGTGGGAATCACACAGGAGAGAGGAAAATACAAACAGGAGAGTGCGACATACACACAGGATGGAAGGGAATACACACCGGAGAGAGGGGAATACACACAGGGGCAGGGGTATACACACAGGAGAGAGGAGGATACAAACTGCAGAGAGGAGGATACGCACAAAAGGGAGGAGGATACACCCAGGAGAGAGGAGAATACACAAAGGAGAGGGAAAAACACACAGTAGAGAGGGGGATACACACAGGTGAGGGGGATACACACAGAAGTGGGGAAGATGCACACAAGAGAAAGGGGGATCCACACAAGAGAGGGGGATACACACAGAACAGAGGGGAATACACACAGGAGAAAAGAGGATACACGCAGAAAGGGGAATACACACAGGTGAGAGAAGAATACACACAGAAGAGGGGGATACACACAAGAGAGGGGGAGTACACACAGGAGAGAGGAGAATAGACACAGCAGAGAAAAGGACACACAAAGAAGAGAGGGGATACACACAAAAGAAAGGGACATACACACAAAAGAAAGGGGGATACACAGAGGAGAGAGGGGAAATACACAGAGGGATGAGGAAAGATACACACAGGAGAGAGGAAGATACACACAGGAGAGTGGAGGATACAAAGAGGAGAGAGGGTGTACACACAGGAGAGAGGGAAATATCCACAGAAGAAAGGGGAATAAAAACAGAAGAGAAAGGGGTTACACATAGGAGAGTGGGGGAAACAAACAAAAATGAGGAGGGATACACAAAGGATATAGGAAGATACACAAAGGAGAAAGGAAAATACACACAGAACAGAGGAGGATACACACAGGAGAGAGGAAAATACACACAGGAGAGGTTCATAGACACAGGAGGGGGGGGATACACGCAAAAGAGTTGGATTCACACAGAAAACAGGGTAATACACACCGGAGAGTGGGGGATACAAACAGGAGTGGAAGATACACACAGAAAAGAGTGGGATACAAACAGGAGAGAGTGAAATAAACACAAGAGAGAGAAGCATACACACAGGAGAGAGGAGGATACACACAGGAGAGAGAAAGATACACACAGGAGCAAGGAAGATACAAACAGGAGAGTGCAGCATTCACACAGAAGGGTGGGGGATACACACAGGAGAGAGGAAGATACACACAGAAGAAGGGGGATACCCACAGGAGAGAGGAGGATACACACAGGAGAGAGGAGGCTACACAGAGGAGAAAGGAGGATACACAAATAAGAGAAGAAAACACACAAAAGAGAGGGAGATACACACAGGCGAGAGGGTTATGCCCAGGAGACGGGGAGATACACAGGAGATAGGTGCATACACACAGGAGAGGGGGGTACACACAAAAGGGAGTGGCATACACAAAGGAGAGAGGAGGATACACACAGGAGAGAGGGGGATACACAGAGGAGGGAGTGGGGATACACACAAAAGAGAGGGGGATACAAACAGGAGATTGAGGCACACAAACATATGGGAAGAATATACACACAGGAGATTGAGGCATACACACAGGAGAGAGTGGGATACACACAGGGAAAGAAGGATAAATACAAAAGAGAGGAAGATACACACAAAAGAGTGGATGATACAGAAAGAAGAGAGGAGGATAAACGCAGAAGAGAGGAGGATACACACAAGAGAGAGAAGGGATACACACAGGAGAGGGGGATACACACTGGAGAGATGAGGATACACACTGGAGAGAGGAGGATACACACAGGAGAAAAAAGGATGCACACAGGAGAGTGGAAGATACACACAAAACAGTGGAAAGTACACAAAAAAGAGAGGGAGATACACACAGAAGAGAGGGGGATACACACAGAAGAATGGTGATACACACAGGAGAGAGGAGGGTACACAGAGGAGAGTGGGGGATACACACAGGAGAGAGGAGGATACACAAAGTAGAGGGGGATACACACAGGAGAGAAAGGGATACACTGAAAAAAGGATGATACACACATGAGAAAGGAGAATAAACACAGTAGAGAAGGATATACACAGGAGAGAGGGGCATACACACAGGAGAGGGAGATACACACAGGAGAAGGGAGATAGACACAGGAGAGGGGAGAATACACATGGGAGAGGGGGATACACATATGAGAACAGGGCGTACACACAGAAGAGAGGAGGATTCAAAAAGCTGAGAGGAGGATACACATTGGAGAGAGGGGATACACACAAGAGGCAGGGGGATACCCACAGCAGAGAGGGGGATACACACAGGAAAGAGCGGGGATACACAAAAGAGTGGGGAGATACACACACGAGAGAGGAGGGATACAGACAAGAGGGAGGAGGATACACAGAGAAGAGAGGAGGATACAAACAGTAGAGAAAAAGGTACACAGAAGAGGGGGATACACACAGGAGAGAGGAGGATACACACAGAATAGAGGAGTTTACACACAAAAGAGAGCAAGATACACACAGAAGACAGAAGAATACACACAGGACGGAGGGGGATATACACAGGAGAGTGGTGATATACACAGGAGGGAGAAGGGTACACAAAGGAGAGAGGGGCATACACACAGGAGAAATGGATAAACACAGGAAAAATGGTATACACACAGGAAAGAGAAGGATACACACAGGTAAGGGGGATACACAAAGAAAAAACGGGTACACACAGGAGAGAGGAAGATACACACAGGAGAGAGGATACAAACAGGAGAGAGGTGATACACACAGGATACAGGAGGCATACAGAGGATCCTTCACAGCCTCACTGAATATTACATACTTGTGATATAGTCTGGAGTATAATTTTTATTGCCACTCATTCAAAGAATCACAAAATAATGCACACCTGCTGAATAGTCAGACGTCTCTTTCCTATGGCCACTAGATAAGAGCCTCACTAAGTGTACACACCTGGGGAAATAGTTAGGATTTACCTTTATTCCCTCATTCACATTCTCACTAAATAAGGCAAACCTGTGGAATAGTCAGGAAGGAGCCTTTCTCATGTGGCCTCTAATTCGAAGTGTCACTGAATAATATGGTGTAGTCAGGAGTCTATATCATGTAGACACATATTCAGAGCCTCAGTGAAAAAGAAAGGCCCCACATATAGTAAGGAATCTAATTAATGTGGCAAAAGCTTCTGAGCCTCACTGCATAATACACACCTGGAGAATAATTTTGACTCTATTTTCGATGGACATTCATTCAGAGCCTCGGTAAATAATGCACACCTATGGAGTAGCCTGGAGTCTATTTCATTTGGACACTCATTCATAGCCTCATTAGATAATATGCACGTGAGTATTAGTCAGGATTCCATTTTATATGGCCAAATACTTGTAACCTCAGTAACAAATGCACAAATGTAAAGTACTCAGCACTCTATTTCATATAGACACTCATTAAGGGATTCATTGAATAATAAAAATATTTAAGACAGACAGCAAGAGGGAGGAGGCAAGATGGCGTCATAGAGGCGACTCAGGATTGCAGCTCTCGGTGAAGGTGCAGAGGGTGAGTCCTAGACGCATTCTCGGATGGAACTTTTATGCCCATAGAGTGTTGAATGTCCCAGGTTTGGGAGAGACACTGGACACTAGTGCAGCCGGCTAACGCAGCCGGCTCCCGCTGCCTCTTCGGCCAGCGCCGCAGCAGGACCCAGCGTGGAACTCACTGGTCTGTGTGCCCTGTTAAACCGGCAATCTGAGATTTGGAAGGGCAGATTGGCATGTCCATCTGATTGAACGGGACTTGGACAATGAGTCAGACCAGGAGTTTCCTGGGAAGCGTGATCTGAGCCGGGGTAGTGGGCAGTGGCACGGGAGATCACACGGATCCCAGTGCCCTATCGGCAGGCTCCTGGGGCGCCAGTGAGAGAGTCGACCTTTCAGCTTGGGTAGAGGAAGAGAGAGAGAGAGAGGACGGACTCTGAGGCAGGGAGCTGGGTGATCGGGCTCGGCGGGTCCCACACTCATGGGGACAAGCAGGGTGGTGACTGGAGGCGCTTGGGGCTGAGAGTTTTGCTGCCGGCATCTAGGACGGTGCAGCCTGGTGAGGGAGGGGCGTCCACCATCTCTGACGCAGTGCACCCCCACTGAAGTACCGCCCAGGTCTGACGCAGCCTGCCGTTGCCAAGGCAACCTGCCATAACAGAGACTCCGCCAGGCAGCAACAGGGCGGACCCGCTCTAGCAGGTCAGAGCCCCGGCAGGCAAATAGTGAATAGACTGCCGCCTAGTGGAGTAGGACAGTGCAACAGATACTCATAAAGAAAGCCCCAACTCCCTGAGACAGAGCATCTAAGGGGGGAAAAAAAAAGGGTGGTGTTTTATGAGTTCTATTGCAGCAGACATAAACAACCTCCCAACAACACTGAACGAAGAACGGAGCTCACAGCTCAGCACTGGAGCTCCTATAAAGCACAGACTGTCTCCTGAAGCAGCTCCCTGACCCCTGTATATCCAAGGAGTCACCCCAGAAAAGGACTAATCAGACTGACATTTGGCTGGCATCATTCTGGAACAAAGACAGCAGAAGAAGAAACTGGTATCATCCCTCACTGTTCCGCAACTGCTGCAGGTATACCCCAGACAAACAGGGCCTGAAGTGGACCTCAGCACTCATACAGCAGAGAGGATGGACCATTAGAGGGAAAACTAATTAACAGAAATACTTCATCATCAACAATCTCAGTGTCCAAACGGAGACCCAATTGAAAAACCAGCAACTACTAAGACGACAGGCGGATAAATCCATAAAGATGGGAAGAAACCAGCGCAAAAAGGAGGAAAGCACCCGAAACCAAAACACCTCACCTCCAAAAAAGGACCAAAACTCCTCACCAGCAAGGGAACAAAGCAGGACGGAGAATGAATGTGATGAAATGACGGAATCAGACTTCAGAAAGTGGATAATGAGAAACTTCAGTGAGCTAAAGGAACATGTTCTAAACAAGTGCAAAGAAACTAAGAACCTTGAAAAAAGATTTGAAAAGAGATTCGAGGAATTGATAACAAGAATGGACAACTTAGAGAGGAATATGAATGAATTGAAGGAGCTGAAAAACACAACACGAGAACTTCGCGAAGCATGCACAAGTTTCAACAGCCGAATTGACCAAGCTGAAGAAAGAATATCAGAAGTTGAAGATCAACTCAATGAAAGGAAACGAGAAACCAAGATTAAAGAAAAAAGCACAAAAAGGAATGAACAAAATCTCCAAGAAATGTGGGACTATGTGAAGAGACCCAACCTACGTTTGATAGGTGTACCAGAATGTGACGAAGAGAATGAATCCAAGCTGGAAAACACTCTTCAGGATATTATCCAGGAAAATTTCCCCAACCTAGAAAGACAGGTCAATACTCAACTCCAGGAAATACAGAGAACACCACAAAGATACTCTACAAGAAGAGCAACGCCAAGGCACATAATCGTCAGATTCACCAGGGTTGAAACGAAGGAGAAAATACTAAGGGCAGCCAGAGAGAAAGGTCTGGTCACCCACAAAGGGAAGCCCATCAGACTCACAGCAGATCTCTCGGCAGAGATTCTACAAGCTAGAAGAGAGTGGGGGCCAATATTCAACATCCTTAAAGAAAAGAACTTTCAACCCAGAATTTCATATCCAGCCAAACTGAGCTTCATAAGTGAAGGAAAAATAAAATCCTTCACGAACAAGCAAGTATTCAGAGATTTTGTCACCACTAGGCCTGCTTTAAAAGAGCTCCTGAAAGAGGCACTACAAATAGAAAGAAACAACCAGTTCCAGCCATCCTAAAAGCATACCAAATGCTAAAGACCATCAACAAAATGAAGAATGTACATGAACCAATGGGCAAAACAGCCAGCTAGCATCAAAATGGCAGTATCAAATTCACACATAACAATAATAACCCTGAATGTAAATGGGCTAAATGCACCAATCAAAAGACACAGACTGGCAAATTGGATAAAAAACCAAAACCCATCGGTGTGCTGTATCCAGGAAACCCACCTCACATGCAAAGATACACAAAGGCTCAAAATAAAAGGATGGAGGAAGATTTACCAAGCAAATGGAGAGCAAAAAAAAGCAGGAGTTGCAATTCTCATCTCTGATAAAATAGACTTTAAAGCAACAAAGATCAAAAGGGACAAAGAAGGTCATTACATAATGGTAAAAGGATCAATACAACAAGAAGAGATAACGATTCTAAATATATATGGACCCAAGGTAGGAGCACCCAGATATATAAGGCAAGTTCTTAATGATTTACAAAGAGACTTAGACTACCACACAATAATAGTGGGAGACTTTAACACTCCACTGTCAATAGCAGCCAGATCAAGCAGACAGAAAATGAACAAGGATATCCAGGGCTTGAACTCAGACCTGGAACAAGGAAACCTGATAAACATTTACAGAACTCTCCACCCCAAATACACAGAATATGCATTCTTCTCAGCACCACATCACACCTACTCCAAAATTGACCACATAATTGGAAGTAAAGCACTCCTCAGCAAATGCAAAACAACTGAAATCATAACAAACAGTCTCTCAGACCATAGTGCAATAAAGTTGGAACTCAGAATTCAGAAAATAACTCAGAACCGCACAGCTTCAAGGAAACTGAACAACTGGCTCTTGAATGTTGATTGGATAAACAATGAAAGGAAGGCAGAAATAAAGAAATTCTTTGAAACCAATGAGAACGAAGACACAACTTACCAGAATCTCTGGGACACATTTAAAGCAGTCTGTAGAGGAAAATATATAGCAATAAGTGCCCACATGAGAAGAGTGGAGAGATCCAAAATTAACACCCTATCATCAAAATTGAAAGAGCTAGAGGAGCAAGATCAAAAAAGCTCAAAACCTAGCCGAAGACAAGAAGTAACTAAGATCAGAGCAGAATTGAAGGAGATAGAGACAAGAAAAACCCTTCAAAACATCAATAAATCTAAGAGCTGGTTTTTCGAAAAGATCAACAAAATAGACAGACCATTAGACAGACTGATAAAAAAGAAAAGAGAGAACAACCAAATAGATGCAATAAAAAACGATAAAGGAGAAATCACCACAGATTCCACAGAAATTCAAACCATCATCAGAGAATACTACAAACAACTCTATGCACATAAACTAGTAAATCAGAAAGAAATGGATAAATTCCTGGACGCCTGTGTCCTCCCAAGCCTAAACCAGGAGGAAGCCGAAACTATGAATAGACCAATAAAAAGGTCTGAAGTTGAGGCAGCAATTAAGAGCCTACCACACAAAAAAAGCCCAGGTCCAGATGGGTTCACAGCTAAATTTTACCAGACACACAAAGAGGATCTGGTACCATTCCTTCTGAAACTATTCCAAATAATCCAAAAAGAGGGAACGCTTCCCAAATCATTTTATGAGACCAACATCAACCTGATACCAAAACCTGGCAGAGACTCAAGAAGAAAAGAAAACTTCAGGCCAATATCCATGATGAACATAGATGCAAAAATCTTCAATAAAATACAGGCAAACCGATTGCAACAGCACATTAAAAAACTTACCCATCATGATCAAGTAGGATTCATCCCGGTTATGCAAGGCTGGTGCAACATACGCAAGTCTATAAATGTAATTCACCACATAAACAGAAGCAAAAACAAAAACCACATGATTATCTCAATTGACGCAGAGAAGGCATTTGACAAAATTCAACAGCCCTTTATGCTAAAAACCCTCAATAAACTTGGTATTGACGGAACATATCTCAAGGTAATAAAAGCTATTTACGACAAACCAACAGCCAACATCATACTGAATGGGCAAAAACTGGAAGCATTCCCATTGAAATCCGGCACTAGACAAGGATGCCCTCTCTCACCACTTCTATTCAACATAGTACTGGAAGTTCTAGCCAGAGCAATCAGGCAAGAAAAAGAAATAAAGTGTATTCAAATAGGAAAGTTGGAAGCAAAATTGTCTCTATTTGCAGACGACATGATAGTATACCTAGAAGACCCCATCACCTCAGCCCAAAAGCTCCTGAAACTGATAAGCAAATTCAGCAAATTCTCAGGATATAAAATCAATGTTCAAAAATCACAAGCATTCGTATACACCAATAACAGACTTAAAGACAACCAAATCAAGAACGAACTGCCATTCATAATTGCTACAAAGAAAATAAAATACCTAGGAATACAACTCACTAGGAATGTAAGGGACCTCTTTAAGGAAAACTACAAACAACTGCTCAACGATATAAGAGAGGACACAAACAGATTGAGAAACATTCCATACTCGTGGTTAGGAAGAATCAATATCGTGAAAATGGCTATACTGCCCAAAGTAATTTACACATTCAATGCTATCCCCATCAAACTACCATTGAATTTCTTCACAGAACTGGAAAAAAACACCATGAATTTCATATGGAACCAAAAAAGAGCCCGCATAGCCAAGTCAATTCTAAGCAAAAAGAACACAGTGGGAGGCATCACGCTACCAGACTTCAAACTATACTACAAGGCTACAGTAATCAAAACAGCATGGTACTGGTACCAAAACAGAGATATAGACCAATGGAACAGAACAGAAGCATAGGAGGCAACACAACATATCTACAACCATATTATCTTTGAAAAACCAGACAAAAACAGGCAATGGGGAAAGGATTCCCTATTTAATAAATGGTGTTGGGAAAACTGGCTAGCCATGTGCAGAAAGCAGAAACTTGACCCCTTCCTGACACCTTACACTAAAATTAACTCCAGATGGATTAAAGACTTAAACGTGAGACCTGACACCATAAAAACCCTAGAAGAAAATCTGGGCAAAACCATTCAGGACATAGGAGTAGGTAAGGACTTTATGACCAAAACACCAAAAGCATTGGCAACAAAAGCCAAAATAGACAAATGGGACCTAATCAAACTCCACAGCTTCTGCACAGCAAAAGAGACAGTCACTAGAGTGAATCGGCAACCATCAAAATGGGAAAAAATCTTTGCAGTTTACACATCTGACAAAGGGCTGATATCCAGAATTTACAAAGAACTCAAACAGATTTACAGGAAAAAAACAAACAAGCCCATTCAAAAATGGGCAAAGGATATGAACAGAAACTTTACAAAAGAAAACATACATGAGGCCAACAAACATATGAAAAAGTGTTCATCGTCATTGGTCATTAGAGAGATGCAAATCAAAACCACATTGAGATACCATCTCACACCTGTTAGAATGGCGGTCATTAAAAAATCTGGAGACAGCAGATGCTGGAGAGGATGTGGAGAAATAGGAAAACTCTTACACTGTTGGTGGGAGTGTAAATTAGTTCAACCATTGTGGAAGAGAGTGTGGCGATTCCTCAGGGACCCAGAAATAGAAATTGCATTTGACCCAGCAATCCCATGACTGGGTATCTATCCAAAGGACTATAAATCGTTCTAATATAAGGACACATGCACACGAATGTTCATTGCAGCACTGTTTACAATAGCAAGGACCTGGAACCAACCCAAATGCCCAACGATGATAGACTGGACTGGGAAAATGTTGCACATATACACCATGGAATATTATGCAGCAATCAAAAATGATGAGTTTGTGTCCTTTGTAGGGACATGGATGAATCTGGAGAACATCATTCTCAGCAAGCTGACACAAGAACAGAAAAAGAAATACCGTATATACTCACTCATAGGTGGGTGAGAAAAATGAGAACACATGGACACAGAGAGGCGGTCTACTATACACTTGGGACTGTTGGGGGGAATGGGTGAGGGACAGCAGGGGGGGCTGGGGGTATGACCTGGGGATGACTACCAAGTGTGAGTGAAGGGGAGGAAGGCAGCAAAGCACACTGCCATATGTGTACCTATGCAACAAACTTGCACGTTCTGCAAATGTACCCCCAAACCTATAATGCAATAAAAATTAAAAAAAATAAAAAAGACAGACAGCATCCTGTTTTTTATGGTTACACAAAAAGAGCCTCACTAAATAATATGCACGTGTGGATTAGTCAGGATTCCATTCTATATGTCCACTGACTCGTAAACTCCCTAAAGAATGCATAAATATAAAATACTCAGCAGTCAATTTCATATAGACACTCATTCAGAGATTCACTGGATAATACAAATATTTGAGATAGACAGCATCCCGTGTCATATGGTTAAACAAAAAGAGCCTCACTGAGTAATGCACACCAGGGGAAATGTTAGGAGTCTACTTTATATATCCTTTAATTTACAGAATCAGGAAATAATGCACATGTGTGGAATAGACACTAGTCTATTTTATATGGCCGCAAAATCAAGCCTTTCGAATTCTGCACATGTGGGAAATAATCTCTTGTCTGTTTCATATGGTGTTTCGTTCGGTGAATCAAAAACTTATGCACACGTGTAAAGTAAAATGGGTTCTATTTCAGAAGGCCACTCTTTCAGTGTTTTAGTGAATAATATGTATATCTGAAAAGTGAGGAATCTCTTTCACATGGCCACTCGTTCAGGGCCTCTGTGAAGAATACTCCCCTCAAAAATAATCAAGTGTCTACTTTAAATGGCTACACATTCAGAGACACTGTACATAATGAGCACCTGGGCAATACACTTGAGTCTCTTTTTATGCCCACATAGTCAGAGTCTCATTCAATAGTACACACCTGGGGAAGAGCTAAGAGTCTACTTCATGGAGCCACTCATTTAGAGCCTCAATGAATAATGCACACCAGGGTAATAGTCGAGCATTTTTTATATGGCCACTCATATGGTGTCTCACGGAGTGATATACACCTGAAGAATCCTCAGGATTCTATTTGATACTACCACTCATTTAGAACCTTATTGAATAATTCACAATGGAGCAATAGTCAGGTGTCTATTTTATATGGTCTATCACTCAAAATTTAAGTGAATAATAAACTTCTATGGAGTAATCAGGATGCTGTTTAAGATAGCCATGAATTAAGTGCCTTCCTGATTGATACACACTTGGGTAATAGCCTAGCGTCGATTTCATATGAACTCTAATTTTGTGTACCCTTGAGTAATACACACCTGCACAGTGTCAGGAGTCTCTTGGGTATGGACATTCAAACAGAACGTGTTTAATTAATGCACACATGTGTAATAATGAGGAGTCTATGTCATACAGTTACTCATTCAGACAAACAGTGAACAATGCATTTGTAAAGTAATTAGAAGTCTGATCCTTATGGACCCACTTTCACGGCCTCACTGAATGTTACATACTTGTGATATAGTCTGGATTCTATTTTTATGGCCACCCATTCAGAGAAATCACTCAATAATGCACACCTGCGGAATAGTCAGAAGTCTCTTTTCTATGGCCACTCGTTAAGAGCCTCACTAAATGTACAAACCTGAGAAAATAGGATTTACCATTATCCCCTCATTCAGAGTATCACTAAATAATGCACACCTGTGGAAAAGTCAGGAGACTCTTTCCAATGGCCACTAGTTAAGAGCCTCACTAAGTGTGCACACCTGTGAAAATAGGATTTACCATTATCCCTTCATTCAGAGTCTCACTATATAATGCACACCTGCAGAATAGTCAGAAGTCTCTTTTCTATGGCCACTCGTTAAGAGCCTTACTAAGTGTACACACCTGGAGAAAGAGTCAAGATTTACCTTTATCCCCGCATTCAGAGTCTCACTAAATAATGCACACGCGTGGAATAGTCAGGAGAATTTTTCATGTGGCCTCTAATTTGGAGTGTCACTGAATAATGTGGTTAAGTCAGGAGTCTATTTCATGTAGACACATATTCAGAGCTTCAGTGAATAAGACAGACACTTGATATGGAAAGGAATCTAATTGAGATGGAAACATATTCTGACTCTCACTGAATAATACACACCTGGGGAATAATTTGGAGTCTATTTTCGATGGACATATATTCAGAGACTCGGAAAATGATGTACACCTGTGGAGTAGCAAGGAGTCTATTTTATGAGGAGACTCATTCATAGCCTCAGTGGATAACATGCACGTGTGGATTAGTCAGGATTCCATTTTATATGGCCACTTACTCGTATCCTCAGTGAAAAATGCAAAAACATAAAATACTTAGCAGTGTATTTCATATAGACACTCATTCAGAGATTCTCTGAATAATACAAATATTTGAGATAGACAGCATCCTGTTTCATATGGATAAACGAAAAAAGCCTCATTGAGTAATGCACACCAGGGGAAGTGTTAGGAGTCTACATTTATAGCCTTTAATTTACAGAATCAGGAAATAATGCACACTTGTGGAATAGACACAGTCTATTTTATATGGCCACAAAATCGAAGCCTTTTCGAATACTGCACATGTGGGGAATAATCACCTGTCTGTTCCATCTGGTGTTTCGTTTGTTGAATCAAAAGCTTATGTACACCTGTGAAGTAAAATGGGTTCTATTTTAGAAGGACACTCTTTCAGTATTTTAGTAAATATGTTTATCTGAAAAGTAAGGAATCTCTTTCACATGGCCACTCGTTCAGGGCCTCTGTGAAGAATACTCCCCTCAAAAATAGTCAAGGGTCTACTTTAAATGGCTACACATTCAGAGAACCTGTAGGTAATGAACAACTGGGTAATACACCTGAGTCTCTTTTTTATGCCCACTTAGAGTCTCATTCAATAATACACACCTGGGGAAGAGTTAAGAGACTACTTCATGGAGCCACTCACTTAGAGCCTCAGTGCATAATGCACACCAGGGTAATAGTCGAGCATTTTTTATATGGCCACTCATTTTGTGCTTCACTGAGTGATATAAACCTGAAGAATCCTCAGGATTCTATTTGATACTACCACGCCTTTAGCACCTTATTGAATAATTCACAATGGAGCAGTAGTCAGGATTCTATTTTATATGGTCTATCACTCAAAGCTTCAGTGAATAATAAACTTCTATGGAGTAATCAGGACACGGTTTAAGATAGCCACGAATTCAGTGCCTTTCTGAATGATACACACCTGGGTAATAGCCAGGCTCTATTTCATATGAACTCTAATTTTGTGTATCGTTGAGGAACACACATCTGGGGCAGTGTCAGGAGTCTATTTGGTATGGGCACTCAAACAGAATCTCTTTGATTAATGCACACATGTGTAATAATTAGGAGTTTATGTCATACTGCTGCTCATTCAGACAAACAGTGAATAATGCACATGTAAAGTAATTAGCAGTCTGATTCTTATGGAAACTCTTTCACAGCCTCACTGAATATTACACACTTGTGATATAGTCTGGAGTCTATTTGTTATGGCCACCCGTTCAGAGAATCACTAAATAATGCACACCTGAGGAATAGTCAGAAGTCTCTTTCCTATGGCCACTCGTTAAGAGCATCACTAAGTGTACACACCTGGGAAAAGAGTCAGGATTTACTATTATCCCCTCATTCACAGTCTCACTAAATAATGCACACCTGTAGAATAGTCAAAAGACTCTTTTCTATGGCCACTCATTAAGAGCCTCACTAAGTGTACACACCTGGGGAAATAGTCAGGATTTAGCTATATCCCTTCATTCAGAGTCTCACTAAATATGCACACCTGTGAAATAGTCAGGAGACATTTTTATGTGGCCTCTTATTTGGAGTGTCACTGAATAATGTCATGTAGTCAGGAGTCTATTTCATGTAAACACATATTCAGAGCCACAGTGAATAAAACAGGCCCTTTATGTTGTAAGGAATCTAATTAATATGGCCACATCTTCGAAGCCTCACTGAATAATACACAACTGGAGAATAAATTAGAATATTTTTAGGATGGACATTCATTCAGAGCCTCTGTATATAATGTACACCTGCGGAGTAGCCAGGAGTCTTTTTTATTAGGACACTCATTCATAGCCTCAGTGGATGATATGCACGTGTGGATTAGTCTGTATTCCAATTGATATGGCCACTGACTTGTAACCTCAGTGAAAAATGCACAACTGTAAAGTATTCAGCAGTCTATTTGATATAGACACTGATTCAGAAATTAACTAATTAATACAAATATTTAATATAACAGCATCCTGTTTCATATGGTCACACAAAATGAGCCTCACTGAGTAAGGCACACCTAGTTAAGTGTTAGGAGTCTACTTTATATAGCTTCTCATTTACAGCCTCAGGGAATAATGCACACGTGAGGAATAGACACTTTTCCATTTTATACGGCCACAAAATCAAAGCCTGAGTGAGTAATACACAACTTTGGAATAGTCACTACTCTATTTAATATGGCCAAATGTTTAGATTAATAGTCAATAACACAAACATGAGTAGTCAGAAAACAGTTTCGTATGGCTAAAGTTTCAAAGCCTCAGTGAATAATACATACCTGGGAAATACTCAGGACGCTATTACATGTGGCATCAATTTCAGGGCCTCCTTATATAAAAAACACCTCTACTGTAGTCAGATTATGTTTCCTACAGCCACATATTCAGAGCCTAACTGAATAACATACACCTTGGGAAAAGTTAAAATACTATTTCGTATAGCCACTCATTTAGAGCCGAATGTAAAAACGCATGCCTGAGGAGAATTCAGGAAGCTCTATTTATGGCCACTCATTCAGAGCTTCACAGAATAATACAGAGCAATGAAAATGTCAGGAGTGTATTTCACATGGCCACTTATTCAGAACCTCAGTGAGGAATCATGTATATCTGAAAAATACTCAGGATTATATTATATATCGCCACTTATTCAGAGACTCACTGAATAATGCAAAGCTAAGGAATAGTCTGGAGACTATTTGATATGACTCTTCACCCAACTACTCAGAGGAAAATGCAGAACTGAAAAATAGTCAAGAGGATAAAGTCAATGGTTTTTGTTATGTGGTCACTCGTTTAGAATCTCACTGAAGAATACACACCTTGGGAATATTCAGTGTCCAAGTCATATGGACACTCAATCACAGCATTACCGAATAATGCACAATGGGGCAATTGTAAGGAGTCTATTTCATATGGCCAGTCATTCGGAGCTTCAGTGCAAAATAAACAGCTATGGAGTAGTCAGGACCCTATTTCAGGTAGCCCCAAATTAAGCAGCTCTGTAAATGATACACACATGTGTCAGAGTCAGGAGACTATTTGACATAGACACTCATACAGAAACTTTTCAAATGCTGCACATGTGGGGAAAAATCACTAGTCTGCTTCATATGGTGATTAGTTTGGAGAATAAAAAAATAATGCCCACATATTGAGAAAAATGGGTTCTATTTCATAAGGCCATTCTTTCAGTGTTTTAGTGAATAATATGTATATCTGATAAGTCACGAATCTCTTTCACATGGCCACTGGTTCAGGGCCACTGTGAAGAATACTCCCCTCAAAAATAGTCAAGGGTCTACTTCAAAGGGCTACACATTCAAAGTGTCTGTACGTAATGAACACCTGGGAAATACACCTGAGTCTCTTTTTTGTGCCCACTTAGTCAGAGACTCATTCAATTATACACAACAAAGGAAGATTTAATAGTCTACTTCATGTAGCCACTCTTTTAGAGCCTCAGTGAATAATGCACACCAGGGTAATAGTCGAGCATTTTTTATATGGCCACTCATTTTGTGCCTCACTGAGTGATATACACCTGAAGAATCCTCAGGGTTCTATTTGATACTACCACTCATTTAGAACCTTATTGAATAATTCACAATGGAGCAATAGTCAGGTGTCTACTTTATATGGTCTATCATTCAAAGTTTCAGTGAATAGTAAAGTTCTATGGAGTAATCAGGATCTGTTAAAAATAGCCACGAATTAAGTGCCTTGCTGAATGATACGAACCTGTGTTATAGTCATGAGTCTATTTTATATGAACTCTAATTTTGTGCATTGCTGTGTAATACACACCTGGGGCAGTGTCAGGAGTCTATTTGGTATGGACACTCAAACAGAGCCTGTTTGATTAATGCACACATGGATAATAATGAGGAGTCTATGTCATATGGCTATTCAGAAAAACTGTGAATAATTCACATGTGGAGTAATTAGAAGTCTGTTTCATATGGCCCGTCTTTCACAGCCTCACTGAATATTACACATTTGTGATATAGTCTGGAATCTATTTTATATGTGCACTAATTCAGAGAATCACTAATGCACACCTGCGGAATAGTCAGAAGTCTCTTTCATATGGCCACTCATTAAGAGCCTCACTAAGTGTGCACACCTGGGGAAATAGTCAAGATTAACTTTATCCCCTAATTCAGAGTCTCACTAAATAATGCACACCTGTGGAATAGTCAGTAGACTTTTTCATGTGGCCCCTAAGTCAGAGTGTCACTGAATAATGTGGTGTAGTCAGGAGTCCATTTCATGTATACACATATTCATAGCTTCAGTGAAGAAACAGACACTTGATATAGTAAGGAATCTAATTGATATGGAAACATAATTCTGAACTTCACTGAGTAATACACACCTGGGCAATAATTTGGAGTCTATTTTCGATGGACATATATTCAGAGCCTCAGAAAATGATGTACACCTGTGGAATAGCCAGGTGTCTATTTTAGTAGGACACTCAATTATAGCCTCACTTGATAATATGCACATGTGGATTAGTCAGAAATTTATGTTATATAGCCACTGACTCGTAACCTCAGTGAAAAATGCATAAATATAAAATACTCAGCAGTCAATTTCATATAGACACTCATTCAGAGATTCACTGGATAATACAAATATTTGAGATAGACAGCATCCCGTGTCATATGGTTAAACAAAAAGAGCCTCACTGAGTAATGCACACCAGGGGAAATGTTAGGAGTCTACTTTATATATCCTTTAATTTACAGAATCAGGAAATAATGCACATGTGTGGAATAGACACTAGTCTATTTTATATGGCCGCAAAATCAAGCCTTTCGAATTCTGCACATGTGGGGAGTAATCTCTTGTCTGTTTCATATGGTGTTTCATACGGTGAATCAAAAACCTATGCACACTTGTAAAGTAAAATGGGTTCTATTTCAGAAGGCCACTCTTTCAGAGTTTTAGTGAATAATATGTATATTTGAAAAGTAAGGAATCTCTTTCACATGGCCATTCCTTCAGGGCCTCTGTGAAGAATACCCCCTCAAAAATAATCAAGTGTCTACTTTAAGTGGCTACACATTCAGAGACACTGTACATAATGAACACCTGGGCAATACACCTGAGTCTTTTTTTATGCCCACATAGTCAGAGTCTCATTCAATAATACACACCTGGGGAAGAGTTAAGAGTCTACTTCATGTACCCAATCATTTAGAGCATCAGTGAATAATGAACACCAGGGTAATAGTCGAGCATTTTTTATATGGCCACTCATATGGTGTCTCATGGAGTGATATACACCTGAAGAATCCTCAGGATTCTATTTGATACTGCCACTCATTTAGAACCTTATGGATTAATTCACAATGGAGCAATAGTCAGGTGTCTATTTTATGTGGTCTATCACTCAACGTTTAAGTGAATAATAAACTTCTATGGAGTAATCAGGGCGCTGTTTAAGATAGCCATGAATTAAGTGCCTCCTGAATGATACACACTTGGGTAATAGCCTAGCATCTATTTCATATGAACTCTAATTTTGTGTACCGTTGAGTAATACACACCTGGGCAGTGTCAGGAGTCTCTTTGGTATGGACACTAAAACAGAACCTGTTTAATTAATGCACACATGAATAATAATGAGGAGTCTATGTCATACAGTTACTCATTCAGACAAACAGTGAATAATGTACATGCAAAGTAATTAGAAGTCTGATTCTTATGGACCCATTTTCACGGCCTTACTGAATATTACACACTTGTGATATAGTCTGGATTCTATTTTTTATGGCCACCCATTCAGAGAAATCACTCAATAATGCACACCTGCGGAATAGTCAGAAGTCTCTTTTCTATGGCCACTGGTTAAGAGCCCCACTAAGTGTACAAACCTGAAAAAATAGGATTTACCATTATCCCCTCATTCAGAGTCTCACAAAATAATGCACACCTGTGGAATAGTCAGGAGACTCTTTCCAATGGCCACTCGTTAAGAGCCTCACTAAGTGTACACACGTGGGGAAATAGGATTTACCGTTATCCCCTCATTCAGAGTCTCACTATATAATGCACACCTGCAGAATAATCAGAAGTCTTTTTCCTATGGCCACTCGTTAAGAGCCTCACTAAGTGTACACACCTAGAGAAATAGTCAGGATTTACCTTTATCCCCTCATTCAGAGTCTCACTAAATAATGAACACATGTGGAATAGTCAGGAGAATTTTTTATGTGGCCCCTAATTCGAAATGTCACTGAATAATGTGGTTCAGTCAGGCCTCTATTTCATGTAGACTCATATTCAGAGCTTCAGCGAATAAGACAGACACTTGATATAGAAAGGAATCTAATTGAGATGGAAACATATTCTGACTCTCACTGAATAATACACACCTGGGAAATAATTTGGAGTCTATTTTCGATGGACATATATTCAGGGCCTCAGAAAATGATGTACACCTTTGGAGTAGCCAGGAGTCTATTTTATGAGGAGACTCATTAATAGCCTCAGTGGATAACATGCACCTGTGGATTAGTCAGGATTCCATTTTATATGGCAACTTACTCGTATCCTCAGTGAAAAATGCAAAAATGTAAAATACTTAGCAGTGTATTTCATATAGACACTTATTCAGAGATTCTCTGAATAATAAAAATATTTGAGATAGACAGCATCCTGTTTCATATGGTTAAACGAAAAGAATCTCACTGAGTAATGCACACCAGGAGAAGTGCTGGAGTCTACGTTATATAGCCTTTAATTTACAGAATCAGGAAATAATGCACACGTGTGGAATAGACACTAGTCTATTTTATATGGCCACAAAATCGAAGACTTTTCGAATACTGCACAGGTGAGGAATAATCACCTGTCTGTTTCATCTGGTGTTTCGTTTGTTGAATCAAAAGCTTATGCACACCTGTGGAGTAAAATGGGTTCTATTTCAGAAGGCCACTCTTTCAGTATTTTTGTGAATAATATGTATATCTGAAAAGTTAGGAATCTCTTTCACATGGCCACTCGTTCAGGGCCTCTGTGAAGAATACTCCCCTCAAAAATAGTCAAGTGTCTTCTTTAAATGGCTGCAGATTCAGAGAATCTCTAGGTAATGAACAACTGGGCAATACACCTGAGTCTCTTTTATATGCCCACATAGTCAGAGTCTCATTCAATAATACACACCTGTGGAAGAGTTAAGAGTCTACTTCATGTAGCCACTCATTTAGACCCTCAGTGCATAATGCACACCAGGGTAATAGTCGAGCATTTTTTATATGGCCACTCATTTTGTGCTTCACTGAGTGATATACACCTGAAGAATTCTCAGGATTCTATTTGATATGACAACTCATTTAGCAACTTATTGAATATTTCACAATGGAGCAATAGTCACGGGTCTATTTTATATGATCTATCACTTAAAATTTTAGTGAATAATAAACTTCTATGGAGTAATCAGGATGCTGTTTAAGATAGCCACGAATTCAGTGCCTTCCTGAATGATACACACCTGGGTAATAGCTGGACGTCTATTTCATATGAATTCTAATTTTGTGTATCATTGAGTAATACACACCTGGGGCAGTGTCAGGAGTCTAATTGGTATAAACACTCAAACAGAGCCTGTTTGATTACTTCACACATGGATAAAAATGAGGAGTTTATGTCATAAGGCTACTCATTCAGACAAACAGTGAATAATGCACATTTAAAGTAACTAGCAGTCTGATTCTTATGGAACCTCTTTCACAGCCTCACTGAATAGTACACACTTGTGATATAGTCTTGAGTCTATTTTTTATGGCCACCTATTCAGAGAATCACTAAATAATGCACACCTGCGGAATAGTCAGAAGTCTCTTTTTTTATGGCCAGTCGTTAAAAGCCTCAATAAGTGTACACACCTGGGGAAATAGTCAGAATTTACCTAAATCCCTTCATTCAGAGTCTCACTAAATAATGCACACCTGCGGAATAGTCAGGAGACTTTTTATGTGGCCTCTTATTCGGAGTGTCACTGAATAATGTGATGTAGTCAGGAGTCTACTTCATATAGACACATATTCAGAGCCACAGTGAATAAAACAGGCCCTTTATGTTGTAAGGAATCTAATTAATATGGCCACATCATTGGAGCCTCACTGAATAATACACAACTGGAGAATAAATTGGAATATTCTTTCGATGGAAATTCATTCAGAGCCTCGGTATATAATGTACACCTGCGGAGTAGCCAGGAGTCTAATTTATTAGGACACTCATTCATAGCCTCAGTGGATAATATGCATGTGTGGATTAGTCTGGATTCCAATTTATATTGCCACTGACTCGTAACCTCAGTGAAAAATGCACAACTGTAAAGTATTCAGCAGTCTATTTAATATAGACACTCATTCAGAGATCAACTTAATAATACAAATATTTAATATACCAGCATCCTGTTTCATATGGTCACACAAAATGAGCCTCACTGAGTAAGGCACACCTAATTAAGTGTTAGGAGTCTACTTTATATAGCCTCTCCTTTACAGCCTCATGGAATAATGCACACGTGTGGAATAGACACTAGACTATTTTATATGGCCACACAATCAAAGCCTGACTGAGTAATACACAACTTTGGGATAGTCACTTGTCTATTTTAGATGCACAAATATTTAGAGACAGAGTCAATAATACACGCCTGTGGACCAGTCAGAAGCAAGATCACAAAAGTTCAAAACCTAGCTGAAGACAAGAAATAACTATGATCAGAGCAGAACTGAAGGAGATAGAGACAAGAAAAACTCTTCAAAAAATCAATAAATCTAAGAGCTGGTTTTTCAAAAAGATCAACAAAATAGACAGACCACTAGCCAGACTGATATAAAAGAAAAGAGAGAACCACCAAATAGTTGCAATAAAAAATGATAATGGGGAAATCACCACAGATTCCACAGAAATTCAAACCATCATCAGAGAATACTACAAACAACTCTCTGCACACTAAGTAGTAAACCAGGAAAAAATGGATAAATTCCTGGACGCTTGTGTCCTCCCAAGCCTATACCAGGAGGAAGCCAAAACTATGAATAGACCAATAACAAAGTCTGAAGTTGAGGCAGCAATTAAGAGCCTACCACACAAAAAAAGCCCAGGTCCAGATGAGTTCACAGCTGAATTCTATCAGACACACAAAGCGGATCTAGCACCATTCCTTCTGAAACTATTCCAAATAATTCAAAAAGAGGGAACCCTTCCCAAATCATTTTATGAGACCAACATCATCCTGATACCAAAATCCGGCAGAGACTCAAAAAGAAAAGAAAACTTCAGGCCAATATCCATGATGAACATAGATGCAAAAATCTTCAATAAAATACTGGCAAACCGGTTGCAACAGCACATTAAAGAACTTATCCATCATGATCAAGTAGCATTCATCCCAAGGATGCATGGCTGGTTCAACATAGGCAAGTCTATAAATGTAATTCACCACATAAACAGAAGCAAAAACAAAAACCACATGATTATCTCAATTGACGCCGAGAAGGCATTTGACAAAATTCCACAGCCCTTTATGCTAAAAACACTCAATAAACTTGGTATTGATGGAACATATCTCAAAGTAATAACAGCTATTTATGACAAACGAACAGACAATATCATACTTAATGGGAAAAACTGGAAGAATTCCCTTTGAAATCTGGCACTAGACAAGGATGTTCTCTCTCACCACTCCTATTCAACATAGTACTGGAAGTTCTACCCAGAGAAATCAGGCAAGAAAAAGAAATAAAGTGTATTCAAAAAGGAAAGGTGGAAGCCAAATTGTCTCTATTTGCAGACGACATGATAGGATACCTAGAAGACCCCATCACCTCAGCCCAAAAGCTCCTGAAACTGATAAGCAACTTCAGGAAAGTCTCAGGATATAAAATCAATGTGAAAAAATCACAAGCATTCCTATACACCAATAACAGACTAAAAGAGAACCAAATCAAGAACGAACTGCCATTCGCAATTGCTACAAAGAAAATAAAATACCTAGGAATACAACTCACAAGGAACGTAAGGGACCTCTTCAAGGAAAACTACAAACCACTGCTCAACGAAATAAGAGAGGACACAAAAAGAGGCAAAAACTTTCCATGTTCGTGGTTAGGAAGAATCAATATCGTGAAAATGGCTATACTGCCCAAAGTAATTTACACAATCAATGCTATCCCCATCAAACTACCATTGAATTTCTTCACAGAACTGGAAAAAAACACCAGGAACTTCATATGGAACCAAAAGAGAGCCCACATAGCCAAGTCAATTCTAAGCAAAAGGAACACAGCGGGAGGCATCACACTACCAGACTTCAAGCTATACTACAAGGCTACAGTAATCAAAACAGCATGGTACTGGTACCGAAACAGAGATATAGACCAATGGAACAGAACAGAGGCATCAGAGGCAACACAAACACAACATATCTACAACCATATAATCTTTGATAAACCAGACAAAAACAAGCAATGGGGAAAGGAATCCCTGTTTAATAAATGGTGTTGGGAAAACTGGCTAGCCATGTGCAGACAGCAGAAACTGGACCACTTCCTGACACCTTACACTAAAATTAACTCCAGATGTATTAAAGACTTAAACGTAAGACCTGACACCATAAAAACCCTAGAAGAAAATCTAGGCAAAACCATTCAGGACATAGGAGTAGGCAAGGACTTCATGACCAAAGCACCAAAAGCATTGGCAACAAAAGCCAAACTAGACAAATGGGACCTAATCAAACTCCACAGCTTCTGCACGGCAAAAGAAACAGTCACTAGAGTGAATAGGCAACCATCAGAATGGGAAAAAATCTTTGCAGTTTACACATCTGACAAAGGACTGATATCCAGAATTTACAAAGAACTCAAACAGATTTACAGGAAAAAAAAAAAAACAAAGAAACCCATTCAAAAATGGGCAAAGGATATGAGCAGACACTTTAGAAAAGAAGATATACATGAGGCCAACAAACACACGAAGAAATGCTCATCATCATTGGTCATTAGAGAGATGCAAATCAAAACCACACTGAGATACCATCTCACGCCAGTTAGAATGGCGATCATTAAAAAATCTGGAGACAGCAGTTGCTGGAGAGGATGTGGAGAAATAGGAACACTCTTACACTGTTGGTGGGAGTTTAAATTAGTTCAACCATTGTGGAAGACAGTGTGGCAATTCCTCAAGGACCTAGAAATAGAAATTCCATTTGACCCCGCAATCCCATTACTGGGTATATATGCAAAGGACTATAAATCGTTCTACTATAAGGATACATGCACAGGAATGTTCATTGCAGCACTGTTTACAATAGCAAAGACCTGGAACCAACCCAAATGCCCATCGATGATAGACTGAACTGGGAAAATGTGGCACATATACACCATGGAATATTATGCAGCAATCAAAAATGACGAGTTTGTGTCCTTTGTAAGGACATGGATGAATTTGGAGAACATCATTCTCAGCAAACCGACAGAAGAACAGGAAAACAAATACCGCATATTCTCACTCATAGGCGGGTGAGAAAAATTAGAACACATGGACACAGGGAGGGGGTCTACTACACACTGGGTTTTATTGGGGGGAAGGGGCAAGGGAAAGTGTTGGGGGGTTGGGGAGGTATAGCATGGGGATAAATACCAAGTGTGGGTGAAGGGGAGGAAGGCAGCAAAGCACACTGACATGTGTTTACCTATGCAACTATCTTGCACACTCTGCACATGTACCCCCAAACCTATAATGCAATAAAAAATTTAAAAATTTTAAAAAATAATAACAATACAAACATTTGAGATAGAGAGAATCTTGTTTCATATGATTAAATAAAAAGAGCCTCACCGAGTAAGGCACACCAGGGGAAGTTTTAAGAGTCTACTTTTTATAGCCTTTAATTTACAGAATAAGAAAATAATGCACACCTGTGGAATAGACACTAGTCTATTTTATATGGCCACAAAATCAAAGCCTTTTCGAATACCGCACATGTGGGGAATAATCACTTGACTGTTTCATATGGTGCTTCATTTGGTGAATCAAAAACTTATGCACACCTGTGGAGTAAAATGGGTTCTTTTTCAGAAGGCCACACTTTCACTGTTTTAGTGAATATTATGTATATCTGAAAAGTAAGGAATCTCTTTTAAATGGCCACTCGTTCAGGGCCTCTGTGAAGAATACTCCCCTCAAAAATAGTCAAGTGTCTACTTTAAATGGCTACACATACAGAGACTCTGTAGGTAATGAACACCTGGGCAATACACTTGAGTCTCTTTTTTATGCCCACTTAGAGTCTCATTCAATAATACACACTTGGGGAAGAGTTAAGAGTCTACTTCATGTAGCCACTCATTTAAAGGATCAGTGGATAATGCACACCAGGGTAATAGTCGAGCATTTTTTATATGGCAACTCATTATGTGCCTTACTGAGTGACATACACGTGAAGAATCCTCAGGACTCTATTTGATAGTACCACGCATTTAACACCTTGTGAAAAAATTCACAATGGAGCAATAGTCAGGTGTCTATTTTATATGATCTATCACTCAAATTTTCAGTGATTAATAAAATTTTATGGAGTAATCTGGAGGCTGTTTAAGATAGCCACGAATTTAGTGCCTTCCTGAATGATACACACATGGGTAATAGCCTGGCGTCTATTTCATATGAACTCTAATTTTGTGTATCGTTGAGTAATACACAGCTGGGGCAGTGTCAGGAGACTATGTGGAATGAACACTCAAACCGAAACTGTTTGATTAATACACACATGTATAATAATGAGTCTATTTCATAGGTCTCCTCATTTAGACAAACAGTGAATAATGCACATGTAAAGCAATTGTAAGTCTGATTTTTATGTACCCTCTTTAACAGCCTAACTGAATATTACACACTTGTGGTATAGAATGGAGTCTATTTTTCATGCCCACCCATTCAGAGAATCACTAAATAATGCACACCTGCGGAATAGTCAGAAGTCTCTTTCCTATGCCCACTCATGAAGAGCCTCACTAAGTGTACACACCTGGGGAAATAGTCAGGAATTACCATTATCCCCTCATTCAGAGTCTCACTAAATAATGCACACCTGTGGAATAGTCAGGAGACTTTTTCATGAGGCCTCTAATTCGGAGTGTCACTGAATAATGTGATGTAGTTAGGAGTCTATTTCTGGTAGACACATATTCAGAGCCACAGTGAATAAAACAGACCCTTTATGTTGTAAAAAATCTAATTAATATGGCCACGTCTTCTGAGCCTCACTGAATAATATACACCTGGAGAGTAATTTTGAGTCTATTGTCGATAGACATTCATTCAGAGCCTCGGTAAATAATATACACCTGTGGAGAAACCAGGAGTCTATTTTATTAGGACACACATTTATAGCCTCAGAGGATAATTTGCAGGTGTGGATTAGTCCGGATTCCAATTTATATGGCCACTGACTTGTAACCTCTGTGAAAAATGCAAAAATGTAAAGTACTCAGCAGTCTATTTCATATAGACACTCATTCTGATATTCACTAAATGATACAAATATTTAATATAGCAGTATCCTGTTTCATATGGTCACACAAAATGAGCCTCACTGAGTAAGGCATACCAAGGGAAGTTTTAGGAGTCTACTTTATATAGCCTCTCATTTACAGGCTCAGGCAATAATGCACACGTGTGGAATAGACACTAGACTATTTTATATGGCCACAAAATTAAAGCCTGAGTGAGTAATACACAACTTTGGAATAGTCACTTGTCTATTTTACATGCACAAATATTTAGAGTCAGAGTCAATAATACACACCTGTGGACAAGTCAGAAAACAATTTCATATGGCCAAGGTTTCAGAGCCTCAGTGAATAATACATACCTGGAAAATACTCAGGACGCTATTACATGTGGCATAAATTTCAGACCTTTCTTGAATAAGAAACACCTCTATTGTAGTCAGAATTCTCTTTCCTATAGTCACATATTCAGAGCCTAACTCAATAACATACACCTTGGGAAAAGTTAAAATGCTATTTTGTATAGCCACTCATTTAGATCCGAATGCAAAAACGCACGCCTAAGGAGCATTCAGGAGGCTCTATTTTATGGCCAGTCATTAAGAGATTCACAGAATAATACGGAAGTATGAAAACGTCAGGAGTGTATTTTACATGGCTACTGATTCAGAACCTCAGTGAGGAATCATATATTTCTGCAAAACACTCAGGATTATATTATATATAACCACTTATTCAGAGACTCATTGAATAATGCACAGCTACGGAATAGTCTGAAGACTATTTGACATGACTCTTCTCCCAGGGACTCAGAGGACAATGCAGAACTGAAAAATACTCAAGAGAATAGATACAAGGGTTTATGTTCTGTGGTCACTCGTTAAGAATATCACTGAAGAATACACACATTGGGAAGAGTCAGTGTCCAAGTCATATGGACACTCAATCACAGCATTACCGAATAATGCTCAATGGGGCAATGGTAAGAATTCTATTTTATATGGCCTGTCATTCGGATCTTTGGTGCATAATAAACAGCTGTGAAGTTGTCAGGACCCTATTTAAGGTAGCCCCAAATTAAGCAGCTCCGTGAATGATACACACATGTGTCAGAGTCAGGAGACTATTTGACATAGACACTCATACAGAACTTTTTCGAATACTGCACATGTGGAGAAGAATCACTAGTCTGTTTCGTATGGTGATTAGTTTGGAGAATCAAAAAGTAACACAAACCTGTTGAGTAAAATGGGTTCTATTTTGTAAGGCCACATTTTCAGCGTCGTAGTCAATAATATGTATATATGTTAAGTCAGGAATCTCTTTCATATGGCCGCTCGTTCAGGGCCTCTGTGAAGAATACTCCTCTCAAAAATAGTCAAGGGTCTACTTCAAATGGATACACATTCAAAGTATCTGTACATAATGAACACCTGGGCAATACACCTGAGTCGTTTTTTTATGCCCACTTAGTCAGAGACTCATTCAATAATACACAACAAAGGAAGATTTAAGAGTCTACTTCATGTAGCCACTCATTTAGAGCCTCAGTGAATAATGCACACCAAGATAATAGTCGAGCATTTTTTATATGGCTACTCATTTTGTGTCTCACTGAGTGATATACACCTGAAGAATCCTCAGGATTCTATTTGATACTACCACTCATTTAGAACCTTATTGAATAATTCACAATGGAGCAATAGTTAGGTGTCTATTTTATATTGTCTATCATTCAACGATTCAGTGAATAGTAAACTTCTATGGAGTAATCAGGATGCTGTTTAACATAGCCACGAATTAAGTGCCTTGCTGAATGATACGCACCTGTGTGATAGTCAGGAGTCTATTTAATATGAACTCTAATTTTGTGTATCGCTGAGTAATACACACCTGGGGCAGTGTCAGGATTCTATTTGGTATGGACACTTAAAAAGAGGCTGTTTTATTAATGCACACATGGATAATAATGAGAAGTCTATGTCATACAGCTATTCATTTAGACAAGCTGTGAATAATGCACATGTGGAGTAATTAGAAGTCTGTTTCATATGGCCTGTCTTTCACAGCCTCACTGAATATTACACATTTCTGATATAGTCTGGAGTTTATCTTTTATGGCCACTCATTCAGAGAATCACAAAATAAGACACACCTGAGGAATAGGCAGAAGTCTCTTTCCTACGGCCACTTGTTAAGAGCCTCACTAAGTGTACACACCTGGAGAAGTAGTCAGTATTTACCTTTATTTCTTCAGTCTCACTAAGTAATGCACACCTGTGGAATAGTCAGGAGACTTTTTCATGTGGCCTCTAATTCGGAGTGTCACTGAATAATGTGGTGTAGTCAGGAGTCTATTTCATGTAGACACATATTCAGAGCTTCAGTGAATAAGACGGACACTTGATATAGTAAGGAATCTAATTGATATAGAAACATATTCTGAGCCTCACTGAATAATACACACCTGGGGAATAATTTGGAGTCTATTTTCAATGAACATATATTCAGAGCCTTGGAAAATGGTGTACACATCTGGAGTTGCCAGAAGTCTATTTTTTTAGGACACTCATAGCCTCAGTGGATAATATGCACGTGTGTATTAGTCAAGTTTCCATTTTATATGGCCACTGACTCGTAACGTCAGTGAAAAATGCAAAAATGTAAAATACTTAGCAGGCTATTTCATATAGACACTCATCCAGAGATTCACTGTATAATACAAATATTTGAGATAGACAGCATCCTGTTTCATATGGTTAAACAAAAAGAGCCTCACTAAGTAACTCAAACCAGGGGAAGTGTTAGGAGTCTACTTTTTATAGCCTTTAGTTTACAGAATCAGAAAATAATGCACACGTGTGGAATAGACACTAGTCTATTTTATATGGCCGCAAAATCAAAGCCTTTTCAATACTGCACATGTGGGGAATAATCACTTGTCTGTTTCATATGGTGTTTCGTTTGGTGAATCAAAAACTTATGCACACCTGTGGAGTAAAATGGATTTTATTTCAGAAGGCCACTCTTTCAGTGTTTTAGTGAATAATATGTATATCTGAAAAGTAAGGAATCTCTTTATCATGGCCACTCGTTCAGGGACTCTATGAAGAATACTCCCCTCAAAAATAGTCAAGTGTCTACTTTAAATGGCTACACATTCAGAGACTCTGTAGGTAATGAACACATGGGCAATACACCTGAGTCTCTATTTTATGCCCACTTAGTCAGGGCCGCATTTAATAATTCACACCTGGAGAAGATTTAAGAGTCTACTTCACGTAGCCACTCATTTAGAGCCTCAGTGAATAATGCACACCATTATAATAGTCGAGTATTTTTTATATAGCCCCTCATTTTGTGCCTCACTGAGTGATATACACCTGAAGAATCCTAAGAATTCTATTTGATACTACCACGCATTTTAGCAACTTATTGAATAATTCACAATGGAGCAATAGTCAGGTGTCTATTTTATATGGTCTATCACTCAAAGTTTCAGTGAATAATAAACTTCTATGGAGTTATCAGGACGATGTTTAAGATAGCCACGAATTAAGTGCCTTCCTGAATGATCCACACCTGGGTAATAGCCTGGTGTCTATATCATATAAACGTCAATTTTGTGTATCATTGAGTAATTAACACCTTGGGCAGTGTCAGGATTCTATTTGGTATGGACACTCAAACAGAACCTGTTTGATTAATGCACACATGTATAATAATTAGGAGTCTATGTCATGCAGCTAATCATTCTGACAAACAGTGAATAATGCACGTGTAAAGTAAATAGAAGTCTGATTCTTATGGACCCTATTTACAGCCTCACTGAATATTACACACTTGTGATATAGTCTGGAGTCTATTTTTTATGGCAACTAATTCAGAGAATCACTACATAATGCACACCTGCGGAATAGTCAGAAATCTCTTACCTATGGCCACTGGTTAAGAGCCTCACTAAGTGTACACACCTGGGGAAATAGTCAGGATTTACCATTAACCCCTCATTCAGCGTATCACTAAATAATGCACACCTGTGGAATACTCAGGAGACTCTTTCCTATGGCCACTCGTTAATAGCCTCAATCAGTGTACACACATGAGGAAATAGTCAGGAATTACCTATATGCCTTCATTCCGAGTCTCACTAAATTAGGCATACCTGTGGAATAGTCATGAGACTTTTTTATGTGGCCTCTAATTCGGAGTGTCACTGAATATTGTGATGTAGTCAGGAGTCTATTTCATGTAGACACATATTCAGAGCCACAGTGAATAAAACAGGCCCTTTATGTTGTAAGGAATCGAATTAATATGGCCACATCTTCTGAAACTTACTGAATAATACACACCTACAGAATAAATTGGAGTCTATTTTCGATGGACATTCATTTAGATCCTCGGTAATTAATATACATCTGTGGAGTAGCCAGGAGTCTATTTTATTTAAACATTCATTCATAGCCTCAGTGGATAATATGCACGTGTGGATTACTCTGGATTCCAATTTATATGACCACTGACTCGTAACCTCATTAAAAAATGCACAAATGTAAAGTACTCAGCAGTCTATTTCATATAGACACTCATTCAGAGATTCACTAAATAATAAAAATATTTACTATAGCAGCAGCATCCTGTTTCATATGGTCACACAAAATGAGCCTCACTGAGTAAGGCACACCTAGGGAAGTTTTAGGAGTCTACTTTATATAGCCTCTCATTTACAGCCTCAGGGAATAATGCACAAGTGTGGAATAGACACTAGACTATTTTATATGGCCACAAAAATAAAGCCTGAGTGAGTAATACACAACGTTGGAATAGTCACTTGTCTATTTTACATGCCCCAATACTTAGAGTCAGAGTCAATAATACACTCCTGTGCACAAGTCAGAAAACATTTTCATATGGCCAAAGTTTCAGAGCCTCAGTGAATAATACATACCTGGGAAATATTCAGGACGCTATTACAGGTGGCATCAATTTAAGAGATTTCTTGAATAACAAACACCTCTATTGTAGTCAGAATTCTATTTCCTAGAGCCATATATTCAGAGACTAACTGAATAATATACACCTTGAAAAAAGGTTAAATTCTATTTCGTATAGCCACTCATTTAGAGCCAAATGTCAAAACGGAGGCCTGAGGAGCATTCAAGAGGCTCTATTCTATGGCCACTCATTCAGAGTTTCACAGAATAATACAGACCTATGAAAACGTGAGGAGTGTATTTCACATGGCCACTTATTCAGAACCTCAGTGAGGAATCATATTTTTCTGGAAAATACTCAGGATTATATTATATATAGCCACTTATTCAGAGACTCACTGTATCATGCACAGCTAAGGAATAGTCTGGAGACTATTTGATATGACTCTTCACCCAGTGACTCAGTGGACAAAGCAGAACTGAGAAATAGTCAGTAGGATAGAGTCAAGTGTTTATGTTATGTGGTAACTCATTAGGAATCTCACTGAAGAATACACATCTTGGGAATAGTCAGTGTCCAACTCATATGGACACTCAATCACAGCATTACCAAATAATGCACAATGGGGCAATAAGACATTGGGTCAATAATGCACAATGGGGCAATATTATATATGTCCTGTCATTTTGAGCTTCAGTGCATAATAAAAAGCTGTGGAGTAGTCAGGACCCTATTTAAGGTAGCCCCAAATTAAGCAGCTCCGTGAATGATACACACATGTGTTAGAGTCAGGAGACTATTTGACATAGACACTCATACAGAACCTTTTCGAATACTGCACATGTGGGGAATAATCACTAGTCTGTTTCATATGGTGATTAGTTTGGAGAATCCAAAATAGTGCAAACCTGTTGAGTAAAATGGGTTCTATTTCAGAAGGCCACTCTTTCAGTGTTTTAGTGAATAATATGTATATCTGATAAGTCAGGAATCTCTTCCACATGGCCACTCGTTCAGGGCCTCTGGGAAGAGTACTCCCCTCAAAAATAGTCAAGGGTCTACTTCAAATGGCTACACATTCAAAGTCTCTGTACGCAGTGAACACCAGGGCAATACACCTGAGTCTCTTTATTATGCCCACTTAGTCAGAGACTCATTCAATAATACACAACAAAGAAAAACTTAAGAGTCAAGTTCATGTAGCCACTCATTTAGAGCCTCAGTGAATAATGCACACCAGGGTAATAGTCGAGCATTTTTTATATGGCCACTCATTTTGTGCCTCACGGAGTGATATATATCTGAATATTCCTCAGGATTCTATTTGATACTACCACTCATTTCGAACCTTACTGAATAACTCACAATGGAACAATAGTCAGGTGTCTATTTTATATGGTCTATCATTCAAAGTTTCAGTGAATAGCACATTTCTATGGAGTATTCCGGACGCTGTTTAACATAGCCACAAATTAAGTGCCTTGCTGAATGATACGCACCTCTGTGATAGTCAGGAATCTATTTCATATGACCTCTAATTCTGTGTAACGCTGAGTAATACACACCGGGGGGAGTTTCAGGGGTCTATTTGGTATGGACAATCATACGGAACCTGTTGAAATAATGCACACATGGAGAATATTGATGAGTCTATGTCATACAGCTACTCATTCAGACAAACAGTGAATAACGCACATATGGAGTAATTAGATGTCTGTTTCATATGGCCCCTCTTTCAGAGCCTCACTGAATATTACACACTAGTCATATTGTATGGAGTCTATATTTTATGGCCACTCATTCAGAGTATCACTAAATAATTCACACCTGTGGAATATTCAGAAGTCTCTTTCTTATGGCTACCCATTGAGAGTCTCACTAAATGTACACACCTGGATTAATAGACGGATTTACTTGTATCTCCTCATTCAGAGTCTCAATAAATAATGCACACCTGTGGAATAGTCAGGAGACTTTTTCATGTGGCCTCTTATTCTATGTGTCATTGAAAAATGTGGTGTAGTCAGGAGACACTTTCATGTAGACACATATTCAGAGCTTCAGTGCATAAGACAGACACTTGATAGAGTAAGGAATCTAAATGACATGGAAACGTATTCTGAGCCTCAATGAATAATACACACCTGGGTAATAATTTGGAGTCTATTTCCGATGGACATATATTTAGAGCCTCGGAAAATGGTGTACACCTGTAGAGTAGCCAGGAGTCTCTTTTCTTTGGACACACATTCATAGCCTCTGTGGATAATATACACGTGTGGATTAGTCAGGATTCCAATTTATATGGCCACTGACTCGTAACCTCAGTGAAAAATGCAAAAATGTAAAGTACTTAGCAGTCTATTTCATATAGACACTCATTCAGAGATTCACTGAATAATAAAATTATTTGAGATAGCCTCCTGTTTCATATTGTCATACAAAATAGCCTCACTGAGTGAAACACACGTGGGGAAGTGTTAAGAGTGTACTTTACATCGCCTCTCATTTACAGCCTAAGGGAATAATGCACATGTGTGGAATAGACACTAGTCTCTTTTATATGGCCACAAAACCAAAGCCTGAGTCAGTAATACACAACTTTGGAATATTCACTAGTCTATTATATATGCCCCAATATTTAGAGTCAGAGTCAATAATACATGCCTGTAGAATACCCAGGAAACAATTTCATATGGCCAAAGTTTCAGAGCCTCAGTGAATAATAAATACCTGAGGAATACTCTGGACGCTGTTAAATGTGGCATTTCTTCAGAGGTTCATTGAGTAAAAAACACCTGTATTACAGTCAGAATTTTATTTCATATAGGAGTCTCTATTATATGGCCACTAATTCAGAACCTCACATAATAATAGAAATGTATGAAAATATCAGGAGTGTACTTGACATGGCCAATTATTCAGTTCCTCAATGAAAATATATATATATCTGGAAAATACTCAGGATTCTATTATATATAGTCACTTATTCAGAGACTCACTGAATGATGCACACCTGGAAAACTGTCTGGAGACTATTTGATATGACCGTTCACACAGCGACTCAGTGGAAAATGAAGAGCTGACAAATAGTCAAGAGGACAGCGTCAGGAGTCTATTTTATGTGGTCACGCTTTCAGAAACTGACTGAAGAATACACACCTTGGGAATTGTCAGAGTCCAGGTCATATGTCCACTCAATCACAGCATTACCGAATAATGCACAATGGGGCAATAGTAAGGAGTCTATTTCATGTGGCCTCTCATTCAGAGCTTCAGTGCCTAATAAACAGCTGTGGAAGAGCGAGGACCATATTGACAGTAGCCCCAAATAAACAGCTCAGTGAATGATACACACATGTGTGAGAGTCAGGAGACGATCTGATATGGACACTCATACAGAACCTCTTCGAATATTGCACATGTGGGGAATAATCACTAGGCAATTTTATATGGTGGTTCTTTTGGAGAGTCAAAAAATAACGCGCACCTGTGGAGAAAAATGTGGTCTACTTCATAAGGCCACTCTTTCAGTGTTTTAGTGAATAACATGTATATCTGATAAGTCAGGAATCTCTTTCACATGGCCAGTCGTTCTGGGCCTCTGTGAATAATACTCTCCTCAGAAACAGTCATGGGTCTACTTCAAAAGCCTAGACATTCAGAGTCTCTGTAAGTAATGAACAACTGGGCAATATACCTGAGTCTCTTTTTCATGCCCACTTAGTCAGAGTCTAATTCAATAATACACACCTGGGGAAGAGTTAAGGGTCTACTTCATGTAGCCACTCATTTATATCCTTAGTGAATAATCCACACCAGGGAAATAGTCGAGAATTTTTTATATGGCCACTCATTCTGTGCCTCCCTGAATGATACACACCTGGGGATTTCTCAGGATTCTATTTCATACTACCACTCATTTAGAACCTTATTGAATAATCAACAACGGAGCAATAGTCTGTTGTCTATTTTCTATGATCTCTCATTCAAAGTTTCAGTGAATAATGAACTTCTATGGAGGAATCGGGACACTGTTTATGATAGCCATGAATTAAGTGCCCTCCTGAATGATACACACCTGAGTGGTAGTCAGGAGTCTATTTCATATGAACTCTAATTCTGTGTAACGCTGAGTAATACACACCTGGTGGAGTTTCAGGAGTCTATTTGATAGGGATACTCATACTAAACCTGTTGGAATAATGCACACATGTAGAATAATGAGGAGTCTATGTCATACCGCTACTGATTCAGACAAACAGTCAATATCGGACATGTGGAGTCATTAGAATTCTGTTTCATATGGCCACTTTTTCACAGCGTCACTGAATATTACACAGTTGTGATATTGTCTGGAGTCTATATTTTATGGGCATTCATTCAGAGAATCACTGAATAATTCACACCTGCGGAATAGTCAGAAGGCTCATTCATATGGCTACCCGTTGAGAGCCTCAATAAATGTACACACCTGGATAAATAGTCAGGATTTACTTGTATCTCCTCATTCAGAGTCTCAATAAATAATGTACACCTGTGGAATAGTCAGGAGACTTTTTCATATGGCCTCTCATTCAATGTGTCATTGAACAATGATGTGTAGTCAAAGACTTTTTCTTGTAGACACATATTCAGAGGCTGAGTGCATAAGACAGACCCTTGATATGGTAAGAAATCTAATTAGTATGACCACATCTTCTGAGGCTCACTGAATAATACACACCTGGAGAATAATTTGGAGTCTGTTTTCGATGGACATTCATTCAGAGCCTCGGTAAATAATGCAGACCTGTGGAGTAGTCAGAAGTCTCTTTCATTTGGACCCAGATTCATAGCCTCAGTGAATAATATGAACGTGTGGATTAGCCAGGATTCCATTTTATATGGCCACTGACTCGTAACCTCAATGAATAATGCACAAATGTAAAGTACTCAGCCGTTCTTTTCATATAGCCGCTCATTCAGTGATTCACTGAATAATAAAATATTTGAAATAGACAGCCTTGTGATTCAAATTGTCATACAAAAAGAGCCTCACTGAGTGACACACATCTGGGGAAGTTTTAGGAGTGTACTTTACATAGCCTCTCATTTACAGCCTAAGGGAATAATACACATGTGTGGAATAGTCACTAGTCTGTTTTATATGGCCACAAAATTAAAGCCTTAGTCAGTAACACACAACTTTGGAATAGTCACTAGTCAATTATATATGCACAAATATTTAGAGACAGAGTCAATAATACATGCCTGTAGACTAGTCAGGAAACAATTTCATATGGCCAAAGTTTCAGGGCCTCAATGAATAATAAATATCTGAGGAATACTCTGGACGCTATTTCATGTGGCAATTCTTCAGAGGTTCATTGAGTAAAGAACACCTGTATTGTAGTCGGAATTCTATTTTATATAGCCACATACTCAGATCCTAACTGAATAACAAACACCTTGAAAAAGTCAGAATTCTGTTTCGTATAGCCACTCATTTTCACCCAAATGTAAAATCTCACGTCTGAGTAGGATATAGGAGTCTCTATTATATGGCCACTCATTCAGAGCCTCACAGAATAATACAGACGTATGCAAATTTCAGGAGTGTACTTGACATGGCCACTTATTTAGTTCCTCAGTGAAGAATCATATATATCTGGAAAATACTCAGGATTCTATTTTATATTATTTTATTTTTTATTCATTTTATTTTTTTTAAAATTTTTATTGCATTATAGGTTTTGGGGTACATGTGCAGAACGTGCAAGATAGTTGCATAGGTACACATGTGGCAGTGTGTTTTGCTGCCTTCCTCCCCTTCACCCACACTTGGCATTCATCCCCAGGTTATCCCTCCCCAGCCCCCCCGCCCGCTGTCCCTCCCCCATTCCCCCCAATAGACCCCAGTGTATAGTAGACCGCCTCTCTGTGTCCATGTGTTCTCATTTTTCTCACCCGCCTATGAGTGAGTATATGCGGTATTTCTTTTTCTGTTCTTGTGTCAGTTTGCTAAGAATGATGTTCTCCAGATTCATCCATGTCCTTACAAAGGACACAAACTTATCATTTTTGATTGCTGCATAATATTCCATGGTGTATATGTGCCACATTTTACCTGTCCAGTGTATCATCGTTGGGCATTTGGGTTGGTTCCAGGTCTTTGCTATTGTAAACAGTGCTGCAATGAACATTCGTGTGCATGTGTCCTTATAGTAGAACGATTTATACTCCTTTGGATATATACCCAGTAATGGGATTGCTGGGTCAAATGGAATTTGTATTTCTAGGTCCCTGAGGAATCGCCACACTGTCTTCCACAATGGTTGAACTAATTTACACTCCCACCAACAGTGTAAGACTATTCCTATTTCTCCACATCCTCTCCAGCATCTGCTGTCTCCAGATTTTTTAATGATTGCCATTCTAACTGGCGTGAGATGGTATCTCAATGAGGTTTTGATTTGCATCTCTCTAATGACCAGTGATGATGAGCATTTTTTCATATGTTTGTTGGCCTCATGTATGTCTTCTTTTGTAAAGTGTCTGTTCATATCCTTTGCCCATTTTTGAATGGGCTTGTTTGTTTATTTTTTTTCCTGTAAATCTGTTTCAGTTCTTTGTAAATTCTGGATATCAGCCCTTTGTCTGATGTGTAAACTGCAAGGATTTTTTCCCATTCTGATGGTTGCCGATTCATCCTAGTGACTGTTTCTTTTGCCATGCAGAAGCTGTGGAGTTTGATTATGTCCCATTTGTCTATTTTGGCTTTTGTTGCCAATGCTTTTTGTGTTTAATTCATGAAGTCCTTGCCTACTCCTATGTCCTGAATGGTTTTGCCTAGATTTTCTTCTAGGGTTTTTATGGTGTCAGGTCTTACGTTTAAGTCTTTAATCCATCTGGAGTTAATTTTAGTGAAAGGTGTCAGGAAGGGGTCCAGTTTCTGCTTTCTGCACATGGCTAGCCAGTTTTTCCAACACCATTTATTAAATAGGGATTACTTTCCCCATTGCTTGTTTTTGTCTGGTTTATCAAAGATAATATGGCCGTAGATAGTTTGTGTTGCCTCCGATGCTTCTGTTCTGTTCCATTGGTCTATATCTCTGTTTTGGTACCAGTACCATGCTGTTTTGATTACTGTAGCCTTGTAGTATAGTTTGAAGTCTGGTAGTGTGATGCCTCCTGCTGTGTTCTTTTTGTTTAGAATTGACTTGTCTATGCGGGCTCTTTTTTGGTTCCACATGAAATTCATGGTTTTTTTTTCCAGTTCTGTGAAGAAATTCAATGGTAGTTTGATGGGGATAGCATTGATTGTGGAAATTACTTTGGGCAGTATAGCCATTTTCACGATATTGATTCTTCCTATCCACGAACATGGAATGTTTCTCCATCTGTTTGTGTCCTCTCTTATTTCTTTGAGCAGTGGTTTGTAGTTTTCCTTAAAGAGGTCCCTTACATTCCTTGTGAGTTGTATTCCTAGGTATTTTATTTTCTTTGTAGCAATTGTGAATGGCAGTTCGTTCTTGATTTGGTTCTCTTTAAGTCTGTTATTGGTGCATAGGAATGCTTGTAATTTTTGCACATTGATTTTATATCCTGAGACTTTGCTGAAGTTGCTTATCAGTTTCAGGAGCTTGTGGGCTGAGGTGATGGGGTCTTCCAGGTATACTATTGTGTCGTCTGCAAATAGAGACAATTTGGCTTCCACCTTTCCTATTTGAATACCCTTTATTTCTTTTTCTTGCCTGATTGCTCTGGCTAGAACTTCCAGTACTATGTTGAATAGGAGCGGTGAGATAGAGCATCCTTGTCTAGTGCCAGATTTCAAAGGGAATGCTTCCAGATTTTGCCCATTCAGTATGATATTGGCTGTTGGTTTGTAATAAATAGCTTTTACTACTTCGAGATATGTTCCATCAATACCAAGTTTATTGAGGGTTTTTAGCATAAAGGGCTGTTGAATTTTGTCAAATGCCTTCTCTGCGTCAATTGAGATAATCATGTGGTTTTTGTTTTTGCTTCTGTTTATGTGATGAATTACATTTATAGACTTGCTCATGTTGAACCACCCCTGCATACCCGGGATGAATCCTACTTGATCATGATGGGTAAGTTTTTTAATGTGCTGTTGCAATCGGTTTGCCTGTATTTTATTGAAGATTTTTGCATCTATGTTCATCATGGATATTGGCCTGAAGTTTTCTTTTCTTCTTGAGTCTCTGCCAGGTTTTGGTATCAGAATGATGTTGGTCTCATAAAATGATTTGGGAAGGGTTCCCTCTTTTTGGATTATTTGGAAAAGTTTCAGAAAAAGTGGTAACAGCTCCTCTTTGTGTGTCTGGTAGAATTCAGCTGTGAACCCATCTGGACCTGGGCTTTTTTTTTTGTGGTAGGCTCTTAATTGCTGCCTCAACTTCAGACCTTGTTATTGGTCTATTCATAGTTTTGGCTTCCTCCTGGTTTAGGCTTGGGAGGACACAGGCGTCCAGGAATTTATCCATTTCTTCCTGATTTACTAGTTTATGTGCATAGAGTTGTTTGTAGTATTCTCTGATGATGGTTTGAATTTCTGTGGAATCTGTGGTGATTTTCCCATAATTGTTTTTTATTTCATCTATTTGCTTGTTCTCTCTTTTCATTTTTATCAGTCTGGCTAGTGGTCTGTCTATTTTGTTGATCTTTCAAGAAACCAGCTCTTAAATTTATTGATTTTTTGAAGGGTTTTTCTTGTCTCTATCTCCTTCAGTTCTGCTCTGATCTTAGTTATTCCTTGTCTTCGGCTAGGTTTTGAGCTTTTTTGATCTTGCTCCTCCAGCTCGTTCAATTTTGATGATAGGGTGTCAATTTTGGATCTCTCCACTCTTCTCATGTGGGCACTTATTGCTATATATTTTCCTCTACAGACTGCTTTAAATGTGTCCCAGAGATTCTGGTACGTTTTGTCTTCATTTTCGTTGGTTTCAAAGAACTTCTTTATGTCTGCCTTCATTTCATTGTTTATCCAATCAACATTCAAGAGCCAGTTGTTCAGTTTCCTTGAAACTGTGCAGTTCTGAGTTATTTTCTGAATTCTGAGTTCCAACTTGATTGCACTATGGTCTGAGAGATTGTTTGTTATGATTTCCGTTGTTTTGCATTTGCTGAGGAGTGCTTTACTTCCAATTATGTGGTCAATTTTGGAGTAGGTGTGATGTGGTGCTGAGAAGAATGTATATTCTGTGTTTTTGGGGTGGAGAGTTCTGTTAATGTCTATCAGGTTTGCTTGTTCTAGGTCTAAGTTCAAGTCCTGGATATCCTTGTTAATTTTCTGTCTGGTTGATCTGTCTGCTATTTACAGTGGAGTGTTAAACTCTCCCACTATTATTGTGTGGGAGTCCAAGTCTCTTTGTAAGTCATTAAGAACTTGCCTTATATATCTGGGTGCTCCTGCATTGGGACCATATATATTTACAATTGTTAGCTCTTCCTGTTGTTTTGATCATTTTACCATTATGTAATGACCCTACATGTCCCTTTTGATCTTTGTTGCTTTAAAGTCTATCTTATCAGAGACGACAATTGCAACTCCTGCTTTTTTTTTTTGCTCTCCATTTGCTTGGTAAATCGTCCTCCATCCTTTTATTTTGAGCCTTTGTGTATCTTTGCGTGCTAGGTGGGTTTCCTGGATACAGCACACCTATGGGTTTTGGTTGTTATCCAATTTGCCAGTCTGTGTCTTTTGATTGGTGCATTTAGCCCATTTATATTTAGGGTTAATATTATTATGTGTGAGTTTGATACTGCCATTTTGATGCCAACTGGCTCTTTTCCCCGTTTGTTTATGTAGATTCTTCATTTTGTTGATGATCTTTAGCATTTGCTATGCTTTTATGATGGCTGGTACTGGTTGTTTCTTTCTATGTGTAGTGCCTGTTTCCGGAGCTCTTGTAAAGCAGGCCTAGTGGTGACAAAATCTCTGAGTACTTGCTTGTTCATGAAGGATTTTATTTTTCCTTCACTTATGAAGCTCAGTTTGGCTGGATATGAAATTCTGGGTTGAAAGTTCTTTTCTTTGAGGATGTTGAATATTGGCCCCCACTTTCTTCTGGCTTCTAGAGTCTCTGCCGAGCGATCTGCTGTGAGTCTGATGGGCTTCCCTTTGTGGGTGACCCGACCTTCTCTCTGGCTGCCCTTAGTATTTTCTCCTTCATTTCAATTCTGGTGAATCTGAAGATTATGTGCCTTGGGGTTGCTCTTCTTGCAGAGTATCTTTGTGGTGTTCTCTGTATTTCCTGGAGTTGAGTATTGACCTGTCTTGCTAGGTTGGGGAAATTTTCCTTGATAATATCCTGAAGAGTGTTTTCCAGCTTGGATTCATTCTCTTCATCACATTCTGGTACACCTATCAAACGTAAGTTGGGTCTCTTCACATTGTCCCACATTTGTTGAAGATTTTGTTCATTCCTTTTTGTGCTTTTTTCTTTAATCTTGGTTTCACCTTTTATTTCATTGAGTTGATCTTCAATTTCTGATATTCTTTCTTCTGCTTGGTCAATTCGACTGTTGAAACTTGTGCATGCTTCATGAAGTTCTCGTGTTGTGTTTTTCAGCTCCTTCAATTCATTCATATTCCTCTCTAAGTTGTCCATTCTTGTTATCAATTCCTTTAATTGTTTTTCAATCTTTTTTCAAGATTCTTTTTTTCTTTGCACTGATTTAGAACATGTTCTTTTAGCTCAATGAAGTTTCTCATTATCCACTTTCTGAAGTCTGATTCCGTCATTTCGTCACACTCATTCTCCGTCCAGCTTGTTTCCCTTGCTGGTGAGGAGTTTTGGTCCTTTGTAGGAGGTGAGGTGGTTTGGTTTCGGGTGTTTTTCTCCTTTGTGTGCTTGTTTCTTCCCATCTTTATGGATTTATCCGCCTGTCGTCTTAGTAGTTGCTGATTTTTCAATTGGGTCCTTTTGTGGATGCTGAGATTGTTGATGATGAAGTGTTTCTGTTACTTAGTTTTCCTTCTAATGGTCTAGCCCCTCTGCTGTATGAGTGCTGAGGTCCACTCCAGGCCCTGCTTCTCTGGAGTATACCTGTAGTAGCTGTGGAACAGTGAGGGATGATACCAGTTTCTTTTTCTGCTCTCTTTGTTCCAGAATGATGCCCACGAAATGTCAGTCTGATTAGTCCTTTTTTGGGGTGACTTTTTGGATATACAGGGGTCAGGGAGCTGCTTAAGGAGACGGTCTATGCTTTATAGGAGCTCCAGTGCTGAGCTGTGACCTCCGTTGTTCGTTCAGTGTTGTTGGGAGGTTGTTTATGTCTGTTGCAATAGAACTCATAAAACACCACCCTTTTTTTACCCCCTTAGATGCTCTGTCTCAGGGAGTTGGGGCTTTCTTTATGAGTATCTGTTGCACTCTCCTGCCCCACTAGGTGGTAGTCTATTCACTCTTTTCCTGTCGGGGCTGTGACCTGCTAGCGCGGGTCCGCCCTGTTGCTCTGGAGCGCTCCCCCCTCCTGGTGGAGTCTCTCTGTTATGGTAGGTTGCCTGGGAAATGGTAGGCTGCGTCAGCCCTTGGCGGTACTTCAGTAGTGGCAGATTGCCTCAGCAATGGTGGACGCCCCTCCCTCACCGGGCTGCACCGTCCTAGATGCTGGCAGCAAAACTCTCAGCTCCAAGCGTCTCCAGTCACCGCCCTGCTTGTTCCCGTGAGGGTGGGACCGCCAAGCCCGAGCACCCAGCTCCCTACCTCACAGTCCGTCCTCTCTCTCTCTCACTCCCTCTCTGCAAGCTGAAAGATCGACTCTCTCACTGGCGCCCCAGTAGCCTGCCGATAGGGCACTGGGATCCGTGCGATCTCCCGTGCCGCTGCCCACTTCACCGGCTCAGATCACGCTTCCCAGGAAACTCCTGGTCTGGCTCACTGTCCAAGTCCCATTCAAACAGATGGACATGCCAATCTGCCCTTTTAAATCTCAGATTGCCAGTTTAACAGGGAACCCAGACCAGTGAGTTCCATGCGGGGTCCCACTGCGGCACCGGCCGAAGCAGCCACGTGAGCCGGTTGCATTAGCTGGCAAAACATCTCGTGTCTCTCCCACACCTGGGACTTTCAACGCTCTGTGGGCAAAAAAGGTCCATTGGAGAATGAGGCTAGGACTCACCCTCTGCGCCTTCACTGAGAGCTGCAATCCTGAGTTGCTTCTACGACGTCATCTTGAGAGTCCATCAGGATTCTATTTTATATAGCTACTTACTAAGGGCCTCACTGAATAATGCACACCTGGAGAATTGTCTGGAGACTATTTGATATGGACGTTCGCCCAGGGACTCAGTGGAAAATGCAGAGCTGAGAAATAGTCAAGAGGACAGAGTCAGGAGTCTATTATATGTGGTCACACGTTCAGAAACTGACTGAAGAATACACCCCTTGGGAATAGTCAGATTCCAGGTCATATGGTCACTCAATCACAGCATTACGGAATAATGCACAATGGGGCAATAATAAAAAGTCTATTTCATACTGCCTCTCATTTGGAGCTTCATTGCATAATTAACAGCTGTGGAGGAGTGAGGATCATATTGACGGTAACCCCAAATAAAGCAGCTCCGGGAATGATGCACACATGTGTGATAGTCAGGAGACTGATATAGACTCTCATACAGAACCTCTTCGAAAATTGCACATGTGGGGAATAATCACTAGTTTATTTCATATGGCTGTGCGTTTGGAGAGTCAAAAAATAATGCACACCTGTGGAGTAAAATTCGGTCTATTTTATAAGGCCACTCTTTCAGTGTTTTAGTGAATAACATGTATATCTGTTAAGTCAGGAAACTGTTTCACATGGCCACTCATTCTGGGTCTCTGTGAATAATACTCTCCTCAGAAACAGTCAAGCGTCTACTTCAAATGCCTACACATTCAGAGTCTCTGTAAGTAAAGAACAACTGGGCAATACACCTGAGTCTCTTTTTTATGTCCACGAAGTCAGAGTCTGATTCAATAATGCCCACCTGGGGAAGAGTTAAGGGTCTACTTCACGAAGCCACTCATTTTGATCCTCAGTGAATAATTCACACCAGGGTAATAGTCGAACATTTTTTGTATGGCCACTCATTCTGTGCCTCCCTGAATGATACACACCTGGGGAATTCTCAGGATTATATTTCATACTACCACTCATGTAGAACCTTATTGAATAATTCACAAAGGAGCAATAGTCAGGTGTCTATTTTTTATGGCCTCCCATTCAGAGTTTCAGTGAATAATGAGCTTCTATGGAGTAATCAGGACACTGTTTAAGACAGCCATGAATTAAGTGCCTTCCTGAATGACACACACTTTAGTGGTAGCCAGGAGTCTAATTCATATGAACTCTAATTCTGTGTAACGCTGAGTAATACACAACTGGGGGAGTTTCAGGAGTCTATTTGGTATGGACACTCATACCGAACCTGTTGAAATAATGCACACATATAGAATAATGAGGTGTCTATGTCATACGGCTACTCATTCAGACAAACTGTGAATAACGCACATGTGGAGTCATTAGAATTCTGTTTCATATGGCACCTCTTTCACAGCCTCACTGAATATTACCCACTTGTGATATAGTCTGGAGTCTATATTTTATGTCCACTCATTCAGAGAATCTCAAATAATTCACACCTGTGGAATAATCAGATATCTTTTTCCTATGGCTTCCCGTTGAGAGCCTCACTAAATGTATACACATGGATAAATAGTCAGGAATTACTTGTAACTTCTCACTCAGAGTCTCACTAAATAATGCACTCCTGAAGATGGCGTCGTAGAGGCGACTCAGGATTGCAGCTCTCAGTGAAGGCGCAGAGAGTGAGTCCTAGTCACATTGCCGGACTGACGTTTTTTGCCCACAGAACGTTGAAAGTTTCAGGTGTGGAAGAGACATGGGACGCTAGCTCTAGCACAGCTGGCTCTTGGGGCCGGTTCGGCCAGCGCTGTACCACAGTGGCACTTGGCACAGAACTCACTGGTCCTGGTGCCCTGTTAAACAGGCAATGTGAGATGTGGAAGGGCAGATTGGCATGTCCATCTGATTGAACGGGACTTGCACATGAGCCAGACCAGGAGATTCCTGGGAAACGTGATCTGAGCTGATGCATTGGGCAGTGTCACGGGAGATCGCACGGAGCCCAGTGCCCTATCAGCAGGTTACTGGGGCGCCAGTAAGGGAGTCAACCATTCATCTTGGGGAGATGAAGAGAGAGAGAGAGAGGATGGACTCTGAGGCAGGGAGCTGGGGCATCAGGCTTAGCTGGTCCCACCCTCACAGGGACAAGCAGGGTGGCATTTGGAGGCACTCTGACCTGAGAGTTTTGCTGCTGGCATTTAGGGCAATGCAGCCAGGTGAAGGAGGGGCGTCTGCCACTATGGATGCAATCCGCCCCTACTGAAGTACGGCCCAGGGTTGACACAACCTGCTGTTGCCCAGGCAACCTGCTATAACAGAGAGACTCTGTCAGCAGGGTGGAGCGTGCCACAGCAGAATGGAGACTCTCAGCAACAGGGCGGACCCACGCTAGCTGGGCAGAGCCCCAGAAGCCAAATAGTTCATAGACTACCTCCTAGCTTTGCAGGACAGTACAATAGATACTCACAAAGAAAGTCCCACTTTCCTGACACAGAGTATCTAAGTGGGGGAAAAATGGGGGAGGGTTATGAGTTCTGTTGCAGCAGACATAAACACATCCTCACTACAGCTATGAATGAACAACGGAGCACACAACACAGCAATGGAGCTCCTATAAAGCACAGGCTGTCTCCTCAAGCAGCTCCCTGACCCCTGTATATCCAAAGAGTAACCACAAAAAGGACTAATCAGACTGACATTTTGCGGGCATCATTCTGGAACAAACTGGTAGCATCCCTCACTGTTCTGCAGCTGCTACAGATGTACCCCAGACAAGCAGGGCCTGGAGTGGACCTCAGCACTCGTACAGCAGAGGAGCTAGACCACTAGAAGGAAAACTAAGTAACAGAAATAGCTCATCATCAACAATCTGGGCATCCACACAGAGACCCAATTAAAAAGTCAGCAACTACTAAGACGACAGGTGGATAAATCCATAAAGATGGAAATAAACCAGAGCAAAAAGGAGGAAGACACCCGAAACCAAAACACTTCACCTCCTACAAAAGACAAAATCTCCTCACCAGCAAGGGAACAAAGATGGACGAAGCATGAGTGTGACAAAATGACGGAATCAGTCTTCAGAAAGTGGATAATGAGAAACTTCAGTGAGCTGAAAGAACATGTTCTAAATCAGTGCAAAGAAACTAAGAACCTTGAAAAAAAATTGAAAGAAGATTCGAGGAAATGATAACAAGAATGGACAACTTAGAGAGGAATATGAATGAATTGAAGGAGCTGAAAAACACAACACGAGAACTTCACGAAGCATGCAAGAGTTTCAACAGCCGAATTGATCAAGCACAAGAAAGAATATAAGAAGTCGAAGATCAACTCAATGAAATAAAACGAGAAACCAAGATTAAAATTAAAAAGTGCAAAAAAGAATGAAGAAAATCTCCAAGAAATGTGGGACTATGTGAAGAGAACAAACCTACGTTTGATAGGTGTACCAGAATGTGATGAAGAAAATGAATCCAAGCTGGAAAACAGTCTTCAGGATATTATCCAGGAAAATTTCCCCAACCTAGCATGACAGGTCAATACTCAACTCCAGGAAATACAGAGAACACCGCAGAGATACTCCGCAAGAAGAGCAACCCCAAGGAACATAATCGTCAGATTCACCAGGGTTGAAATGAAGGAGAAAATACAAGGGCAGCCAGAGACAAAGGTCGGGTCACCCACAAAGGGAAGCTCATCAGACTCACCACAGATCTCTTGGCAGAGACTCTACGAGCCAGAAGAGAGTGGGGACCAATATTCAACATCCTTAAAGAAAAGAACTTTCAACCCAGAATTTCATATCCAGCCAAACTGAGCTTCATAAGTGAAGAAAAAATAAAATCCTTCATGAACAAGCAAGTACTCAGAGATTTTTGTCACCACTAGACCTGTTTTACAAGAGCTCCTGAAAGAGGCACTACACATAGAAAGAAACAACCAGTACCAGCCATCCCAAAAGCATACCAAATACTAAAGAGCATCAACAAAATGAAAAAACTATATAAGCCAATGGGAAAAACAGCCAGCTAGCATCAAAATGGCAGTATCAAACTCACACATAACAACATTAACCCTAAATGTAAATGGGATAAATGCAACAATCAAAAGACACAAACTGGCAAATTGGATAAGAAACCAAAACCCATCAGTGTGCTGTATTCAGGAAACCCACCTCACACACAAGGATACAGAAAGGCTCAAAATCAAGGGATGGAGGCAGATTTACCAAGCAAATGGAGAGCAAAAAAATCAGGAGTTGCAATTCTCGTCTCTGATAAAATAGATTTTAAAGCAACAAAGATCAAAAGGGACAAAGAAGGTCCATTTCATAATGGTAAAATGATCGATAAAACAAGAAGAGCTAACGATTCTAAACATATATGGACCCAATACAGGAGCACTCAGATATATAAGGCAAGTTCTTAATGACTTACAAAGAGACTTAGACTCCCACACAATAATAGTGGGAGATTTTAACACTCCACTGTCAATAGCAGACAGATCAACCAGACAGAAAATTAACACGGATATTCAGGAATTGAACTCAGATATGGAAAAAGAAAACCTGATAGACATTTACAAAAATCTCCACCCCAAATCCACACAATATACATTCTTCTCAGCACCATATCACACCTACTCCAAAATTGACCACATAATTAAAAGTAAAGCACTCCTAAGCAAATGCAAAACAACCGAAATCATAACAAACAGTCTCTCAGACCATAGTGCAAACAAGTTGGAACTCAGAAGTCATAAAATAACTCAGAACCGCACAGCTTCATGGAAACTGAACAACTGGCTCTTGAATGTTGATTGGATAAACAATGAAATGAAGGCAGAAATAAAGAAGTTCTTCAAAACAAATGAGAACAAAGACACAACGTACTAGAATCTCTGGGACACATTTAAAGCAGTCTGTAGAAAAAAATAGATAGCAATAAGTGCCCACATCAGAAGAGTGGAGAGATCCACAATTGACACCCTATCATCAAAATTGAAAGAGCTAGAGGAGCAAGATCAAAATTCTCAAAACCTAGCCAAGGAAAAGAAATAACTAAGATCAAAGCAGATCCTAAGGAGATAGAGACAAGAAAAACCCTTCAAAAATCAATAAATCCAAGAGCTGGTGTTTTGAAAAGATTAACAAAATAGACAGACCACTAGCCAGACTGATAAAAAAGCAAAGAGAACAACCAAATAGATGCAATAAAAAACGATAATGGGGAAATCACCACAGATTCCACAGAAATTCAAACGATCATCAGAGAATACTACAAACAACTCTATGCACATAAACTAGTAAACCAGGAAGAAATGGATAAATTCCTGGTAGCCTGTGTTCTCCCAAGCCTAAACCAGGAGGAAGCCGAAACTATGAATAGACCAATAACAAGGTCTGAACTTGAGGCAGCAATTAAGAGCTTACCATAGAAAAAAGCCCAGGTCCAGATGGGTACACGGCCGAACTCTACCAGACACACAAAGAGGATCTGGTACCATTCCTTCTGAAACTATTCCAAAAATTCAAATAGAGGGAACCCTTCCCAAATCATTTTATGAGACCAACATCTTCCTGATACCAAAACCCGGCAGAGACTCAACAAGAGAAGAAAACTTCAGGCCAATATCCATGATGAACATAGATGCAAAAATCTTCAATAAAATACTGGCAAACCGAATGCAACAGCACAATAAGAAACTTATCCATCATGATCAAGTAGGACTAATCCCAGGAATGCAAGGCTGGTTCAACATACACAAGTCTATAAATGTAATTCACCACATAACCAGAACAAAAAACAAAAACCACATGATTATCTCAATTGACGCCCAGAAGGCATTTGACAAAATTCAGCAGCCCTTTATGCTAAAAACTTTCAATAAACTTGGTATTGATGGAACATATCTCAAAGTAATAAAAGCTATTTATGACAAACCAACAGCCAATATCATACTTAATGGGCAAAAAGAGAAAGCATTCCCTTTGAAATCCAGCATAAGACAAGGATGCCCTCTCTTACCACTCCTATTCAACATAGTACTGGAAGTTCTAGCCAGAGCAATCAGGAAAGAAATAGAAATAAAGCGTATTCAAATAGGCAAGGTGGAATCCAAATTGTCTCTATTTGCAGACAGCATGTTAGTGTACTTAGAAGACCCCATCACCTCAGCCCAAAAGCTCCTGAAACTGATAAGCAACTTCAGTAAAGTCTCAGGATATAAAATCAATGTGCAAAAATCACAAGCATTCCAATACACAAATAACATCCTTAAAGAACCAAATAAAGAACGAACTGCCATTCACAATTGCTACAAAGAAAATAAAATACCTAGGAATACACCTCACAAGGAACGTCAGGGACCTCTTTAAGGAAAACTACAAAACACTTCTCAACGAAATAAGAGAAGACAAAAAAATGGAGAAATATTCCATGTTCGTGGTTAGGAAGAATCAATATCATGAAAATGACTATACTGCCCAAGGTAATTTACAAAATCAATGCTATCCCCATCAAAATATTATTGAATTTCTTCACAGAACTGGAGAAAACCACCATGAACTTCACATGGAACAAAATAGAGCCCGCATAGCCAAGTCAATTCTAAGCAAAAAGAACACAGTGGGAGGCATCACACTAACAGGTTTCAAACTATACTACAAGGCTACAGTAATCAAAACAGCATGGTACTGGTACCCAAACAGAGATATAAACCAATGGAACAGAACAGAGGCATCGGAGGCAACACAACATATCTACAACCATGTAATCTTTGATAAAACAGACAAAAACAAGCCATGGAGAAAGGATTCCCCGTTTAACATTTGGTGTTGGGAAAACTGGCTAGCCATGTGCAGAAAACAGAAACTGGACCCCTTCCTGACACCTTACACTAAAATTAACTCCAGATGGATTAAAGACTTAAACATAAGACCTGACACGAAAAAAACCCTAGAACAAAATCTAGGCAAAACCATTCAGGACATAGGAGTAGGCAAGGACTTCATGAATAAAACACCAAAAGCATTGGCAACAAAAGCCAAAATAGACAAATGGGACATAATCAAACTTCATAGCTTCTGCACGGCAAAAGAAACAGTCGCTAGAGTGAATCGGCAACCATCAGAATGAGAAAAAAATCTTTGCAGTTTACACATCTGACAAAGGGCTGATATTCAGAATTTACAAAGAACTCAAACAGATTTACAGGAAAAAAAACAAACAAGCCCATTCAAAAATGGGCAAAGGATATGAACAGACACTTTACAAAAGAAGACAAACATGAGGCCAACAAACATATGGAAAAATGCTCATCATCACTGGTCATTAGAGAGATGCAAATCAAAACCACATTGAGATACCTTCTCATGCTAGTTAGAATGGCGATCATTAAAAAATCTGGAGACAGCAGATGCTGGAGAGGACGTGGAGAAAGAGGAACACTCTTACACTGTTGGTGGGAGTGTAAATTACTTCAACCATGGTGGAAGACAGTGTGGCAATTCCTCAGAGACCTAGAAATAGAAATTCCATTTGACCCTGCAATCCCATTACTGGGTAGATATCCAAAGGACTATGAATCGTTCTACTATAAGAACACATGCACACGAATGTTCATTGCAGCACTGTTAACAATAGCAAAGAACTGGAACCAACCCAAATGCCCAACGATGATAGACTGGACTGGGAAAATGTGGCACATATACACCATGGAGTATTATGCAGCAATCAAAAATGATGAGTTTGTGTCCTTTGTAAGGACATGGATGAATCTAAAGAACATCATTCTCAGCAAACTGACACAAGAACAGAAAAAGAAATACCGCATATACTCACTCATAGGTGGGTGAGAAAAATGAGAACACATGGAGACAGAGAGTCGGTCTACTATACACTGGGGTCTATTGGGGGGAATGGGGGAGGGACAGCGGGGGGCTGGGGAGGGATAGCCTGAGGATGAATGCCAAGTGTGGGTGAAGGGGAGGAAGGCAGCAAAACACACTGCCATGTGTGTACCTATGCAACTATCTTGCACGTTCGGCACATGTACCCCAAAACCTATAATGCAATAAAAATTAAAAAAAAAAGACTTAAACATAAGAACTGACACCATAAAAACCCTAAAAGAAAATCTAGGCAAAACCATTCAGGACATAGGAGTAGGCAAGCACTTCATGACCAAAACACCAAAAGCATTGACAACAAAAGCCAAAATAGACAAATGGGACCTAATGAAACTCCACAGCTTCTGCACGGCAAAAGAAACAGTCACTAGAGTGAATCGGCAACCATCAGAATGGGAAAAAAATCTTTGCAGTTTACGCATCGGACAAAGGGCTGATATCCAGAATTTACAAAGAACTCAAACAGATTTACAGGAAAAAAACAAGCCCATTCAAAAATGGGCAAAGGATATGAACAGACACTTTACAGAAGAGGACATACATGAGGCCAACAAACACATGAAAAAATGCTCAGCATTACTGGTCATTAGAGAGATGCACATCAAAACCACATTGAGACACCATGTCACACCAGTTAGAATGGCGATCATTAAAAAATCTGGAGACAACTGGTACTGGAGATGATGTGGAGAAGTAGGAACACGCTTACACTGTTGATGGGAGTGTAAATTAGTTCAACCATTGTGGAAGACAGTGTGGCAATTCCTCAAGGACCTTGAAATAGAAATCCCATTTGACCCAGCAATCCCATTACTGGGTATATATCCAAAGGACTATCAATCGTTCTACTGTAAGAACACATGCACACGAATGTTCATTTCAGCACTGTTTACAATAGGAAATACCTGGAACCAACCAAAATGCCCATGGATAATAGACTGGACTGGGAAAATGTGGCACATATACACCATGAAATTTTATGCAGCAATCAAAAATGATGAGTTTGTGTCCTTTCTAATAAAATGGATGAATCTGGAGAACTTCATTCTCAGCAAACTGACAAAATAACAAAAAACGAAATACCGCATATTCTCAATCATAGGCGGGTGAGAAAATTGAGAACACATGGACACAGGCAGGGGGTCCACTACACACTGGGACTATTGCTGGAATGTGGGAGGTACAGCGTGGGGGCTGGGGAGGGATAGCCTGGGGATAAATGACAAGTGTGGGTGAAGGGGAGAAAGGCAGCAAAACACACTGCCATGTGTGTACCTATGCAGCTAACTTGCACGTTCTGCACATGTACCACGAAACCTACAATGCAATAAAAATTAAAAACTGGAAGAAAGCAATAAACACGTATTAGGAATAAAAAAGAATAATGCACACCTGTGGAGTAGTCAGGAGACTTTTTCATGTGGCCTCTCATTGAATGTATCATTGAAATATGTGCTGTAGTCAGGACACTCTTTCATGTAGACACATATTCAGATCCTCAGGGCATAAGATGGACCCTTGATATAGTACGAAATCTAATTAGTATGGCCACATCTTCTGATGCTCACTAAAGAATACACACCTGGAGAATAATTTGTAGTCTATTTTCGATGGACATTCATTAAGAACCTTGTTAAATAACGGAGACCTGTGGAGTAGCCAGGAGTCTATTCCATTTGGAAACACATTTATGGCCTTAGTGCATAATATGCACGTGTGGATTAGTCAGGATTACATTTGATATGGCCACTGATTCGTGAACTCAATGAATAATGCACAAATGTAAAGTACTCCACAGTTTATTTCATATAGCCACTCATAGATTCACTGAATAATAAAATTATTTGAGATAGACTGCCTCCTGTTTCATATGGTCATACAAAAAGAGCCTCACTGAGTGACACACACCTGGGAAAGATTTAGGAGTGAGCTTTACATAGCCTTTCATTTGCAACATAAGAGAACAATGCACACGTGTGTAATAGACACTATTCTATTTTATATGGCCACAAAATCAAAGCCTGACTCAGTAATACACAACTTTGGAATGGTCACTAGTCTATTCCATATGTGCAAATATTTAGAGTCAGAGTCATGCCTGTAGACTAGTCAGGAAACAATTTCATATGGCCAAATTTTCAGAAACTCGGTGAATAATAAATACCTGAGGAATACTCTGGACGCTATTACACATGCCCTTTCTTCAGAGGATCATTGAGTAAAGAACTCCTGTATTATAGTCAGAATTATATTTCATATAGCCACATACTGAGAGCCTAATTGAATAACAGACACCTAGGAAAAGTCAGGATTCTATTTCATATAGCCACTCATTTACAACCGACTGTAAAACCTCACGCCTGCATAGTATAAAGGAGTCTGTATTTTATGGCTACACATTCAGGGCCTCAAAGAATAATGCAGACATATGGAAGTGTTAGGAGTGTACCTGACATGGCCACTTATTCAGTTCCTCATTGAAGAATCATATATATCTGGAAAATACTCAGGCTTCTATTACATATAGCCACTTATTAAGAGACTCACTGAATAATGCACACCTGGAGAACTGTCTGGAGACTATTTGATATCAACATTCACCCAGCGACTCAGTGGAAAATGCAGAACTGAGAAATAGTCAAGAGGACAGAGTCAGGAGTCTATTTTATGTGGTCTTTTGATCAGAAACTGAATGAAGAATATACACCTTGGGAATAGTCAGAGTCCAGGTCATATGGCCACTCAATCACAGCATTACAGAATAATGCAAAATGGGGCAATAATAAGGAGTCTATTTCATGTGGCCTCTTATTCAGAGCTTCATTGCATAATAAACAGCTGTGGAGGAGTGACTACCCTATTGACAGTAGCCCCAAATAAAGCAGCTCCGTGAATGATACACACATGTGTGACAGTCAGGAGACTATTTGATATGGACACTTACACAGAACCTCCTCGAATATTGCACATGTGGAGAATAATCACTAGTCTATTTCATATGGTGGTTCGTTTGAAGAGTCGAAAAATAATGCACACCTGTGGAGTAAAATGCGCTCTATCTCATAAGGCCACTCTTTCAGTGTTTTAGTGAATAACATGTTTATCTGATAAGTCAGGAATCTCTTTCACATGGCCACTCATTCTGGGCCTCTGTGAATAATACTCCCCTCAGAAACAGTCAAGGGTCTACTTCAAATGCCTAGACATTCAGATTCTCTGTAAGTAATGAAAACATGGACAATACACCTGAGTCTTTTATTTATGTCCAGTTAGTTTGAGTCTCATTCTATAATACACACCTGGGGAAGAGTTAAGAGTCTACTTCATGTAGACACACATTTAGATCCTCAGTGAATAATTCACACAAGGGTAATAGTCGAGAATTTTTAATATGACCACTCATTCTGTGCCTCCCTGAATGATACACACCTGGGGAATTCTCAGGATTCTACTTTATACTACCACTCATTTAGAACCTTATTGAATAATTCACAATGGAGCAATAGTCTGTTGTCTATTTTGTATGACCTCTGATTCTGTTTCAGTGAATAATGAACTTCTATGGAGTAATCAGAACATGGTTTAAGATAGCCATGAATTAAGTGCCTTCCTGAATTACACAACCTGGGTGGCAGTGAGGAGTATATTTCATATGAATTCTAAATCTGTGTAACACTGAGTAATACACAGAAGCACTTCAAATATTGCACACGTGAATAATAATCACCAGTCCATTTCATATGGTCGTTCGCTTGGAGAATCAAAAAATAACATGGGAGAGGGATGATACACACAGGAGAGTGGAGGGTACACACAGGAGACAGTTGGTACACAAAAAAGAGAAGAGGATACACAAAGGAGAGGGGGCTACACACAGGAGAGTAAGGGATACACAGAGGAGAGAGGAGGATACACAAAAGAGAGAGGAGGATAAACACAGGAGAAAGAAATACACACAGGATAAAGAAGCATACACACAGGACCGGGTGATACACACAGGAGAAAGAAGAATAAACAGAGGAGAGAGAAAGATACACACAGAACAGGGGGAAACACACAGGAGAGAGAAGCGTACACACAGGAGAAAAAAGGATACACACAGCAGAGAGGAGGATACACACAGAAGAGAGGGGATACACAGAGGAGAGTTGGAAATACACACAGGAGAGAGAAAGTGTACACACAAAAGGGAGGGGATTACACATGGGAGAGGGGGATAAATACAGGAGAGAGGAGTACACAAACTGGAGGTCGGGGGGATACACAGAGGAGAGAGGAAAAATACACACAAATAAGAGGGTTGATATACACAGAAGAGAAAATGATACACACAGGAGAGAGAAGGATACACACAGGAGAAAGGAGAATACAAACTGGAGAGAGAAAGGTACACACAGGAGAGGGGGATACACACAGGAGTGAGGAGGATTCACACAGGAAAGAATAGAATACACAGCAGACAGGAGGATACATATAAAAAGAAAAGTGTACACACGGTAGACAGAAAGATACACACAGGAGAGAGAAGGATACAAATAGGAGAGTGGTGATACAAACAGGGGTGATAAGAGGTCACACAGGAGAATAGAGGATACACACATGAGAGAGATGGATACACACAGGAGAGAGGAGTATACACACAGCAAAGAGGAGGATACACCCAAAATAGAGGACCTACACAATGGAGTGAGAAAGATCCACACAGGAGAGAAGGGAATGCACACAGGAGAGAGGTGGATAAACACAGAAGTGGAACATACACACAAAAGAGAGGAGATACACACAGAAGAGATAAGGAATACACACAAAGAGTGGTGATCCATACTGGATAGTTGAGGGTACACACAGGAGAGAGGGGGTACACACAGGAGAGAAGATGATACACAAAAAAAGGGATACACACAGGAGAGTAAAAAATAAAAAGAGGAGAGAGGACGATACACAAAGAAGAGAGGAGGATAAACAGCACAGAAAGAAATAAACACAGGAGAGAGGGGCATACACAGAGAAGAGGGGGATACACACAGGAGAAAAATGGATAAACACAGGAAAGAGGAGGAAACACACAGGAGAGGGGGATACACACAGGAGAGAGGGGCATAGACACAGGAGAAAACAGGATACACACAGCAGAGAGAAAGATACACACACACAGGAGAGAGGAGATACACAAAGGAGAGAGGGGGATACACAGAGGAGAGGGAAGGGATACACACAGGAGGTAGGGTGTTGCACACAGGAGAAAAGAGGGATACACAGAGGAGAGAGAAGGGATAACCACAGGAGAGAGGAGCACGCACGCCAGAGTGGGGGATACACAAAGGAGAGAGGAGGATGCACACAAAAGAGAGGAGGAGACACACAGGAGAAAGGAGGATACAAGAAGGAGAGAGGAGAGCAAACTCAAAATAAAGGAGAATACACACAGGAGAGAGGACATACAGGCCAGAGAGAGGAGGATACACACACGAGAGAGAAAGATACACACAGGCGAGAGGAGAATACACAGAGAATAGTGGAGGATACACACAGGAGAGGGGGGATACACACAAAGAAGAGGGAGATACTAAGGAAGGGAGGAAAATAAACACAAAAGAAAGGGGATACACACAGGAGAGAGAAGGATACCAACAGGAGAGAGAAGGATACACACAGGAGAAAGGAGGATACACAAAGGAGAGGGGAAACACACAGGAGAGAGGGGGATACACACAGGAGAGGAAAGGGATACACACAGGAGGTAGGGTGTTACACACAGGAAAAAAGAGGGATACACAGAGGAGAGAGAAGGGATAACCACAGGAGAGAGGAGGATGCACGCTGGAGTGGGGGATACACAAAGGAGAGAGGAGGATGCACACAAAAGAGAGGAGGAGACACACAGGAGAAAGGGGGAAACAAGAAGGAGAGAGGAGAGAAAACTCAAAATAAGGGAGAATACACACAGGAGAGAGGAGCATACAGGCAAAAGAGAGGAGGATACACACACGAGAGAGAAAGATACACACAGGCGAGAGGAGAATACACACAGAATAGTGGAGGATACACACAGGAGAGAGGGGGATACACACAAAGAAGAGGGAGATACTAACGAAGGGAGGGAAATAAACACAAGAGAAAGAGGATACACACAGGAGAGAGAAGGATACACACAGAAGAAAGGAGGATACACAAAGGAGAGAAGAAACACACAGGAGAGAGGGGGATACACACAGGCGAGAAAGATAAACACAGAAGAGGGGGTATACACAAAGGAGAGAGAAAGATACACACGAGAGGGCGGTACACAAATGAAAATGGGAATTACGCACAGGAGACAGGAGGATACACACAGAAGAGAGGGTGAATACACAAAAAAGAGAGGGGAATACACACAGGAGAGTGAAGAATACACAAAGGAGGGAGGGTAATACACACAGGAGAGAGGGGGATACACACAGAGAAAAAAAGGATAAATAAACAAAAGAGAAAGATACACATCAAAAAAAGAAGGATAAAGAGAGAAGAGAGGAGGACACACGTAGGAGATTGGAGGATACACAGGAGAAAGGAGAATAAACACAGGAGAGGGGAGGATACATGCAGGAGAGAGGAGGATACACACAAGAGAGAGGATAAATATACACAGGAGAGAGAAAGATACACACAGGAGTGGCGTGATACACATAAAAGAGAAAAGGGTACACACAGTAGAAAGTAGAATACACACAGGAGAAAGGAGAATATACAAAGGAAAGGGGGATAAACACTGGAGAGAGGGAGATACACCAAGGAGAGAGGATACACAAAGACGAGAGGAGGATACACACAGGAGGGGGAATACACACAAAAAAGGAGACCATAAACACAGGAGAGGGGGATACACACAAGAGAAAGAAAAATACACACAAAAGAAAAAATGATACACACAGGACAGGGAGATACACACATGAGAGTGGGGCGTACACACAGGAGAGAGGAGGATACACACAGCAGAGTGGAGGATACACACAGGAGAGAGGGGATACACACAAGAGAGAGGAAGATAAAAACTGGAGAGACGGAAGATACACACTGGTTAGAGAAAGATACACACAGGAGAGGGGGATACACACAGGAGAGAAAAGGATACACACAGGAAAGAAGAAAATACACACAGGAGAGAGGAGAATACACACAAATGAGGGAAGAATACACACGGTACACAGAAGGATACACACAGGAGAGAGAAGAATACACAAAGGAGAGATGAGGGTTCACATAGGAGAAAAGAGGATATATACAGGAGATAGACGCATACACACAGGAGAGAGGAGTATACACACAGCAGAGAGAAGAATACACACAGGATAGACGGTATACACAGAAGAGTGAGGAAGATCCACACAGGAGAAAAGAGAATGCAAACAGGAGAGAGGTGGATACAAAGAGAAATGGGGCCAACACACAGCAGAGAGGAGAATTTACGCAGGAGAGAGCAGAATACACACAAGGGAGAGTGGGATACACACAGGAGAGAGGGGGGATACACACGGAGAGTGGTGATACACACAGGACAGTGGAGGGTACACATAGGAGAGAGGGGTTAACACAAGAGAGAAGAGGATACACAAAGAAAAAATGGATACACACAGGAGAGTAGAAAATAAACAAAGGAGAAAGAAGGATACACACAGAAGAGAGGAGGATAATCACATGAGAGGGGGATAGACATAGGAGAGAAGAGCATACACACAGGAGAGGGGGATACACAAATGTGGGGATCACTCCTGCAAAGGGCCCTTGACAGGACCCTCGCCATCTTGAGCTTGAGCCCATACACGTTTCTTCTCTCCTGGAGGCTATTGAGCTAAGGGGAAAGAGGAAGTCTGGTTGCACTGACTCTTTAATCATTTATTTTTGCCTCTGACATTTGCAACAGAATGGCTGAGCTCAGGCTTTGTGGTCTAATGAGACATTGTATAGTTAGACATTGTGTGCCTCCTAGTTCCTTCTCTGCACAATGACTGTATGACTTTATTTACCTCTGCTAACTCAATCATACTGTTTGCATATAATCCTATATGAATAGGTAAGTTTAGAATGACATTTGGAAACGTCCAGCTGTACCTTATTAACGATCTTATTGCTTGCTTGACTTATTTTAGATGAGCATATGTTTAGATTTATGACGCCCTTTTTCGCAAACTTTATTATCCCTTTGCTCTACACCCTATGATTATAAGTAATACTTTCTGTACCCCTTTTCTTGTGATTTTTGTTATTGGTTTTATTTCAAGATACAATGGAATGTACGTCACTCCTCAAGCGCTAAAAGGTATATAACCTGTGGTTTGCACAAATAAACTTGCTGCTTTGGCACTTGCTGTCCTGGTATTGCCTGGCAGTCCTCCAGACCCCACTTTCTATTTGTCTTTTCTTCCGTGCACTCCCTCTTCCAGGTTGAGAACATTTGAGTGGGGCTGAGGCTCTCCGCTGGTCGGAAGGCCCCCGGCAGACGTGCTGGACCCCCACACACAAAAGAGAGAGGGGCGTAGACACAGGAGAAAGGAGGATACACACAGCAGAAAGGAGGATACACACAGGAGAGAGGAGATACACAGAGGAGAGAGGGAGATACACTCAGGAAAGAGAAGGAATACACACAGAAGAGAGGGGATTACACACTGGAGAAAAGACTGATATGCACAGGAGAGAAATTGATACCAACAGGAGCGAGAAGGATACACACAGGAGAGAAAAGAATACACTCAGGAGAGAGGAGAATGCACACAGAAGAGAGAAGGATACATACAGGAGAGAGGAGGAGACACAGAGGAGAAAGAAGGATACACGCAGGAGAGAGGAGGATACACACAGGAGAGAGAAGGATACACACAGGAGAGGGGGATAACAACAGGAAAGAGGGGCATACACCCAGGAGAGGGGATACACACAGGAGAAAGGGGGATATACACTGGAGAGAAAAGGATACACACAGGAGTGGGGGACACACACAAAAAGAGGGGCGTACACAGAGGAGAAAGAAAAATACCCACAGCAAAAAAAAAGAATACACACAAGAGAGAGAAGATGCACACAGGAGGAAAAAGGATACACAGGAGAGAGAGAAAAATACACACAAAAGAGGGAAGGATACACACAGAAGACAGAAGGATACACACAGGGTAGTGGGGGATACACAAAAAAGAGGGGTGATTCATACAGGAGAGAGGAGGGTACACAGAGGATTAAGGGGGATACACACAGGAGAGAGGAGGATACACACAGGATAAGGGGATAAACACAGGAAAGAGAGGGATACACACAGAAGAAAGGATACACACAGGAGAGAGGAACATACACAAATAAAAGGGTGATAAACAAAGGAGAAAGGGGGATAAACAAAGGAGAGAAAAGTATACACACAGAAAACGGTGATACACACAGGAGAGAGTGGCGTAAACACAGGAGAGGAGGAAACAAACAGGAGAGGGGGATACACACAAAAGAGGGGGAAACACAAAGAAGAAAGGGCGGATACACACAGGAAAGAAAGGTGTTACACACAGGAGAGAAGGGAAAAACACACAAAAAAAGGGGAGGGATAAACACAGTAGAGAGAAAAATACACAAAAAAGAGAAGGATACACACAAGAGAGAAAAGTATACACACAGGAGAGGGGCATACACAAAAGAGAAAGGGGGTACACACAGGAGCGTTGGATACATAAAGAAGACAGAAAAATTCACACAGGGAAGAGGGGGATACACACAAGGTATGGGGATACAAACAGAAGAGAGGAGGATACATAAAGGAGAAAGGAGAATACACACAGCTGATAGGAGGATACACACAGGAGAGAGAAGGATACATAAAGAAGAGGGGAAACACACAAGAGAGTGAGGGAATCACACAGGCGAGAAAGACAAACACAGAAGGGAGTGGATACACACAGGAGAGAGGGGAATACACACAGGAGAGAAAAATACACACAGGAGCGAGGGGTTTATGCACAGGAGAGAGGAGGATACACACAGGAGAGAGGGGGGATACACAAAGAAGAGAGGGGGATACACACAAAAGAGTGAAGCATACACACAGGAGGGAGGAAAATACAAACAAGAGAGAGGAGGATACACAGAGAGGGAAAAGAATAAATACAAAAGAGAGGAGGATACACACAAAAGAGAGGAGGATTCAAATAGAAGAGAGGAGGATACATGCAGGAGATTTGGGGATACACAAAGGAAATAGGAGGATACACACAAAAGAGGGGAGGATACACACAGCAGAGAGGAGTATACACAAAGAAAAGGGGCATGCACACATGAGAAAGGGATATTCTCACAGGAGCGTTGGATACATATAGGAGACAGGGAAATACACAACACAGAGAAGGGGTTAAACACAGAACATGTGGATACACACAGCAGAGAGGGGGATTTACACAGAAGAGGGGAATACACACAGGAAAGATGGAGATCCACACAGGAGAGAGGGAAATACACACAGGAGAGAGGGCGTTACCCATAGGAGAGTGGTGGGATACACACAGGAGAGAGTAGGATACACACAAAAGAGAGGAGCATATACAGAGGACAGAGAAGGTTACGCACAGAATAGAGGAGATTTCACACAATAGAGAGAATGATGCACACAGGAGAGAGAAAAATACACACAGGAGAAAGGGGTATACACACAGGTGAGGGGAATACACAAAGGAGAGAGGGGCATACACACAGGAGAGAGAAAAGATACACACAGGAGAGAGAGGAGGATACACACAAAAGAGATGGGGATACACACAGGAGAGCGGTGATACACACAGGAGAGTAAATTAACCACACAGGAGAGATGAGGATACACAGAGTAGAGGGGGATACACAAAGTAGAAAAAAGCATGTACACAGGAAAGGGGATACACACAGAAGAATGAGGGATACACACAGGAAAGGGGAGGATACACACAAGAGATGGGAATAAACACAGGAGAGAAAATAATACAAACAGGCGAGACGGGATACACACACGAGAAAGGGGGGATACACACTAGAGAAAAAAAATGTTACACACAGAAGAGTGGGCGAAAACACACAGGAGAGAAAAAGAATACACACAGGATAACGGAATATACACGCAGGAGAGAGGAAAATACACACAGGAGAAAAAAGAATACACACAGGAGAGGGGGATACACAAAGTAGAGACGGGCATGCACACACAGAAAAAAGATACAGGAGAAAAAAGGAAACAAACAAAAAAGAAAAAGTTACACACAGAAGAGGGGGATACAAACAGCAGAGAGGGGCGTACACACAGGAGCGAAAAAAATACACACAGGGGAGAGGAAGATACCAAAAGGAGAGAGGGGATACACACAGGAGAGAGGGTGATACACATAGGAAAAAGGGGGGATACACACAAGAGAGATAGGAATTACACACCGGAGAGTGGGGAGAAATACACAGGAGAGAAAAAAGATACACACAGGAGAGTATAAAATACACACAGGAAAGAGAATGATACACACAGGAAAGAGAAGGATATACACAGGAGAGAAGAGGATACACAAATGAGAGAGGAGAATACACACAGGAGAAAAGAGAATACACACAGGAGAGGGGCATACACACAGAAGAGAGGGGATACAAACAAGGGATTTGGATACAAACAGGAGACAAAGTAATACACACAGGAGAGAAGGGGATACACACAGGAGACGGGGACACAGAGAGGGGAGAGGGGGATACATACAGAAGAAAAGAGAATACACACAAGACAGAGGGGCATAGACACAGTAGAGAGGAGGATACACACAGGAGAGAGGGGATACACACAGGAGAGAGGGGGATACACACAGAAGAGAGGGGGATACACACAGGAGAGTGGGGGATACACATAGGAGAAAGGCATAAACACAGACGAGAGGAGGATAAATAGAGGAGAGTTGGGTACACACAAGACACAAGGTAATACACAAAATAGAGAGGGTTATACACACAGGAAAGAGAAGAATGCACACAACAGACAGTGCATACATACAGGAGAGATGAGAATACACAAAGTAGAGAGGGGGATACACACAGGAGAGGGAAATACACACAAAAGAGAAAAAGAAACACACAAGAGACAGGGATACACAAAAAAAAGAGTTGGATACACACAGGAGAGAGGGAAATACACACAGGAGAGAGGGAAATACACACAAGAGAGATGGGCATACCCACAGGAGAGAGACTACACAAAGGAAAGAGGGGGATACACACAGGGAAAAGGGGGATACAAACAAGTGAGTGCAGCAAACACACAGAAGAGAGGGGGATACACACAGGAGAGTGGAGGCTACACAAAGAAGAAAGAAGGATACACAAAGAAGAGCCAGAAACACACAAGAGAGGGGGGATACACACAGGAGAGAGGAGGATACACACAGAAGAGAGGAGGATATACAAAGGAGAGAAGAGAATACACACAGGAGAGAGAAGAATACATACAAGAGAGGGGGATACACACAGAATAGAAAAGGTTACACATAGAAGAGAGGAAGATACACACAGGAGAGAGGAGGCTACACACAGGAGAGAGGAGGATACACAAAGATAAAGGGGAAACACAAAAGAGAGGGGGATTCGCACAGGCGGGGGTATAATCACTGGAGACGGTGGGATACACACATGAGGGGGGGTACACAAAGGAGAAAGGAGGATACACATAAGAGAGAGGAGGCTACACACAGAAGAAAGGGGGATACACAAAGAAAAGGGGGAAACACAAAAAAGAGAGGGGAATCCACATAGGCGAGGGGTATAAACACTGGAGATGGTAAAATACACACAGGAGAGAGGGGTTACAAAAAGGAAAGAAGGATACACACAGGATGGAGCGGTAAAAAGACAAAATAGAGAAGGATACACACAGGAGAGAAGGGTAATACACACAGGAGACTGGGGGATACACCCAGGAAAGTGGGGCATAAACACAGAAGGGAAGGGGATACACACAGGAGAGAGGGGGATACACAAAGTGGGAGAAGGATAAATACAGAAGAGAGGAGAATAAACACAAATGAGTGGAGGATAAAGACAGAATAAAGGAGGATACACGCAGGAGAGAGGACTATACACAAAGGAGAGAAGATACACACAGGAGAGAGGAATATACACACAGGAGAGAGGAAGATACGCAAAGGAGAGACATAGATACACGCAGAAGAGAAGGATAAACACAGGAGAGAGGAAGATACACACAAAACAGAGAAAGATACACACAGGAGAGAGGAGGATACACACAAAAAAGAAAAGGATACACACAGGAGAGAAGGGGATAAACACAGGAGAGGAGGATACAAAAAGGAGAGAAAAGGATACTGTAGAGAGGAATACACGAAGAAGCGAGTTGGATACACACAAGAGGGAGGGAAATACACTTAGGAAAGAGGGGAATACACGCATGAGAGAGAGGCATACCCACAAAAGAGAGAATGCACAAAGGAGAGATGGGGATACACACAGGAAAAAAGGATACAAACAGTAGACTGTGGCATACACACAGAAGGGAGGGGGAAACACACAGTAGAGAGGGGGATACAAACAAGAAAGAAAGGCATACACACAGGAGAGGGTGATACACACAGGAGAAGGGGGATACACACAATTGAGAGAAGAATACACACAGAAGAGGAAGATACACACAAAAACGAGGGGCGTACACACAGGAGAGAGAAGGATAGACACAGCAGAGAGGAGGATACACAAAAGAGAGAGGGGATACACACAAAAGAGAGAGATACACAGAGAAGAAAGAGGGATACACACAGCAGAGAGGGGGGATACACAGAGGGGTGAGGAAAGATTCACACAGGAGAGGGGACATACACACAAGAGAGAGGAGGATACACAGAGGAGAGAGAAAGATACACACAGGAGAGAGGAAGATACAGAGGACAGAGGAAGATACACACAGGAGAGAGAATACACACAAAAGAGAAAAGGATACACAGAGGAGACAGAAGGATACACAGAGAAAAGGGAGATACACACACGAGAAAGGGGGATAAACAAAAGAGAGAGGAGGATACACACAGGAGAGAGGGATACACACAGGTGAGAGAGGCGTACACACAGGAGAGAGGAAGATACACACAGGAGAGTGGAGGATGCAAACAGGAGAGAGGGTATACTCACAGGGGAGAGTGGGATAACCACAGAAGATGGGGTGATACAAACAGAAGAGAAAGAGGTTGCACATAGGAGAGTGGGGGGAAACACAAGGAAAAGAGGAGGGATACACAAAGGATATAGGAAGATACACACAGGAGAGAGAAAAATACACACAGGAGAGGTGCATACACAGAGGAGAGAGGGGGATACACACAGAAGAGTTGGATTCCCACAGAAACAGGGTAATACACACAGGAGAGTGGGGGATACAAACAGGAGTGGGGGATAAACACAGGAGAGAGTGGGATACACACGGGAGAGAGGGGAATACACACAAGAGAGAGGGCCATACACACAGGAGAGAGAAGGATACACACAGGCGAGAGGGGGATACACACAGGAACAAGGAAGATACAAACAGGAGAGTGCAGCATCCACACAGGAGGGAGGGGGATACACACAGGAGAGAGGAAGATCCACACAGGGAAGAGAAATACACACAGGAGAGAGGAGGATACACACAGAAGAGAGGAGGCGACACAGAGAAAAAAGGAGGATACACAAATAAGAGGGGGAAACACACAAAAGAGAGGGAGATACACACAGGCGAGAGGGATACGCCCAGGAGACGGGGAGATACACACAGAAGATAGGGGGATACACACAGGAGTGGGAGATACACACAAAAGAGAGTAGCATACACACAGGAGAGAGGAGGATACACACAGGGGAGAGGGAAAGAAACACACAGGAGGGAGGGGGATACACACTGGAGAGAGGGGAATACAAACAGAAGATTGAGGCGTACAAACAAGAGATTGAGGCATACAAACAGGTGGAAAGAAGATACACACAGGAGATTGAGGCATACACACAGGAGAGAGTGGGATTCACACAGGGAAAGAAGGATAAATACAGGAGAGAGGAGGATACACAAAGGAAAGAGGAAAATACACACAGGAGAGCGGAGGATACAAGCAGTAGAGAGGAGGATACACACAGGAGAGAGAAGGAATACACACAGGAGAGAGAAGGGATACACACAGGAGAGGGGGATACACACTGCAGAGAGGAGGATACACACAGGAGAAAAAAAGATACACATAGGAGAGTGGAAGATACACACACAACAAAGGAAAATACACACAAAAGAAAGGGGGATACACACAGGAGAGAGGGGGATACACACAGAAGTTTGGCGATACACACAGGAGAGAGGAGGGTACACACAGGAGAAAGGTGGATACACACAGGAGGGAGGAAGATACACAAAGGAAAGGGGGATACACACAGCAAAGAGTGGGATACACTGAAAAAAGGAGGATACACACAGGAGAGAAGAGGATAAACACAGTAGAGAAGGATATACACAGGAGAGAGAGGCATACACACAGGAGAGGGAGATACACACAGGAGAAAGGGGAATAGACACAGAAGAGGGGAGAATACCCAGAGGAGACGGGGAAACACACATGAGAACAGGGCGTACACACAGAAGAGCAGAGAATTCAAAAAGCAGAGAAAAGGATACACACTGGAGAGGGGATACACACAAGAGAGAGGGGGATACACACAGGAGAGAGAGGGATACACACAGGAAACAGCGGGGATACACACAGGAGAATGGGGGATACACACACGAGAGAGGAGGGATACACACAAGAGGGAGGAGGATACACACAGAAGAGAGGAGGATACACACAGTAGAGAAAAAGATACACACAGAAGCGGGGGAAACGCACAGGAGAAAGGAGGATACACAGGATAGAGGAGTTCACACACAAAAGAGAGCAGGAAACACACAGGAGACAGAAGAATACACACAGGAGAGAGGGGGATATACACAGGAGAGTGGTGATATACACAGGAGAGAGGAGGGTACACACAAAAGAGAGGGGCATACACACAGAAAAAATGGATAAACACAGGAGAAAAAGTGATACACACAGAAAATAGGAGGATACATACAGGTAAGGGGGATACACAAAGATAAAAGTGCGTACACACAGGAGAGAGGAGGATACAAACAGGAGAGAGGTTATACACACAGGAGAAAGGGGGTATACAGAGGATACTTCAAAGCCTCACTGAATATTACACACTTGTGATATAGTCTGGAGTCTATTTTTTATGGCCACTCATTCAGAGAATCACTAAATAATGCACAACTGCGGAATACTCAGAAGTCTTTTTCCTATGGCAACTAGTTAAGAGCCTCACTAAGTGTACACATCTGGAGAAATAGGATTTATTTTGATTCCCTCATTCAGAGTCTCATTAAATAATGCACACCTGTGGAATAGTCAGGAGACTTTTCCATGTGGCCTTTAATTCGGAGTGTCACTGAATAATGTGGTGTTTTCAGGAGTCTATATAACGTAGACACATATTAGGAGCCACAGTGAATAAGACAGGCCCTTGATACAGTAAAAAATCTAACATGGCCACATCTTCTGAGCCTCACTGAATAATACACACCTGGAGAATAATTTGGAGTCTAGTTTCAATGGACATTCATTCAGAGACTTGGAAAATGATGTACAACTTTGGAGTAGCCAGGAGTCTATTTTATTAGGACACTCATTCATAGCCTCAGTGGATAATATGCATGTGTGGATTAGTCAGGATTACATTTTATATGGCCAGTGACCCGTAACATCAGTGAAAAATGCAAAAATGTAAAATACTTAGCAGTCTATTTCATATGGACACTAATTCAGAGATTCACTGAATAATACCAATATTTGAGATAGACAGCATCCTGTTTCATATTGTTAAACAAAAAGAGCCTCACTGAGTAATGCACACCAGGAGAAGTTTTAGGAGTGTACTTTATATAGCCTTTAATTTACAGAATCAGGAAATAATGCACACGTGTGGAATAGACACTAGTCTATTTTATATTGCCGCAAAATCAAAGCCTTTTCGAATACTGAACATGTGGGGAATAATCACTTGTCTGTTTCATATGGTGCTTCGTTTGGTGAATCAAAAACTTATGCACACCTGTGGAGTAAAATAAGTTCTATTTTAGAAGATCACTCTTTCACTGTTTTAGTGAATAATATGTATATCTGAAAAGTAAGGAATCTCTTTCACATGGCCATTCGTTCATGGCCTCTGTGAAGAATATTCTCCTCAAGAATAGTCAAGTGTCTACTTTAAATGACTACACATTCAGAGACTCTGTAGGTAATGAACACCTGGGCCATACACCTGAGTCTCTTCTTTAAGCCCACTTTGCAGAGTCTCATTCAATAATACACACCTGGATAAGAGTTAAGAGTCTACTTCATGTAGCCACTCATTTAGAGCCTCAGTGAATAATGCACAAAAGGGTAATAATCGAGAATTTTTTATATGGCCACTCATTTTGTGCCCCACTGAGTGATATACACCTGTGGAATTCTAAGAATTCTATTTGATACTTCCACGCATTTAGCACGTCATAGAATAATTCACAATGGAGCAATAGTCAGGTGTCTATTTTATGTAGTCTATCACTCAAACTTTCAGTGAATAATAAACTTCTATGGAGTAATCAGGACGCTGTTTAAGATAGCCACGAATTCATTGCCTTCCTGAATGATACCCACCTGGGTAATCGCCTGGCGTCTATTTCATATAAACTCTAATTTTGTGTATCGTTGAGTAATACACACCTGGGGCAGTGTCAGGAGTCTATTTGGTATGGACACTCAACAGAACCTGTTTGATTAATGCACACATGGATAATAATGAGGAGTCTATGTCATACGGCTAGTCATTCGGACAAACAGTGAATAATGCACATGTAAAAAAATTAGAAGTCTGATTCTTATGGACCCTCTTTCACAGCCTCACTGAATATTCCACACTTGTGATATAGTGCGGAGTCTTTTCTTAATGGCCACTCATTCAGAGAATCACTAAATAATGCACACCTGCGGAATACTCAGAAGTCTCCTTCCTATGACCACTTGTTAAAGCCTCAATAAGTGTACACACCTGGGGAAATAGTCAGGACTTAACATTATCCCCTAATTCATAGTCTCACTAAATAATGCACACCTGTGGAATAGTCAGGAGACTCTTTCCTATGGCCTCTCATTAAGAGCCTCACTAAGTGTACACACCTGGGGCAATAGTTAGGATTTACCTATATCCCATCATTCAGAGTCTCACTGAATAATGCACAACTTTGGAATAGTCAGGAGACTTTTTCATGAGGCCTCTAATTCGGAGTGTCACTGAATAATGTGATGTAATCAGGAGTCTATTTCATGTAGACACATATTCAGAGCCACAGTGAATAAAACAGGCCCTTTATGTTGTAAGAAATCCAATTAATATGGCCACATCTTCTGAGACTCACTGAATAATACACACCTGGAGGATAATTTGGAGTCTGCTTTTGATGGACATTCATTCAGAGCCTCGGTAAATAATGTACACCTTTGGAGTAGCCAGCAGTCTCTTTTACTAGGACACTCATTAATAGCCTCAGTGGATAATATGCACCTGTGGATTAGTCCGGATTTCAATTTATATGGCCACTGACTCATATCCTCAGTGAAAAATGCACAAATCTAAAGTACTCAGCAGTCTATTTCATATAGACACTCATTCATAGATGCACTAAATAATACAAATATTTAATATAGCAGCATCCTGTTTCATATGGTCACACAAAATGAGCCTCACTGAGTAAGGCACACCTATGGAAGTGTTAGGAGTCTACATTATATAGCCTCTCATTTACAGCCTCAGGGAATAATGCACACGTGTGGAATAGACACTGGACTATTTTATATGGCCACAAAATCAAAGCCTGAGTGAGTAATAAACAACTTTGGAATAGTCACTTGTCTATTTTACATGCCCAAATATTTAGATTTAGAGTCAATAATACACGACTGTGCAAAAGTCAGAAAACAATTTCATATGGCCAAAGTTTCAGAGCCTCAGTGAATAATATATCCTGGGAAATACTCAGGACGCTATTACATGTGGCATCAATTTTAGAGCATCCTTGAATAAGAAACACCTCTATTGTAGTCAGAATTCTATTTCCTATAGCCACATATTCAGAGGTTAACTGAATAACATACACCTTGGGAAAAGTTAAAATTCTATTTCGTATAGCCACTCATTTAAAGCCAAAAGTCAAAACGCACGCCTTAGGAGAATTCAGGAGGCTCTATTTTATGGCCAATCATTCAGAGCTTCACAGAATAATACAGACATATGGAAACGTCAGGAGTGTATTTCACATGGCCATTTATTGAGAACCTCTATGAGAAATCTTATATATCTGGAACATACTCAAGATTATACTATATAGAGCTACTTATTCACAGACTCACTGAATAATGCACAGCTAAGGAATAGTCTGGAGTCTATTTAATATTAGTCTTCACCCAGCGACTCAGTGGACAATGCAGAATTGAAAAGTAGTCAAGAGGATAGAGTCAAGGGTTTATGTTATGTGGCCACTCGTTCAGAATCTCACTGAAGAATACACACCTTGGGAATAGTCAGTGTCCAAGTCATATGGACACTCAATCACAGCATTACCGAATAATGGACAATGGGCAATAGTAAGGAGTCTATTTCATATGGCCTGTCATTCGGAGCTTCAGTGCATAATAAACAGCTGTGGAGTAGTGAGGACCTTTTTCTGGTAGCCACAAATTAAACAGCTCTGTGAATAATACACACATGTGTCAGAGTCAGGAGACTATTTGACATAGACACTCATACAGAACCATTTCGAATACTGCACATGTGGGGAATAATCACTAGTCTGTTTCATATGATGATTAGTTTGGAGAATCAAAAAATAATGCAAACCTGTTGAGTGAAATGGGTTCTATTTCATAAGGCCACTCTTTTAGTGTTTTAGTGAATAATATGTATATCTGATAAGTCAGAAATCTCTTTCACATGGCCACCCATTCAGGGCCTCTGTGAAGGAAACTCCCCTCAAAAATAGTCAAGGGTCTACTTCAAATGGCTACACATTCAAAGTCTCTGTACATAATGAACACCTGGGCAATACACCTGAGTCTCTTTTTAATGCCCACTTAGTCAGAGACTCATTCAATAATACACAACAAAGGAAGATTTAAGAGTCTACTTCATGTAGTTACTCATTTAGAACCTCAGTGAATAATGCACACCAGGGTAGTAGTCGAGCATTTCTTATATGGCCACTCATTTTGTGCCTCACTGAGTGATATACACCTGAAGAATCCTCAGGATCCTATTTGATGCTACCACTCATTTCGAACCTTATTGAATAATTCAAAATAGAGCAATAGTCAGGTGTCTATTTTATATGGTCTATCATTCAAAGTTTCAGTGAGTAGTAAACTGCTATGGAGTAACCAGGTCGCTGTTTAACATAGCCATGAATTAAGTGCCTTGCTGAATAATACGCACGTGTGTGATAGTCAGGAGTCTATTTCATATGAACTCTAATTTTGTGTATCGCTGAGTAATACACAGCTGGGGCAGTGTCAGGAGTCTATTTGGTATGCACACTCAAACAGAGCCTGTTTGATTAATGCACACATGGATAATAATGAGGAGTCTATGTCATATGGCTACTCATTCAGACAAACTGTGAATAATGCCCATGTGGAGTAATTAGAAGCCTGCTTCATATGGCCCCTCTTTCACAGCCTCCCTGAATATTACACAATTGTGATATAGACTAGAGTCTACTTTTTATGGTTCCTTATTCAGAGAATCACTAAATAATGCAAACCTGCGGAATAGTCATAAGTCTCTTTCCTATGGCCACTCGTTAAGAGCCTCACTAAGTGTTCACAGGTGCAGAAATAGTCAGGATTAACTTTTATACCCTCATTCAGAGTCTCACTAAATAATTCACACTTGTGCAATAGTCAGGAGACGTTTTTATGTGGCCTCTAATTCAAAGTGTCACTGAATAATGTGGTGTAGTCAGGAGTCTATTTTATATAAACTCTAATTTTGTGTATCACTGATTAATACACAGCTGGGGCAGTGTCTGGAGTCTATTTGGTATGGACACTCAGACAGAGCCTGTTTGATTAATGCACACATGGATAATAATGAGGAGCCAATGTCATATGGCTACTCATTGAGACAAACAGTGAATAATACACATGTAAAGTAATTAGAAGTCTGATTCTTAATGACCCTCTTTCACAGCCTCACTGAATATTACACACTTGTGATATAGTCTTGAGTCTATTTTTTATGGCTTCCCATTCAGAGAATCACTAAATAATTCAAACCTGGGGAATAGTCAGAAGTCTCTTTCCTATGGCCGCGCGTTAAGAGCCTCACTAAGTGTAAAGACCTGGGAAAAGAGTCAGGATTTACCATTATCCCCTAATTCAGAGTCTCACTAAAAAAGGCACACCTGCGGCATAGTCAGGAGACTCTTTCCTATGGCCACTCATTAGGAGCCTCGCTAAGGGTACACACCTGGGGAAATAGTCAGGATTTACCTATATCCCTTCATTCAGAGTCTCACTAAATAATGCCCACCTGTGTAATAGTCAGGAGACTTTGTCATGTGGCCTCTAATTTAGAGTGTCACTGAATCATGTGATGTAGTCAGGAGTCTATTTCATGTAGACACATATTCAGAGCCACAGTGAATAAAACAGGCCCTTTATGTTGTAAGGAATCTAATTAATATGACGACATCTTCTGAGCCTCACTGAATAATACACACCTGGAGAATAATTTGGAGTCTATTTTCGATGGACATTCATTCAAAGCCTCGGTAAATAATGTACACCTGTGGAGTAGCCAGGAGTCTATTTTATTAGGACATGCATTCATAGCCTCACTGGATAATATGCACGTGTGGGTATGTCAGGATTCCAATTTATATGGCCACTGACTTTTCACCTCAGTGAAAAATGCACAAATCTAAAGTACTCAGCAGTCTATTTCATATAGACACTCATTCATAGATTTACTAAATAATACAAATATTTAATATAGCAACATCCTGTTTCATATGGTCACACAAAATGAGCCTCACTGAGTAAGGCACACCTAGGGAAGTGTTAGGAGTCTACTAGAAATAGCCTCTCATTTCAGCCTCAGGGAATAATGCACATATGTGGAATAGACACTAGACTATTTTATTTGGCCACAAAATTAAAGCCTGAGTGACTAATACACAACTGTGGGATAGTCACTTGTCTATTTTACATGCCCAGATATTTAGAGTCAGACTCAGTAATACATGCCTGTGGACAAGTCAGAAAACAGTTTCAAATGTCCAAAGTTTCAGTGCCTCAGTGAAGAATACATACCTGGGAAATTCTCAGGACGCTATTACATGTGGCGCCAATTTCAGAGATTCCTTGAATAAGAAACTCTTTTATTGTTGTCAGAATTCTATTTCCTATATTCACATATTCAGAGCCTTATTGAATAACATACACCTTGGGAAAAGTTAAAATTCTATTTTGTATAGCCACTCATTTAGAGCCGAATGTAAAAACGCACGCCTGAGAAGCATTCAGGAGGCTCTATTTTATGGCCACTCATTCATTCACAGAATAATACAGAACTATGAAAATGTCAGGAGTTTATTTCACATGGCCACTTATTCAGAACCTCACTGAGGAATCATATATATCTGGAAAATACTCAGGATTACCATATATATCGCCACTTATTCACAGATTCACTGAATAATGCACAGCTAAGGAATAGTCTGGAGAATATTTGATATGAGTTTTCACCCAGTGACTCAGTGGACAATGCAGAACTGAAAAATATTCAAGAGCATAGAGTCAAGGGTTTATCTTATGTGGTCACTCGTTAAGAACTCACTGAATAATACACACCTTGGGAATAGTCAGTGTCCAAGTCATATGGACACTCAATCACAGCATTACCGAATAATGCACAATGGGGCAATAGTAAGGAGTCTATTTCATATGGCCTGTCATTCGGAGCTTCAGTGCATAATAAACAGCTGTGGAGTAGACAGGACCCTATTTAAGGTAGCCCAAAATTAAGCAGCTCCGTGAATGATAAACACATGTGTCAGAGTCAGGAGACTATTTCACATAGACACTCATACAGAATCTTTTTTTTTAAATTTTTATTGCATTATAGGTTTTGGGGTACATGTGCAGAACGTGCAAGATAGTTGCATAGGTACACACATGGCAGTGTGCTTTGCTGCCTTCCTCCCCTTCACCCACACTTGGTATTCATCCCCAGGCTATCCCCCCAGCCCCCCCCACTGTCCCTCCCCCATTTCCCCCAACTGTCCCCAGTGTATAGTAGACCGCCTCTCTGTGTCCATGTGTTCTCATTTTTCTCACCCACCTATGAGTGAGTATATGCAGTATTTCTTTTTCTGTTCTTGTGTCAGTTTGCTGAGAATGATGTTCTCCAGATTCATCCATGTCCTTACAAAGGACACAAACTCATCATTTTTCATACAGAATCTTTTCGAATACTGCACATGTGGGGAATAATCACTAGTCTGTTTCATATGATGATTAGTTTGGAGAATCAAAAAATAACTCACACCTGTTGAGTAAAATGGGTTCTATTTCATAAGGCCACTCTTTCAGTGTTTTAGTGAATAATATGTATATCTGATAAGTCAGGAATCTCTTTCACATGGCCACTGGTTCATTGCCTCTGTGAAGAATAGTCCCCTCCAAAATAGTCAAGGGTCTACTTCAAATGGCTACACATTCAAAGTCTCTGTATGTAATGAACACCTGGGAAATACACCTGAGTCTCTTTTTTATGCTCACTTAGACAGAGACTCATTCAATAATACACAACAAGGAAAGATTTAAGAGTCTACTTCATGTAGCCACTTATTTAGAACCTCAGATTATTATGCACACCAGGGTAAGAGTCGAGCATTTCTTATATGGTCACTCATTTTGTGCCTCACTGAGTGATATACACCTGAAGAATCCTCAGGATTCTATTTGATACAATCACTCATTTAGAACCTTACCGTATAATTCACAATAGAGCAATAGTCAGGTGTCTATTTTATATGGTCTATCATTCAAAGTTTCAGTGAATAGTAAACTTCTATGGAGTAATCTGGATGCTGTTTAACATAGCCACGAATTAAGTGCCTTGCTGAATGATACGCACGTGTGTGATAGGAGTCTCTTTCATATGAACTTTAATTTTGTGTATCGCTGAGTAATCCACACCTGGGGCAGTCAGGAGTCTATTTGGTATGGACTCTCAAACAGAGCCTGTTTGATTAATGCACACATGGATAATAATGAGATGTCTATGTCATATGGCTATTCATTCAGACAAACTGTGAATAATGCACATGTGGAGTAATTAGAAGTCTGTTTCATATGGCCCCTCTTTCACAGCCTCACTGAATATTACACATTTGTGATATAGTCTGGAGTCTATTTTTTATGGCCACTCATTCAGAGAATCACTAAATAATGCAAACCTGCGGAATAGTCAGAAGTCTTTTTTCTATGGCCACTGGTTAAGAGCCTCACTAAGTGTACACGCCTGGAGAAATAATCAGGATGAACCTTTATCCCATCATTCAGAGTCTCACTAACCAATGCACACCTGTGGAATAGTCAGGAGTCTTTTACATGTGGCCTCTAATTTGGAGTGTCACTGAATAATGTGGTGTAGTTAGGAGTCTATTTCATGTAGACACATATTCAGAGCTTCAGTGTATGAGACAGACACTTGATACGGTAAGGAATCTAATTGTTATGGAAATATATTCTGAACCTCACTGAATAATACACACCTGGGGAAAAATTTGGAGTCTATTTTCGTTGGACATATATTTAGAGCCTTGGAAAATGATTTACACCTGTGGAGAAACAGGAGTCTATTTTATTAGGACACTCATTCATAGCCACAGTGGATAATATGCACGTGTGGATTAGTCAGGATTCCATTTAATATGGCCATTGACTCATAACTTCAGTGAAAGATGCAAACATGTAAAATACTTAGCAGTTCTATTTCATATAAACACTCATTCAGAAATTCACTGAATAATACAAATATTTGAGATAGACAGCATCCTGTCTCATATGGTTAAACAAAAAGATACTCACTGAGTAATGCACACCAGGGGAAGTGTTAGGAGTCTACTTTATATAGCCTTTAATTTACAGAATCAGGACATAATGCACATGTGTGGAATACACACTAGTCTATTTTATATTGCTGCAAAATCAAAGCCTTTTCAAACACTACACATCTGGAAAATAATCACTTGTCTCTTTCATATGGTGTTTCGTTTGGTGAATCAAAAACTTATGCACACCTGTGGAGTAAAATGCGTTCTATTTCAGAAAGCCACTCTTTCAGTGTTTTAGTGAATAATATGTATATCTGAAAAGTAAGGAATCTGTTTCACATGACCACTCATTCAGGGCCTCTGTGAAGAATACTCTCCTCAAAAATAGTCAAGTGTCTACTTTAAATGGCAATACATTCAGAGACAGTGTAAGTAATGAACACCTTGGCAATACACCTGAGTCTGTTTTTTATGCCCACTTAGTCAGCGTCTCACTCAATAATACACACCTGGGGAAGAGTTAAGAGTATACTTCATGTAGCCACTCATTTAGAGCCTCAGTGAATAATGCACACCAGGGCAATAGTCGAGCATTTTTTATATGGCCACTCATTTTGTGCCTCACTGAGTAATATACACCTGAAGAATCCTAAGGATTCTATTTGATACTACCATGCATTTAGCACCTTATTGAATAATTCACAATGGAACAATAGTCAGGTGTGTATTTTGTATGGCCTATCACTCAAAGTTTCAGTGCATCACAAACTTCTATGGAGTAATCAGGACGCTGTTTAAGATAGCCACGAATTCAGAACATTCATGAATGCTACACACCTGGGTAATAGCCTGGCGTCTAATTTATATGAACTCTAATTTTGTGTATCGTTGAGTAATACACACCTCGGCAGTTTCAGGAGTCTATATTGTATGGACACTCAAACATAACCTGTTTGCTTAAAGCACACATGTATAATAATGAGGAGTCTATGTCATATGGCTACTCATTCAGACAAACATTGAATAATGCACATGTAGAGTAATTAGATGTCTGATTTTTATGGACCCTCTTTCACAGCCGCACTGAATATTCCACACTTGTGATGTAGTGTGGAGTCTCTTTTATATTGCCACCCATTCGGAGAATCACTAAATAATTCACACCTGCGGAATAGTCAGAAGTCTCTTTCCTATGGCCACTGGTTAAGAGCCTCACTAAGTGTACTCACCTGGGAAAATAGCCAAGATTTACCATTATCTCCTCATTCAGAGTCTCACTAAATAATGCACACCTGTGGAATAGTCAGGAGACTCTTTCCTATGGCCACTCATTAAGAGAATCACTAAGTGTACACGCCTGGGGAAATAGTCAGGATTTACCTATATCCTTTCATTCAGAGTCTCACTAAGTAATGCACACCTGTGTAATAGTCAGGAGACTTTTCATGTGGCCTCTAAATCGGAGTGTCACTGAATCATGTGATATAGTCAGGAGTCTATTTAATGTAGACACATATTCAGAGTGACAGTGAATAAACAGGCCCTTTATGTTGTAAGGAATCTAATTAGTATGGCCAAATCTTCTGAGCCTCACTGAATAATACACTTTTGGATAATAATTTGGAGTCTATTTTCGATGCACATTTATTCAGAGCCTTGGTAAAGAATGTACACCTTTGGAGTAGCCAAAAGTCTATTTTATTAGGACACTCATTTATAGCCTCACTGGATAATATGCACGTGTGGATTAGTCAGAATTCCAATTTACATAGCCAATGACTTGTCAACTCTGTGAAAAATGCACAAATATAAAGCACTCAGTAGTCTATTTCATATAGACACTCATTCAGAGATTCATTCTCTGTTAAATAATACAACACAGAATGAATATTCCACACAGGCTCATTCTGTGTATTAAATAATACAAATATATAATATAGCAGCATCCTGTTTCATATGGTCACACAGAATGAGCCTCACTGATTAAGGCACACCTAGGGAATTGTTAGAAGTCTACTTTAAATAGCCTCTAATTTACAGCCTCAGGGAATAATGCACACGTGTGCAATAGACACTGAACTATTTTATATGTCCACAAAATCAAAGCCTAAGTGAGTAATACACAACTTTGGAATAGTCACTTGTCTATTTTACATGCCCAAATATTTAGAGTCAGAGTCAATAATACACGAATGTGGACAATTCAGAAAACAGTTTCAAATGGCCAAAGTTTCAGAGCCTCAGTAAATAATACATACCTGGGAAATTCTCAGGACTCTATTACATGTGGCATCAATTTCAGAGCTTCCTTGAATAAGAAACACATCTATTGTAGTCAGAATTCTATTTGCTATAGCCACATATTCAGAGCCTAACAGAATAACATACACCTTGGGAAAAGTTAAAATTCTATTTCGTATAGCCACTCATTTAAAGCCGAATGTAAAAACGCATGACTGAGGAGCATTCAGGAGGCTCTATTTTATGGCCACTCATTCAGAGCCTAACTGAATAACATACACCTTGGGAAAAGTTAAAATTCTATTTCGTATAGCCACTCATTTAAAGCCGAATGTAAAAACGCACGACTGAGGAGCATTCAGGAGGCTCTATTTTATGGCCACTCATTCAGAGCTTCACAGAATAATACAGACCTATGAGAATGTCAGGAGTGTATTTCACATGGCCACTTATTCAGAACCTCAGTGACGAATCATATATATTTGGAAAATACTCAGGATTATACTATATATAGCCACTAATTCACAGACTCACTGAATAATGCACAGCTAAATAATAGTCTGGAGACCATTTGATATGACTCTTCACCCAGTGACTCAGTGGACAATGCGGAACTGAAAAATAGTCAAGAGGATAGAATCAAGGGTTTACGTTATGTGGTCACACTTTCAGAATCTCACTGAAGAACACACACCTTGAACATAGTCAGTGTCTAAGTCATATGGACACTCAATCACAGCATTACTGAATAATGCACAATGGGGCAATAGTAAGAAGTCCATTTCATATGGCCTGTCTTTCGGAGCTTAAGTGCATAACAAACAGCTGTGGAGTAGTCTGGACCCTATTTAAGGTAGCCCCAAATTAAGCAGCTCCGTGAATGATACACAGATTTGTCAGAGTCAGGAGACTATTTGACATATACACTCATAGAACAGGTTTTGTAATACTGCACATGTGGGGAATAATCACTAGTTTCTTTCATATGCTGATTAGTTTAGAGAATCAAAAAATAACGCACACCTGTTGAGTAAAATGTGTTCTATTTCATAAGGCCACTCTTTCAGTGTTTTAGAGAATAATATGTATATCTGATAAGTCAGGAATCTCTTTCACATGGCCACTCGTTCATGGCCTCTGTGAAGAATAGTCCCCTCCAAAATAGTCAAGGGTCTACTTCAAATGGCTACACATTCAAAGTCTCTTTATGTAATGAACACCTGGGGAATACACCTGAGTCATCTTTTATGCCCACTCAGTCAGAGACTCATTCAATAATACACAACAAAGGAATATTTAAGATTCTACTTCATGTAGCCACTTATTTAGAGCCTCAGATAATTATGTGCACCAGGGTATTAGTCGAGCATTTTTTATATGGCCACTAATTTTGTGCCTCACTGAGTGATATACACCTGAAGAATCCTCAGGATTCTATTTGATACTACCACTCATTAGTTCCTTATTGAATAATTCACAATGGAGCAATAGTCAGGTGTATATTTTATATGGTCTATCATTCAAAGATTCATTGAATAGTAAACTTCTATGAAGTCATCAGGATGCTGTTTAATGTAGCCACTAATTAAGTGTTTTGCTGAATGATAGGCACCTGTGTGATTGTCAGGAGTCTATTTCATATGAACTCTAATTTTGTGTATCGCTGAGTAATACACACCTGGGGCAGTGTCAGGAGTCTATTTGATATGCACACTCAAACAGTACCTGTTTGATTAATGCACACATTGATAATAATAAGGAGTCTATGTCATATGGCTACTCATTCAGACAAACTGTGAATGATGCACATGTGGAGTAATTAGAAGTCTGTATCATATGGCAACTCTTTCACGGCCTCAGTGAATATTACACATTTGTGATATAGTCTGGAGTCTATTTTTTATGGCCACCCATTCAGAAAATCACTAAATAATGCACACCTGTGGAATAGTCAGAAGCCTTTTTCCTATGGCCACTCGTTAAGAGCCTCACGAAGTGTACACACCTGGAGAAATAATCAGCATTTAACTTTATCCCCTCATTCAGAGTCTCACTAAATAAAGCACACCTGTGGAATAGTCAGGATACTTTTTCATGTGTCCTCCAATTCAGAGTGTCACTGAATAATGTGGTGTAGACAGGAGTCTATTACATGTAGACACATATTCAGAGTTTCAGTTTATAAGACAGACATTTGATATATTAAGGAATCTAATTGATATGGAAACATATTCTGAGCCTCACTGAATAATACACACCTGGGGAATAATTTGGAGTCTATTTTCGAGGGTCATATGTTCAGAGCCTTGGAAAATGATGTACACCTGTAGAGAAGACAGGAGTCTATTTTATTAGGACACTCATTCATAGCCTCAGTTGACAATATGCACGTGAGGATTAGTCAGGATTCCATTTTATATGGCCACTGATTTGTAACCTCAGTGAAAAATGCAAAAATGTAAAATACTTCGTAGTCTATATCATATAGACGCTCATTCAGAGATTCAATGAATAATACAAATATTTGAGATAGACAGCATCCTGTTTCATATGGTTAAACAAAAAGAACCTCACTGAGCAATGGACACCAGGGGAAGTGTTAGGAGTCTACTTTATATAGCCCTTAATTTGCAGAATCAGAAATAATGCACAAGTGTGGAATAGACACTAGTCTATTTTATATGGCCACAAAATCAAAGCCTTTTCGAATACTACACATGTGGGGAATAATCACCTGTCTGTTTCATATGGTGTTTCATTCGGTGAATCAAAAACTTATGCACAGCTGTGGAGTAAAATGGGTTCTATTTCAGAAGGCCACTCTTTCAGTGTTTTAGTGAATAATATGTATATCTGAAAAGTAAGGAATCTCTTTCACATGGCCACTCGCTCTGGGCCTCTGTGAAGAATACTCCCCTCAAAAATAGTCAAGTGTCAACTTTTAATGGCTACCCATTCAGAGACTCTGTAGGTAATGAACACCTGGGCAATACACCTGAGTCTCTTTTTTATGCCCACTTAGTCGGAGTCTTATTCAATAGTACACACCTGGGGAAGAGTTAAGAGTGTACTTCATGTAGCCACTCATTTAGAGCCTCAGAGAATAATGCATATGAGAGTATTAGTCGAGCATTTCTTATATGGCCACTGATTTTGTGCCTCACTGAGTGATATACACCTGAAGAATCCTAAGGATTTTATTTAATACTACCATGAATTAAGGACCTTATTGAATAATTCACAAAGGAAAAATAGTCAGGTGTCTATTTTATATAATCTATCACTGAAAGTTTCAGTGAATAATAAACTTCTATGGAGTAATCAAGACACTCTTTAAGGTAGCCACGAATTCAGTGCCTTCCTGAATAATACACACCTGGGTAATAGCCTGGAGACTATTACATATAAACTCTAATTTTGTGTATCATTGAGTAATACACACCTGGGACAGTGTCAGGTGTCTATTTTGTATGGACACTCAAACAGACCCTGTTTGATTAATGCACATATATATAATAATGAGGAATCTATGTCATACGGCTACTCATTCAGAGAAACAGTGAATAATGCACATGTAAAGTAATTAGAAGTCTGATCCTTATGGACCCACTTTCACAGCCTCACTGAATATTACACACTTGTGATATAGTCTGGAGTCTGCTTTTTATTGCCACCCAATCAGTGAATCACTAAATAAGGCACACCTGCGGAATAGTCGGAAGTCTCATTCCTATGGCCACTCATTAAGAGCCTCACTAAGTGTATACACCTGGGGAAATAGTCAGGATTTACCATTATCCCCTCATTCAGAGTGTCACTCAATAATGCACACCTGTGGAATAATCATTAGACTCTTTCCTATGGCCACTCGTTAAGAGCCTCACTAAGTGTAAACACCTGGGAAATAGTCAGGATTCACCTATATCCCTGCATTCAGGGTCTCACTAAATAATGCACACCTGTGGAATAGTCAGGAGACTTTTTCATGTGGCCTCTAATTTGGAGTGTCACTGAATAATCTGATGTAGTCAGGAGTCTATTTAATGTAGACACATATTCAGAGCCACAGTAAATAAAACAGGCCCTTTAAGTTGTAAGGAATCTAATTAATATGGCCATATCTTCTGAGCCTCACTGAATAATACACACCTGGAGAATAATTTGGAGTCTATTTTTGATGAACATTCATTCAGAGCCTCGGTAAATAAAGTACACCTGTGGAGTAGCCAGGAGTCTATTTTATTAGGACACACATTCATAGCCTCAGTAGATAATATGCACTTGTGGATTAGTACAGATTCCAATTTGTATGGCCACTGACTCTTAACCACAGTGAAGAACGCACAAATGTAAAGTACTCAGCAGTCTATTTCATATAGAGACTCATTCAGGGATTCACTAAATAATACAAGTATTTAATATAGCAGCATCCTGTTTCATATGGTCACACAAAATGAGCCTCAATGAGTAAGGCACACCTAGGGAAGTGTTAGGAGTCTAATTTATAGAGCCTCTCATTTACAGCCTCAGGGAATAATGCACACGTGCGGGATAGACACTAGACTATTTTATGTGGCCACAAAATCAAAGCCTGAGTGAGTAATACACAACTTTGGAATAGTCACTTGTCTATTTTACATGCCCAAATATTTAGAGTCAGAGTCAATAATACACGCCTGTGGACAAGTCAGAAAACAATTTCATACGGCCAAAGTTTCAGAGCCTCAGTGAATAATACATTCCTGGGAAATACTCAGGATGCCATTACATGTGGCATCAATTTCAGAGCTTCCTTGTATAAAAAACACCTCTATTGTAGTCAGAATTCTATTTCCTACAGCCACATATTCAGAGCCTAACTGAATAACATACACCTTGGGAAAAGTTAAAATTTTCTTTGGTGTAGCCACTCATTTAGAGCCGAATGTAAAACGCATGCCTGAGTACTATTAAGGAGGCTCTATTTTATGGCCAATCATTCAGAGCTTCACGGAATAATACAGACCTATGAAAACATCAGGAGTGTATTTCGCACGGACTCTTATTCAGAACCTGAGAGAAGAATTATATATATATAGAAAATACTCAGGATTATATTATATATAGTCACTTATTCATAGACTCACTGAATAATGCACAGCTAAGGAATAGTCTGGAGACTACTTGATATGACTCTTCACCCAGCGACTCAGTGGACAATGCAGAACTGAAAAATAGTCAAGAGGATAGAGTCAAGGGTTTATTTTATGTGGTCAGTCATTCAGAATCTCACTGAAGAATACACACCTTTGGAATAGTCAGTGTCCAAGTCATATGGACACTCAATCACAGCATTACCGAATAATGCCCAATGGGAAAATAGTAAGAAGTCTATTTCATATGGCCTGTCATTCAGAGCTTCGGTGCATAATAAACAGCTGTGGAGTAGTCAGGACCCTATTTAAGGTAGCCCAAATTAAGCAGCTCCGTGAATGATACACACATGTGTCAGAGTCAGGAGACTATTTGACATAGACACTCATACAGAAACTTTTCAAACACTGCACATGTGAGAAATAATCACTAGTGTGTTTCATATGGAGATTAGTTTGGAGAAGCAAAAAATAACTCACACCTGTTGAGCAAAATGGGTTCTATATCATAAGGCCACTCTTTCAGTGTTTAAGTGAATAATATGTATATCTGATAAGTCAGGATTCTCTTTCACATGGCCACTCGTTCAGGGCCTCTGTGAAGAATACTCCCCTCAAAAATAGTCAAGGGTCTACTTCAAATGGCTACACATTCAAAGTCTCTGTATGTAATGAGCAGCTGGGCAATACACCTGAGTGTCTTTTTTATGCCCACTTAGTCAGAGTCTCATTCAATAATACACAACAAAGGAAGATTAGAGAGCCTACTTCATGTAGCCACTCATTTAGAGCCTCAGTTAATAATGCACACCAGGGTAATAGTAGAGCATTTTTAATATGGCCACTCATTTTGTGCCTCACTGAGTGATATACACCTGAAGAATCCTCAGGATTCTATTTGATCCTACCACTCATTTAGAACCTTATTAAATTATTCACAATGGAGCAATAGTCAGGTGTCTATTTTATATGGTCTACCATTCAAAGTTTCAGTGAATAGTAAACTTCAATGGAGTATTTAGGACGCTTTTTAACATAGCCACGGATTTAGTGCCTTGCTGAGTGATACATACCTTTGTGATAGACAGGAGTCTATTTCACATGAACTCTAATTCTGTGTATCGCTGAGTAATACACACCTGGGGCAGTGTCAGGAGTCTATTTTGTATGGACAGTCAAACAGAGGCTGTTTGATTAATGCACACTTGGATAATAATTAGGAGTCTATGTCATTTGGCTACTCATTCAGACAAACTGTGAATAATGCACATGTGAAGTAATTAGAAGTCTGTTTCATATGGCCCCTTTTTCACAGCCTCACTGAATATTACACAGTTGTGATATAGTCTGGAGTCTATTTTTTATGGCCACTCATTCAGAGAATCACTAATTAATGCAGAGCTGCAGAATAGTCAGAAGTATCTTTTCTATGACCAGTCTTTAAGAGCCTCACTAAGTGTATACACCTTGAGAAGTAGTCAGGATTTACCTTTATCCCCTCATTCATAATCTCACTAAATAATGCGCACCTGTGGAATACTCAGGAGACTTTTTCATGTGGCCTCTAATTCGGAGTGTCACTGAATAATGTGGTGTAGTCAGGAGTCTATTTCATGTAGACACATATTCAGAGCTACAGTAAATAAGACAAACCCTTGATATAGTAAGGAATCTAATTGATATGGAAACATATTCTGAGCCTCTCTGAATAAAAAACACCTGGGGAATAATTTGGAGTCTATTTTCAATGGACACATACTCAGAGCCTCGGAAAATAATGTTCACCTGTGGAGTAGCCAGGAGTCAATTTTATTAGGACACTCATTCATTGCCTTAGTGGATAATATGTACATGTGGATTAGTCAGGATTCCATTATATATGGCCACTGATTCGTAACCTCAGTGAAAAAAGCAAAAATGTAAAATACTTAGCAGTCTGTTTCTTATAGACACTCATTCAGAGATTCACTGAATAATACAAATATTTGAGATAGACAGCATCCTGTTTCATATGATTAAACAAAAAGAGCCTGACTGAGTAATGCACACCAGAGGTAGTGTTAGGAGTCTACTTTATATAGCCTTTAATTTACAGAATCAGGAAATAATGCACACGTGTGGAATAGACACTAGTCTATTTCACATGGCTGCAAAATCAAAGCATTTTCTAATACAGCAAATGTGGGGAATAATTACTTCTCTGTTTCATATGGTGTTTCATTTGGTGAATCAAAAACTTATGCACACCTGTGGAGTAAAATGGATTCTATTTCAGAAAGCCACTCTTTCAGTGTTTTAGTGAATAATATGTATATCTTAAAAGTAAGAAATCTCTTTCACATGGCCAGTCGTTCATGGACTCTGGGAAGAATACTCCCCTGAAAAATTATCAAGGGTCTACTTTAAATGGCTACACATTCAGAGACTCTGTAGGTAATGAACACCTGGGCAATACACCAGAGTCTCTTTTTTATGCCCACTTAGTCAGAGTCTCATTCAATAATACACACCTGGGGAAGAGTTAAGTGTCTACTTCATGTAGCCTCTCATTTAGAGCCTCAGTGAATAATGCACACCAGGGTAATAGTCGAATATTTTTTATATGGCCACTCATTTTGTGCCTCACTGAGTAATATACACCTGAAGAATCCTAAGGATTCTATTTGATGCTACCACGCATTTAGCACCTTATTGAATAATTCACAATGGAGCAATAGTCAGGTGTTTATTTTATATTGTCTATCACTCAAAGTTTCAATGAATAATAGAATTCTATGGAGAAATCAGGACACTGATTAAGATAGCCACAAATTCAGCGCCTTGCTGAGTGATACACACCTTGGTTACAGAGTGGCATCTATATCATATGAACTCTAATTTTGTGTATCATTGAGTAATACACACCTGGTGCGGTGTCAGGAGTCTATTTGGTATGGACACTCAAACAGAACCTGTTTTATTAATGCACACATAAGTCATAATGAGGAGTTTATCTTATATGGCTACTCATTCAGACAAACAGTGAATAATGCACATGTAAAGTAATTAGAAGTGTGATTTTTATGGACCCTCTTTCACAGCCTCACTGAATATTACACAATTGTGATATAGTCTTGAGTCTTTTTTTTATGGCCACTCATTCAGATAATGACTACATAATGCACACCTGCGGAATATTCAGAAGGTTCTTTCCTATGGCCACTCGTATAGAGCCTCACTAAGTGTACACACCTGGGGAAATAGTCAGGATTTACCTATATCCCTTCATTCAGAGTCTCAATAAATAATGCACACCTGTGGAATAGTCAGGAGAGTTTTTCATGTAGCCTCTAATTCAGAGTGTCTCTGAATAATGTGATGTAGTCAGAAGTCTGTTTCATGTAGACACATATTCAGAGCTACAGTGAATAAAACAGGCCCTTTATTTTGTAAGGAATCTATTTAATATGGCCACATCTTCTTAGGCTCACTGAATAATACACACCTGGAGAATAATTTGGAGTCTCTTTTGGATGGTCATTCATTCAGAGCCTCGGTAAATAATGTACACAGTGGAGTATCCAGGAGTCTATTATATTAGGACACTCATTCATAGCCTCAGTGGATAATATGCACGTGTGGATTAGTCCAGATTCCAATTTATATGGCCACTGACTCGTAACCTCAGTGAAAAATGCACAAATGTAAAGTACTCAGAAGTCTATTTCATATAGACACTCATTCAGAGATTCACTAAATAATACAAATATGTAATATAGCAGCATCCTGTTTCATATGGTAACACAAAATGAGCCTCACTGTGAAAGGCACTCCTAGGGAAGCCTTAGGAGTCTACTTTTATAGTCTCTCATTTACAGCCTCAGGGAATAATGCACACGTGTGTAATAGACACTAGACTATTTTATATGGCAAGAAAATCAAATCCTGAGTTAGTAATACACAACTTTGGAATTGTCACTTGTGTATTTTACGTGCCCAAATATTTAGAGTTAGAGTCAATAATACACGCCTGTGGACAAGTCAGAAAACAATTTCATATGGCCAGCGTTTCAGAGCCTCAGTGAATAATACATTCCTGGATAATACTCAGGATGCTATTACATGTGGCATCAATTTCAGCGCTTTTTTGAATAAAAAAACCCTCTATTGTAGTCAGAATTCTATTTCCTACAGCCACATACTCAGAGCCTAACTGAATAACATACACCATGGGAAAAGTTAAAATTCTATTTCATATAGCCACTCATTTAGAGCCGAATGTAAAAACGCTTGCCTGATGAGCATTCAGGAGGCTCTATATTATGGCCACTCATTCAGAGGTTCACAGAATAATACAGACCTATGAAAACGTCAGGAGGGTATTTCACATGGCAACTTATTCAGAACCTCAGTTAGGAATCACATATATTTGGAAAATACTCAGGATTATATTATATATAGCCACTTATTCAGAGACTTACTGAATAATGCACAGCTAAGGAATACTCTGGGGAGTATTTGATATGACCGTTCACCCAGCGACTCAGTTGAAAATGCAGAGCTGAGAAATAGTCAAGAGGACAGAGTCAGGGGTGTATTTTATGTGGTCAATCGTTCAGAAACTGACGAAGAAAACACTCCTTGGGAATAGTCTGAGTCCAGGTCATATGGCCACTCAATCACAGCATTACCTAATAATGCTCAATGGGGCAATAGTAAGGAGTCTATTTTATATGGCCTCTCATTCACAGCTTCAGTGTGTAATAAACAGTTGTGGAGGAGGGAGGACCCTATTGAAGTTATCCCCAAATAAATCAGCTCCGTGAATGATACACACATGTGTGAAAGTCAGGAGACCATTTGTTATGGACACTCATACAGAACCTCTTCAAATATTGTGTAAGTGGGGAATAATTACTAGTCTATTTCATATGGTGGTTCGTTTGGGGAGTCAAAAAATAACGCGCACCTGTGGAATAAAATATGGTCAATTTCATAAGGCCACTCTTTCAGTGTTTTAGTGAATAACATGTATATCTAATAAGACAGGAATCTCTTTCACATGGCCACTCGTTCTGGGCCTCTGTGAATAATAATCCCCTCAGAGGCAGTCAAGGGTCTACTTCAAAGGCCTACACATTCAGAGTCTCTGTAAGTAATGAACACCTGGGCAATACACCTGAGTCTCTTTTTTATGCCCAGTTATTCAGAGACTCATTCAATAATACACAACAAAGGAAGATTTAAGAGTCTACTTCATGTAGCCACTCATTTAAAGCCTCAGTGAATAATGCACACCAGGGTAATAGAAGAACATTTTTTATATGGCCACACATTTTGTGTCTCACTGAGTGATATTCACCTGAAGAATACTCATGATTCTATTTGATACTACCACTCCTTTAGAACCTTATTGAATAATTCACAATGGAGCAATAGTCAGGTGTCTATTTTGTATGGCCTCTCTTTCAAAGTTTTAGTATATAGTAAACTTCTATGGAGTAATCAGGACAATGTTTAAGATTGCCATGAATTAAGTGCATTCCTGAATTATAGAAACCTGAGTGGTAGTCAGCAGTCTATTTCATATGAACTCTAATTCTGTGTAACGCTAAGTAATACACACCTGAGGGAGTTTCAGGAGTCTACTTGGTATGGACGCTCATACCAAACCTGTTGGAATAATGCACACATGGAGAATAATGAGGAGTCTATGTCATACGCCTACTCATTCAGACAAACAGTGAGTAATGCACATGTGGAGTCATTAGAATTCTGTTTCATATGGGCCCTCTTTGACAGCCTCACAGAATATTACACACTTGTGATATAGTCTGCAGTCTATATTTTATGGCCACTTATTCAAAGAATCACTGAATAATTCACACCTGCGGAGTAGTCAGAAGTCTCTTTCCTATGGCTAACCATTGACAGCCTTACTAAATGTACACACCTGGATAAATAGTCAGGATTTACTTGTATCTCCTCATTCAGAGTCTCACTAAATAATGCACACGTGTGGAATAGTCAGGAAACTTTTTTATTTGGCCTCTCATTTAATGTGTCATTGAACAATGTTGTGTAGTCAGGAGACTCTTTCTTGTAGACACATATTCAGAGCCTCAGTGCATAAGACAGACCCTTGATATAGTAAGAAATCTAATGAGTATGTCCACATATTCTGAGGCTCACTGAATAACACACACCTGGAGAATAATTTGGAGTCTATTTTCGATGGACATTCATTCAGAGCCTCGGTAAGTAATGCAGACCTATGGAGTAGTCAGGAGTCTCTTTCATTTGGACACACATTCATAGCCTCAGTGGATAATATGGACGTGTGGATTAATCAGGATTCCATTTTATATGGCCACTGACTCCTAAACTCAATGAATAATGCACAAATGTAAAGTACTCAGCAGTTCATTTCATATAGCTGCTCATTCAGTGATTCACTGAATAATAAAATTATTTGAGATAGACAGCCTCCTGTTTCATAATGTCATACAAAAAGAGCCTCACTGAGTGACACACACCTGGGGAAGTGTTAGGAGTGTAATTTACATAGCCTCTCATTTACAACCTAAGGGAATAATGCACATGTGTGGAATAGACACTAGTCTGTTTTATATGGCCACAAAATCAAAGCCTGAGTCAGTAATACATGACTTTGGAATAGTAACTAGTCTATTATATATGCCCAAATATTTAGAGTTAGAGTCAATAATACATGCCCGTAGACTAGTCAGGAAACAATTTTATATGGCCAAAGTTTCAGAGCCTTAGTGAATAATAAACACCTGAGGAATACTCTGGACGCTGTTACATGTGGCATTACTTAAGAGGTTCATTGAGGAAAGAACACCTGTATTGTATTCAGAATTCTATTTCATATAGCCACATACTGAGAGCCTAACTGAAGAACAGACAACTTGGGAAAGTCAGGATTCTGTTTCATATAGCCAGTCATTTATACCCGAATGTAAAACTCACACCTGAGTAGTATATAGGAGTCTGTATTATATGGCCACACATTCAGACCCTCACAGAATAATACAGACGTATTGAAATGTCAGGAGTGTACTTGAAATGGCCACTTATTCAGTTCCTCACTGAAGAATCATATATATCTGGAAAATACTCAGGATTCTATTATATATAGACACTTATTAAGGGCCTCACTGAATAATGCACACCTGGAGAATTGTCTGGAGTCTATTTGATAAAACTGCTCACCCAGCGACTCAGTGGAAAATGCAGAACTGAGAAATAGTCAAGAGGACAGAGTCAGGAGTCTATTTTACGTGTTCACTTGTTCAAAAACTGACTGAAGAATACACACCTTGGGAATAGTCAGAGTCCATGTTATATGGCCACTCAATCACAGCATTACCGAATAATGCACAATAGGGCAATAGTAAGGAGTCTATTTCATATGGTCTCTTATTCAGAGCTTCAGTGCATAATAAACAGCTGTGGAGAAGGGAGATGCCTTTTGAAGGTAGCACCAAATGGAGCAGCTCTGTGAATGATACACATATGTGTGAGAGTCAGTAGAATATCTGATATGGACACTCATACAGAAACTCTTCGAATATTGCACATACGGGGAATAATCACTAGTCTATTTCATATGGTGGTTCGTTTGGAGAGTCAAAAAAGATTGCGCACCTGTGTAGTAAAATGTGGTCTATATCATAAGGCCACACTTTCAGTGTTTTAATGAATAACATGTGTATCTGATAAGTCAGGAATCTCTTTCACATGGCCACTCGTTCTGGGCCTCTCTGAATAATAATCCCCTCAGAAACAGTCAAGGGTCTATTTCAAATGCCTACATATTCAGAGTCTCTGTAAGTAATGAACACCTGGGCAATACACATGAGTCTCTTTTTTATGCCCACTTAGTCAGAGTCTCATTCAATAATACACATGTGCAGAAGTGTTAAGGGTCTACTTCATGTAGCCACTCATTTAGATCCTCAGTGAATAATCCACACCAGGGTAACAGTCTAGCATTTTTATATGGACACTCATTCTGTTCCTTTCTGAATGATATACACCTGGGGAATTTTCAGGATTCTATTTCATACTACCACTCATTTAGAACCTTATTGAATAATTCACAATGGAGCAATAGTCAGGTGTCTAATTTGTATGGCTTCTCTTTCAAAGTTTCAGTGAATAATGAACATCTATAGAGTAATAAGAACGTTGTTTAAGATAGCCATGAATTAAGTGCCTTCCTGAATGATAGACACGTGGGTGGTAGTCATCAGTCTATTTCATATGAACTCTAATTCTTTGTAACTCTAAGTAATACACACCTCGGGAAGTTTCAAGAGTCTACTTGGTATGGACACTCATACTGAACCTGTTGGAATAATGCACACATGGAGAATAATGAGGAGTCTATGTCATACGTCTACTCATTCAGACAAGCAGTGAATAATGCACATGTGGAGTCATTAGAATTTTGTTTCATATGGGCCCTCTTTCACAGCCTCACAGAATGTTACACACTTGTGATATAGTATGCAGTCTATATTTTATGGCCACTCATTCAGAGAATCACTGAATAATTCACACCTGCGGAATAGTCAGAAGTCTCTTTCCTATGGCTACCCATAGAGAGCCTCACTAAATGTACAAACCTGGATAAGTAGTCAGGATTTACTTGTATCTTCTCATTCAGTGTCTCAATAAATAATGCACACCTGTGGAATAGTCAGGAGACTTTTTCATTTGGCCTCTCATTCAATGTGTCATTGAACAATATGTGTTGTCAGGAGACTCTTTCTTGTAGACACATATTCAGAGCCTCAGTGCATAAGAGAGACTCTTGATATAGTAAGAAATCTAATTAGTATGACCACATCTTCTGAGGTTCACTGAATAATACACACCTGGAGAATAATCTGGAGTCTATTTTCGATGGACATTCATTCAGAGCCTCGGTAAGTAATGCAGACCTATGGAGTAGTCAGGAGTCTCTTTCATTTGGACACAAATTCATAGCCTCAGTTGATAATATGTATGTGTGGATTAATCAGGATTCCATTTATATGGCCACTAACTCGTAACCTCAATGAATAATGCACAAATGTAAAGTACTCAGCAGTTTATTTCATATAGCCACTCATTCAGAGATTCACTGAATAATAAAGCTATTTGAGATAGACAGCCTCCTGTTTCATATTGTCATACCAAAGAGCCTCACTGAGTGACACACACTTGGGGAAGTGTTAGGAGTGTACTTTACATAGCCTCTCATTTACAGCCTAACGGAATAATGCACATGTGTGGAATAGGCACTAGTCTGTTTTCTAGGGCCACAAAATCAAATGCTGAGTCAGTAATACACAACTTTGGAATAGTCACTAGTCTATTATATATTCCCAAATATTTAGAGTCAGAGTGAATAATACATGCCTGTAGACTAGTCAGGAAACAATTTCATATGGCCAAAGTTTCAGAGCCTCAGTGAATAATAAACACCTGAGGAATAATCTGTACGCTTTTACATGTGGCATTTCTTCAGAGGTTCATTGAGTAAAGAACACCTGTATTGCAGTCAGAATTCTATTTCATATAGCCACATACTAAGAGCCTAACTTGATAACAGACACCTTGGGAAAGTCAGGATTCTGTTTCAAATAGCCACTCATTTACAGCCGAATGTAAAAACTTATGCCTGAGTAGTATATAGGAGTCTCTATTATATGGCAACTCATTCAGAGCCTCACAGAAAAATACAGATGTATGGAAATGTCAGGAGTGTCCTTACATGGTCACCTATTCAGTTCCTCACAAAAGAATCATATGTATCTGGAACATCCTCAGGATTCTCTTATATATAGCCACTTATTTAGGGCCTCACTGAATAATGCACACCTGGAGAATTGTCTCGAGTCTATTTGATATGACAGTTTACCCAGCGACTCAGTGGAAAATGCAAAGCTGAGAAATAGTCAAGAGGACAGAGTCCGGAGTCTATTTTATGTGGTCACTCATTCAGAAACTGACTGAAGAATACACAACTTGGGAATAGTCAGAGTCCAGGTCCTATGGCCACTTAATCACAGCATTACCGAATAATGCACAATGGGGCAATAGTAAGGATTCTATTTCATATGGCCTCTCATTCAGAGCTTCAGTGTGTAATAAACAGCTGTGAAGGAGGGAGGACCCTATTGACGGTAGCCCCAAATAAAACAGCTCCGTGAATGATACACACATGTGTGAGAGTCAGGAGAGTATTTGATATGGACACTCATAGAGAACCTCTTTGAATATTGCATATGTGAGGAATAATCACTAGTCTATTTCATATGGTGGTTCGTTTGGAGAGTCAAAATATAACGCGCACCTGTGGAGTAAAATGCGGTCTATTTCATAAGGCCACTGTTTCACTGTTTTAGTGAATAACATGTATATCTGGTAAGTCAGGAATCTCTTTAACATGGCCACTTGTTCTGGGCCTCTCTGAATAATACTCCCCTCAGAAGCAGTCAAGGGTCTACTTCAAATGCCTACACATTCAGAGTCTCTTTAAGTAATGAACACCTAGGCAATACACCTGAGTCTTTTTTTATGCCCACTTTGTCAGAGTCTCATTCAATAATACACACGTGGGGAAGAGTTAAGTGTCTACTTCATGTAGCCACTCATTTAGATCCTCAGGGAATAATCCACACAAGGGTAATAGTCGAGCATTTTATATATGGCCACACATTTTGTGCCTCCCTGAATGATACACAGCTGGGGAATTCTCAGGATTCTGTTTCATACTACCACTGATTTAGAACCTTATTGAATAATTCACAATGGAGCAATAGTCAGGTGTCTATTTTGTGTGGCCTCTCATTCAATGTTTCAGTGAATAATGAAATTCTACGGAGTAATCAGGACACTGTTTAAGATAGCCACGAATTAAGTGCTTTCCTGAATGATACACACTTGTGTGGTAGTCAGGAGTCTATTTTCTATGAACTCTAATTCTGTGAAACACTGAGTAATAAACATCTGGGTGAGTTTCAGGAGTAAATTTGGTATGGACACTCATACCAAACCTGTTGAAATAATGCTCACATGGAGAAGAATGAGGAGTCTATGTCATACGGCTACTCATTCAGAAAAACAGTGAATAACTCACATGTGGATTCATTAGATTTCTGTTTCATATGGCCCCTCGTTCACAGCCTCACTGAATATTAAACACTTGTGATATAGTCTGGAGTCTATATTTTATGGCCACTCATTCAGAGAATTACTGAATAATTCACATCTGCGGAATTGTCAAAAATTTCTTTCCATGGCTTCCTCTTGAGAACCTCTCTAAATGTACACACCTGGATAAATACTTAGTCTTTACTTGTATCTCCTCATTCAGAGTCTCACTAAATAATGCACACCTGTGGAATAGTCAGGAGACTTTTTCATGTGGCCTCACATTAAATGTGTCATTGAGAAATGTGGTGTAGTCAGGAGACTCTTTTATGTAGACACATATTCAGAGCCTCAGTGCATAAGACAGACCCTTGATATAGTAAGAAATCTAATTAGTATGACCATATCTTCTGAGGCTCACTGAATAATACACACCTGGAGAGTAATTTGGAGTCTATTTTTGATGGACATTCATTCAGAGCCTCGGTAAATAATGCAGACCTGTGGAGTAGTCAGGAGTCTCTTTCATCTGGACACACATTCATAGCCTCAGTGGGAAATATGCATGCGTGGATTAATCAGGATTCCATTTTATATGGCCACTGACTCATAACCTCAATGAATAATGCACAAATATAAAGTTCCCAGCAGTTTATTTCATAGAGCCACTCATTCAGTCATTCACTGAATAATAAAAATATTTGAGATAGACAACCTCCTGTTTCATATTTTTATACAAAAAGAGCCTCAATGACTGACACACACCTGGGGAAGTGTTAGGAGTGTACTTTACATAGCCTCTCATTTACAGCCTAAGGGAATAATACACATATGTGGAATAGACACTAGGCTGTTTTATAGAGCCACAAAATCAAAGGTTGAGTCAGTAATACACAACTTTGGAGTAGTCATTAGTCTACTATATATTTTCAAATATTTAGAGTCAGAGTCAATAATACATGCCTGTAGACTAGTCAGAAAAAAATTTCATATTGCCAAAGTTTCAGAGCCTAAGTGAATAATAAATACCTGAGGAATACTCTGGACGCTGTTACATGTGGCATTTCTTTCGAGGTTCATTGAGTAAAGAACCGCTGTATTGTAGTCAGAATTCTTTTTTTTTTTTAATTTTTATTGCATTATAGGTTTTGGGGTACATGTGCAGAACGTGCAAGATAGTTGCATAGGTACACATATGGCAGTGTGTTTTGCTGCCTTCCTCCCCTTCACCCACACTTGGCATTCATACCCAGGCTATCCCTCCCCAGCCCCCCGCTTTCCCTCCCCCATTCCCCCCAATAGACCCCAGTGTATAGTAGACCACCACTCTGTGTCCATGTGTTCTCATTTTTCTCACCCACCTATGAGTGAGTATATGCGGTATTTCTTTTTCTGTTCTTGTGTCAGTTTGCTGAGAATGATGTTCTCCAGATTCATCCATGTCCTTACAAAGGACACAAACTCATCAGTTTTGATTGCTGCATAATATTTCATGGTGTATATGTGCCACATTTTCCCAGTCCAGTCTATCATCGTTGGGCATTTGGGTTGGTTCCAGTTCTTTGCTATTGTAAACAGTGCTGCAATGAACATTCGTGTGCATGTGTCCTTATAGTAGAACGATTCATATAGCCACATACTCAGAGCCTAACTGAATAACAGACACCTTGGGAAAGTCAGGATTCTGTTTCGTATAGTCACTCATTTACAACAGAATGTAAAAACTAACGCCTGAGTAGTATATAGGAGTCTCTATTTTATGGCCACTCATTCAGAGCCTCACAGAATAATACAGACGTATGGAAATATCAGGAGTGTACTTGACATGGCCACTTTATCAGTTCCTCAGTGAAGAATCATATATATTTGAAAAATACTCAGGATTCTATTATATATAGCCACTTATTAAGAGACTCACTGAATAATGCACAACTGGAGAATTGTCTGGAGACTATTTGATATGACCCTTCACCAAGCGACTCAGTGGAAAATGCAGACCTGAGAAATCGTCAAGAGGACAGAGTCAGGAGTCTATTTTATGTGGTCACTCGTTTAGAAACTGACTGAAGAATACACACCTTGGGCATAGTTAGAGTCCAGGTCATATGGCCACTCAATCACAGCACTACTGAATAATGCACAATGGGGCAATAGTAAGGAGTCTATTTTATACGGCCTCTCATTCAACGCTTCAGTGGCTAATAAACAGCTATGGAGGAGTGAGGACCCTATTGACGGTAGCCCCGAATAAACAGCTCCGTGAATGATAAACACATATGTGAGAGTCAGGAGACTGTTTGATATGGACACTCATACAGAACCTCTTCGAATATTGCACATGTAAAATATAATCACTAGTGTATTTCATATGGCGGCTCATTTGGAGAGTCATAAAATAACGCTCACCTGTGGAGCAAAATGCGGTTTATTTTATAAGGCCACACTTTCAGTGATTTAGTGAATAACATGTATATCTGATGTCAGGAATCTGTTTCACATGGCCAAATTTTCTGGGCCTCTGTGAATGATACTCCCCTCAGAAACAGTCAAGGGTCTACTTTATATGCCTACACATTCAGAGTCTCTGTATGTAATAAATACCTGGGCAATACACCTGAGTCCTTTTTTATGCCCACTTAGTTACAGTTTCATTTAATAATACACACCATGGGAAGAGTTAAGAGTCTACTTCATGTAGCCACTCATTTCGATCCTCAGTGAATAATTCACACGAATATAATTGTCGAGAATTTTTTATATGGCCACTCATTCTGTGCCTCCCTGAATGATACAAACCTGGGGAATTCTCAGGATTCTATTTCACACTACCACTCATTTAGAACCTTATTGAATAATTTACAATGGAGCAATAGTCTGTTGTCTATTTTGTATGGACTCTTATTCAGAGTTTCTGTGAATAATAAAGTTCTATGACGTAATCAGGACATAGCTTAAGATAGCCATGAATTAAGTTCCTTCCTGAATTACACACACCTGGGTGGTAGTCAGGAGTCTCTTTCATATGAACTCTAATTCTGTGTAACGCTGAGTAATACACACAACCACTTCGAATATTGCACATGTGAATAATAATCACTAGTCTATTTTATATGGTCGTTTGTTTGGAGAGTCAAAAAATAACACGGGAGAGGGGTGATACACACAGTAGAGTGCAGGAAACACATAAAAGACAGTGTGTACAAAAAGGAGAGAAGAGGATACACAAAGGAGAGTGGGCTTCATACAGAAGAGTAGGGGATATACAGAGAAGAGAGGAGGATACACACAAGAGAGAAAAGAATAAACACAGGAGAAAGAAATACACAAAGGAGAAAGGGGCATACACTCAGGAGCGGGTGATGCACACAGGAGAAAGAAGGTTAAACACAGGAGGGAGGAAAATACACACAGAACAGAGGAATCACACAAGAGAGAGAAGCGTACACATAGGAGAGAAAAGGATACACACATCAGAGAGGATAATACACACTGGAGAGAGGGAATACAAAGAAAAGAGTGGGAAATACACACAGGAGAGAGGAAGTATAAACACAAAAGTGAGGGGGTTACTAAAAGGAGAGAGGAAATACACACAAGAGAGAGGGGGACACAAACTGGAGAGAGGGGCAATACCCACAGGAGAGAGAAAAAATACACACAAAAGAGAGGGTTGATATACACAGAAGAGAAAACTGATACACACAGGAGAGAGGAGGATACACACAGAAGAAAGGAGGATACACGCTGGAGAGAGAAAGGTACTCACAGAAGAGGGTGATACACACAGGAGTGAGGAGGATTCACACAGGAAAGAATAGAATACACAGGAGACAGGAGGATACACACAAAAGAGGAAGGATACACACGGTAGACATAAGGATACACAAAATAGAGAATGATACAAACAGGGGAGTGGTGATACAAACAGGAGATATGAAAGTTCACACAGAAGAATAGAGCATACACATATGAGAGAGATGGATACACACAGGAGAGAGCAGTATACACACAGCAGAGAAAAGTATACACACAAGAGAGAGGGCATACACACAGGAGTGATAAAGATCCACCCAGGAGAGAAGGGAATGCACACAGGAGAGAGGTGAATACACACAGAAGAGGGGCATACACGCAAAAGATAGGGGATACACACAGGAGAGATGAAGGATACACACGGAGAGTGGTGATCAACACAAGATAATTGAGGGTACACACAGGAGAGAGAGGGTACACACAGGAGAGAAGAGGATAAACAAAAGAGAAAGGGATACACACAGGAGAGTAGAGAATAAACAGAGGAGAGAGGCGGATACACAAAGGAGAGAGGAGGATAAACACAGGAGAGGGAGATACACACAGGAGAGAGGGGCTTTCACACAGAAGAGTGGGATACACACAGGAGAAAAAGAGATAAACACAGGAAAGTAAAGGAAACACACAGGAGAGGAGGATATACACAGGAGAGAGAGGCATAGACACAGGAAAAAACAGGATACACAGCAGAGAGAAAGATACACCCAGGAGAGAGGAGATACACAAAGGAGAGAGGGTGATATGCACAGGAGAGAGAAGGGATACACACAGGAGGGAGGGTGTTACACTCAGAAGAAAGGAGAGATACTCACCGGAGAAAGAAGGAATACTCACAGGAAAGAGGAGGATGCACACTGGAGAGCGAGATACACAAAGAAGAGAGGAGGATGCACACAAAAGAGAGGAGGAGACAACAGGAGAATGGAAGATACACGCAGGAGAGAGAAAGGTAAATGCAGGATAGAGGTGGATATACACAAGAGAGAAAAGGATACAGGCAGGAGAGAGGAGGATACACACACGAGAGAGAAAGATAAACACGGGAGAGAGAAGAATACACAGATGAGAGAGAAAGATACACATAGAAGAGAGGGGGATACACACAAAGAGGAGGGAGATATTAACAAAGGGAGAGGAATAAACACCGGAGAAAGAAGGATACACACAGGAAAAAGGAGGATACACACAGGAGAAAGGAGAATACACAAAGAAGAGGGAAAACACACAGGAGAAAGGGGGATACACACAGACGTGGAAAAAAAACAGAGAAAAGGGGTTATACACACAGGAGAGAAGGATACACACAAGAAAGAGAGGCTTATGCAGAGGAGAGAGAAGAATACACACAGAAGAGAGGGTGAATACACAAAAAAGAGAGGGGGATGCACACAGGAGAGTGAAGCACACACACAGGAGAAAGAAGAATACACACAAAAGAGAGGGGGATACACAGAGAGAAAAAAATAAATACAAAAGAGAGGAGGATACACACCAAAAAGAGAAGGATACAGTTAGAAGAGAGAAGGATACACGCAGGAGATTGGAGAATACACAGGAGAGAGGAGGATAAACACAGAAGAGGGGAGGATAAACAGAGGAGAGAGGAGGATACACACAAAAGAGAGGGAAAATATACAGAGGAGAGAGGAGGATACACACAGGTGTGGCGTGATACACACAGGAGAGAAAAGGGTACACACAGTAGAAAGCAGAATACACACAGGAGAAAGGAGGATACACAAAGAAGAGGGGGATACACACAGGAGAGAGGGGGATAAACAGCAAAGAGAAGAGGATACACAAAGGCGAGAGAAGGATACACAAAGAAGTGGGAATACACACAGAAAAAGGACCATAAACACAGGAGAGGGGGATACACACAAAAGAAAGAAAAATACAAACAAAACAGAGGAGGATACACAAAGGACAGGGAGATACACACAGAAGAGTGGGGCGTACACACAGGGGAGAGGAGAATACACACAGCAGAGAGGAGAATACACACAGAAGAGAGGGAATACACACAACAGAGAAAAACGTACAAACTGGAGAGAGGGAAGATACAAACAGGAAAAAGGGTGAATATAAACAGGAGAGAAATATGATACATACAGGAGAGAAAAAAGATACACACAGAAGAGAGGAGGATACACACAGGACAAAGGAGGATACACACTAGTTAGAGAAAGATACAGACAGGAGAGGGAGACACACACAGGTGTGAAAAGGATACACACAGAAAAGAAGAAAATACACAAAGGAGAGAGGAGGATACACACAAATGACGGAAGGATACACACGGTAGACAGAAGGATACCCACAGGAGAGAGAAGAATACACACAGGAGAGGGGTGATACACACAGGAGAGATGAGGGTTCACATAAAAGAAAAGATACATACAGAAGAGAGATGGATACACACAAAAGAGAGGAGTATACACACAGCAGAGAGGAAAATACATACAGGAGAGAGGGTATACACAGAGGAGTGAGGAAGATACACACAGGAGAGAAGGGAATGCAAACAGGAGAGAGGTGGATACAAAGAGAAGTGGGGCATACACACAACAGAGAGAAAAAATTACGCAGGAGAGAGGAAAATACACTCAGGAAAGAGGGGGATACACAAAAGAGAGAGGGAGATACAAACAGGAGAGAGGAGGATACACAGGGAGAGTGGTGATACACACAGGACAGAGGAGAGAGGAGGTACACACAGGAGAGAAGAGGATACACACAAAAAAAGGGATACACACAGGAAGGTAGGGAATAAACAGAGGAGAGAGAAAAATATGCACAAGAGAGAGGAAAATAAACACAGGAGAGGGGGATACACACAAAAGAGAGGAGCATATACACAGGAGAGGGGGATACACACAGGAGAGAGGGAGGTAGACACAGAAGAAAGAAGGATATACACAGCAGAGAGGAGGATACACACAGGAGAGAGAAGGGATACACACAGGAGAGAGGAGATACACAGAGGAGAGAGGGGGATACACACAGGAGAGAGAAGAAATACACACAGAAGTAAGGGGGTTACACACAGGAGAAAAGAGGAATGCACACAGGAGAGAGAATTGATACCCACAGGAGAGAGAAGGATACACACAAGAGAAAAAAATTCACACAGGAGAGAGTAGAATGCACACAGGAGAGAGAAGGATACATATAGAAGAGAGGAGGAGACACACAGGAGAAAGAAGGATACACGCAGGAGAGAGGAGGATACACACAGGAGAGAGAAGGATACGAACAGGAGACAGGAGAATACACACAGCAGAGTGGAGGATACAGAGAAAATAGAGGAGGATACACACAGGAGAGAAAGAAATACACACAGGAGAGAAGGGGATGCACACAGAAGAGGGGTGATACACACAGAAGAGAGAAGGTTACAAAAAAAGAAAGGGGATACAAACTGAAGTCAGAAAGATACACAAAGGAGAGGGGGATACACACAGGAAAGAGGAGGACACACGGATGAGAGTAAGAAATACATAAAGAAGAGAGGAGGATACACACAGGAGAGGGGGATAACAACAAGAAAGAGGGGCATACACACAGGAGAGGAGAATACACACAGGAGAAAGGGGTATATACACAGGAGAGAAAAGGATACACACAGGAGAGGGGGTCACACACAAAAAGAGAAGTGTACACACAGGAGAAAGAAAAATACACACAGCAGAGTAAAGAATACACACAGAAGGGAGAGGATACACACAGGAGAGAGGAGAATACACAGGAGAAAGGGAAATACACACAAAAGAAGAAAGGATACACACAAGAGACAGAAGGATACACACAGGGTAGTGGGGGAAACACAAAGTAGAGGGGGGATACACACAGGACAGAGGAGTGTACACACAGGAGAGAGGGGAATACACACAGGAGAGAGGAGCATACACGCAGGATAAGGGGATACACACAGGAAAGAGAGAAATACACACAAGAGAAAGGATACACACAGGAGAGAGGGGCATACACCCATAAAAGGGTGATAAACAAAAAGAAAGGCGGATAAACACAGTAGAGAAAAGTATACACACACGAAATTGTGATACACAAAGGAGAGAGGAAGATACAAACTGGAGAGAGGGAAGATACACACAAGAGAGAGGGTGAATACACAAAAAAGTGAGGAGGATACACAAAGGAGAGTGAAGCATACACATAGGAGGGACGGGAATACACACAGGAGAGAGGAGGATACACACAGAATAATGGATAAATACAAAAGAGAGGAGAATACACACCAAAAAGAGAAGGATACAGATAGAAGGAAGAAGGATACACGCAGGAGATTGGAGGATACACAGGAGAGAGGAAGATAATCACAGGAGAGCAAAAGATACACGCAGGAGAGAGAAGGACTCACACAAGAGAGGGGGAAAATATACACATGAGAGAGGTAGATACACACAGGGGTGGCGTGATACACACAGGGGAGTGGAGGGTAAACACAGTAGAAAGTAGAATACACACAGGAGAAAGGAGAATATAAAAAAAGAGGGCGATACACACAGAAGAGAGGGAAATACACAGAGGAGAGAGGGGGTTACACACAGGAGAAAAGAGGGATACGCACAGGAAAGAGAATTGAAACCCACCAGAGAGAGAAGAATACACACAGGAGAGAAAAGGATACACACAGGAGAAAAAAGAAGACACACAGGAGAGAGAAGGATACAAACAGGAAAGAGGAGGATACACGCAGAAGAGAGAAGGATACACACAGGAGAGTAAAGGATACACAGAAAAGAGAAAAGAACAAACACAGGAGAGAGAGAAATACAGACAGGAGAGAAGAGGATACACACAGAAGAGGGGTGATACACACAGAAGAGAGAAGGGTACACATAGGAGAAAGGGGTATACAAACAGAAGTCAGAAAGATACACCAGGGAGAGGGTGATACACAAAGGAAAGAGGGTGACATACCAATGAGAGAAAAGAATACACACCGGAGAGAGGAGGATACACACAGGAGAGGGGTATAACAACAGGAAAGAGGGGAATACACACAGGAGAGGGGGATACACAAAGGAGACAGGGAATACACACAGGACAAAGGGAGATATACACAGAAAAAAAAGAATGCACACAGGAGAGGGGGACACACAACAAAAGAGGGGTGTACACACAGGAGAAAAAAATACACACAGCAGAGAAAAGAATACACACAGGAGAGACAGAATACACACAGGAGAGAGGAAGATACACGAGAGAGGGAAATACACACAAAAGAAGGAAGAATACACACAGGAAATGGAAGGATACACACAGGGTAGTGTGGGATACACAAAAGAGAGGGGTGGTACACACAGAAGAGAGGGGGATACACAAAGGAGAGAGGAGAATACACACAGGATAAGGAGATACACACAGGAAAGAGAGGGATACACACAGGAGAAAGGATACACACAGGAGAGAAGGGGGATACACACAAGAAAGAGAGGGACACACACAGAAAAGAGTAGGAAACATAAAGGCCAGAGGGGGAATACAAACAGGGGAGATGTGGGATACTAACAAAAGAGAGGGGAATAAACACAGAGAGTGGGGCATAAACACAGAAGAAAGATGATACACACTGGAGACAGTGGGATACACACAAGAAGAAGAAAATATGCACAATAGAGAGGAGAATACTCACAGGAGAAAAAAGGATACACACAGAAGAGAAACGGATACACAAAAGAGAGAGGAGGATACACAGAGGAGAGGGCGATACATACAAGAGAGAGGGGAATCCACACAGAAGACAAGGAAATACACATAAGAGAGAGGGGTATACACACAGGAGAGGGTTATACACACAGGAGAGAAAAGGACACATGCAGGAGAATAAAGGATACACGCAGGACAGAGGAGGATACCCGCAGAAGAGAGGGAAATACACACAGGAGAGAGAAAAATACACACAGGAGAGAAGGGGGATACACACAGGAGAGAGGAAAATACACAAAGGAGCGAGGCATACACACAGGAAAGAAAAGGATACACACAAGGGAGTGGGGCATAAACACAGAAAATGGGGGATACACACAGGAGAGAAAAATATACACAGGAGTGAGAAGGATGCAAAAAAGAGAAATGGAAATACACAAGAAAAAAGGAAGATACACAGAGGAGAGAGAAGGATACACACAGGAAAGGGGGATACATACAGGAGAGAGGAAGACACCCATAGGAGAGAGGAGAATACTCAGAGAAGAGAAGAAGATACACACAGAAGGAAAAAGGATACACACAGCAGTGGGGGATACACACAGAAGACAGGGGGATATGCAGAGGAGAGAAAGATACACGAAGGAGAGGGGGATACATACAGGAGAGAGGGGCATACATAGAGAAGAGAACAGAATACCCGCAGGAGAGAGGAGGATACACACAGAAGAGAGGGTGATACAAACAGGAGAGAGGGAAATACAAACAGGAGACAAAAGGATAAACACAGGAGAGAAAAAGATACACATAGAAGAGAAAGATACACAGAGGACAGAGGGGCATACACACAAAAAAAGGGATACAAACAGGAGAAAGGGGGATACACACAGGAAAGGGTGATACACACAAGAGAGAGAAGCGAAAACACAAGAGAGAAAAAATACACACAGGAGAGAGGAGGAAACAAACAGGAGAGAGAGAATACACACAATTGACAGGGTTATACACACAGGAGAAAGGGGTAATACACAGAGGAAAGAAAGGTGTTACACACAGGAGAGATGGAAGAAACACAGAAAAGAGAAAGAATAAACACAAGAGAGAGGAGGATACACACAGGAGAGAGAAGAAAAAACACAGGAGAGAAAAGTGTACACACAGAAGAGGAGCATACACACAGGAGAGAGGGAGATACAAATAGGAGAGTTGGATACATACAAGAGACAGGGAAATACACACAGGAGAGAGAAGAAAACACATAGAAGAGGAGGATACACACAGGAGAGAGGAGGATACACACAAGAGAGAGGAAATAACACACAGGAGAAAGGAGGATATACACAGGAATGAGGGGGATAAACGCAAAAGAGAGAAAGATAAACACAGCAGAGTGAAGGATACACAAAGGAGAGAGGAGGATACACATAGGAGAGAGGAGGATACACAAATGAGAGGGAAAGATACACACAGGAAAGAAGAGAATACACAAAAAGAAAATGGCATACAAAAAAAGAGGCTGATACACACAGGATAGAGGGGGATACACACAGGAAAAAAGGATACACGCAGAAGAGTGGGATACACAGAGGAGAGAGGGGCATACACACAGAAGAGAGGAGAATATACAGAGAATAGAGGAGCATACACACAATAGAGAGAATACACACAGAAGAGAGGGGATATACACACAAGAGAGAAGAAGGGACACACAGGAGAGAGGAGAATACACACAGGAGAGAGGAGGATACACACAAAAAATAGGAGGATACAGAAAGAAGAGAGGAGGATACACAAAGGAGAGAAAATGATGCAAACAGGAGACAGGGCGATACACACGTGAAAGGAGGATACACACAGGAGAGAGGGGAATACACTCAGGATAGTGGGGGATACAAACAGGAGAGTGTGGCATACACAAACGCGGAGGGGAATACACACAGAAGAGAGGAGGATACACACGAGAGAGAGAAAAATACACACAGGAGAAAAAAGGATACACAAAGGAATGAGGGGGATAAACGCAAAAGAGAGAGGGATAAACACAGCAGAGTGCAGGATACACACAGGAGAATGGAGGATACACGAACGAGAAAGGAGGATACAAGAATGAGAGGAGAAGCACACAGGAGATTAGGGGATACACACAGGAGAGTGGAAAACACAAAGGATTAGGAAGGATACACACAGGAGAGAGTGGGATACACACAAAAGAGAGGAGGATAAAGAAAGGAAAGAGAAAAATACACACAGAAGAGAAAATGATACAAACAGGAGATAGGAGGATACACACGTGAAAGGAAAATACACACAGGAGAGAGGAGGATACACACAGGAGAGAGGGGAATACACTCAGAGGAGTGGGGGATACAAACAGGAGAGTGCAGCGTACACAAAGGGGAAGGAAGATACACAAAGGAGAGAGAAAGATACACACAACAGAGAGGAAAATACACACAGGAGAAAGGAGAATACACACAGGAATGAGAAGGATAAATGCAAAAGAGAGGAGAATAAACACAGCAGAGTGGAGGATACACACAGGAAAGGGTGGGATACACACAGGAAAAAGGAATACACACAGGAGAGAGGGGCATACACAGAGCAGAGAGGAGGGTAAACACAGGAGAGAAGAAGGATACACATAGGAGAGAGGGGATACACACAGGAGAGTGGGGCATACACATAAAAGAGAGGTGCATACACACAGGAAACTGGGGGATACCCACAGGAAAAAAAAATAATGACAGGAGTGAGGAGGATACACACAAAATAGAATACGATACAGACAGAAGAGAGAAAAATACACTCAGGAGAGAGGAAAATTCACACAAGAAAGAGGAGAATACACACAGAATAGAGAAAGATACATGCAGAAGAGACGAGGATACACACAGTGGAGAGGGGGAATACACACAGGAGAGGGGGATACAAACAGAAGAGAGGAGGATACAAACAAGTAAGAGGAGTATATGCACAGGAGAGAGGAGGATACACACAGGTGAGATGAGGATACACACAAAAAAGAGGGGGATACACACAAAAAAAACACAGGAGAGAGAGAGTGATACACACAGAAGAGGGGTGATACACACAGGAAAGTGGAGGGTACACAGAGAAGAGAGGAAGATACACAAAGGAGAAAAGAGGATAAACAAAAAAGAGGGGGATACACACAGGAGAGAGGGTGATATATCAAAAAGAGGGAAGGATACACACAGGAGAGAAAAGGAAACACACAGGAGAGGGGAATACACACAAGAGAACGGGGGATACACACAGAAGAGAGAATAATACACACAGGAGAGAAGAATACACACAGGAGAGAGGGGCGTACACACAGGAAAGAAAAGGATACACATAGCAGAGAGGAGAATACACAGAAAAGAGAGGGGATACCCACAGAAGAGTAAAGGATACACATAGGAGAGAGGGGGGATAAACACGGAGAGAGGGGAGATACACACAAGAGAGAAGGGGGATACATCCATAAGAGAGGAGGAATACACACAGAAGAGAGGATGATACGCATAGAAGAGAGCAGGATACACACAGGAGAGAGGAAGATACACACAGGAAAAAAATACACACAGGAGAGAGGAGAATACACACAAAACTACACAAAGGAGAGGTGTGATACACACAGGAGAAAAAAGGGTACACACCGAAGAGAGAAAGATACACACAAATGAGAGAAGAATACACACAGGAGAGAGCGGGATACACACAGGAGAGTGGTGATACACACAGGAGAGAGGGGGATACACACAGGAGAGAAAAGGAACCACACAGGAGAGAGGAGGATACACATAGGACACAGGGATACACAAAGTAGAAAGGAGCATGCACACAGGAAAAGGGATACACACAGAAGAAAGGGGGATACACATAGAAGAGCAAAGGATACACACAGGAGATGGGGATACACAGAGGATAGAGGATGATACACACATGAGAGAAGAAAATACAAACAGGCGAGAGGGGATACACACAGGAGAAACAGTGATACACACAGGAGAAAGGGGGGATACACAGGAGAAAAAGGGGTTACACACAGGAGAGAGAGGGAAAACACACAGTAGAGAGGAAGAATACACACAGAATAAAGGAATATACACGCAGGAGAGAGGAAAATACACAGAGGAGAAAAAAGGATACACACAGGGGAGGGGGATACACAAAGTAGAGAGGGGCATGCACCCACAAAAAAAGGATACACACCGGAGAATAAAGGATACACACAAGAAAGAAAAGGATACACACAGAAGAGGGTGATTCACACAGCAGAGAGGGGCATACACACAGGAGCGAGGAAGATACACACAGGAGGTAGGAAGATCCACAAAAAAGAGAGGGGATACAGACAGGATAGAGGGTGATACACACAGGAGAAAGGGGGAATACACACGAGAGAAAGAAATTACACACAGGAGAGAGGAGAGAAACACACAGGAGAGAGGAGAAATACACACAGGAGAAAGGAAGATACACACAGGAGAGTAGAAAATACACACAGGAGAGAGAAGGATACACACAGGAAAAAAAGGATAAACACAGGAGAGAAGAAGATACACAAATGAGAGAGGAAAATACACACAGGAGAGGGGCATACACACAGGAGAGAGGGGGTACAAACAAGAGATTTGAATACACACAGGAGACAAGGAAATACACACAGGAAAGAGGGGGATACAAACAAGAGATGGGAATACAGAGAGGAGAGAGGGGTATACATACAGGAGAAAGGAGAATACACACAAGAGAGAGGGGCATAGACACAGTAGAGAGGAGAATACACACAGGAGAGAGGGGCATACACACAGGAGAGTGGGGGATACAAACAGGAAAGTGTGGAATACACACCAAAGGCAGGGGGATACACACAGGAGAAAGAAGAATACACACAGAAGAAGGGGGATACAAACAGGAGAGAGGAAAATTCACACAGGAGAGAGGAGGATTCACAAAAAAGAGGGGAAATACACAGGAGAGAGAAGGATACAAACAGGCGAGAGGGATACACACAGGAGACGGGGAAGTACACACAGGAGAGAGGGGGATACACACAGGAGAGGGGGACACACACAGGAGAGAGGTGCATACACACAGGAGAGAGAAGGATACACACAGAGAGGTTGTACACACAGGAGATGGGAAATACACACAGGAGAGAGGCGGATACAAACAGGAGAAAGGGGTATACACACAGTGGAAGAAGGATAAATACAGGAGAGAGGAGGATACACACAAAAGTGAAAAGGATACAAAGAGAAGAGAGGAGGATACACGCAGGAGAGAAAAGGATATACACAAGAGAGGGGAAGATACACACAGGAGGTATGGGGATATACACAAAAGAAGGGGGATACCCACAGGAGAGAGGAGAATACACACAAGCCAATGAAGAGTAAACACAGGAGAGAAAAGAATACACACAGAAGAGAGGAAGATACACACAGGAGAGAGGGAGATACAAACAGGAGAGTGTGGTGTACACACAGGAGGGAGGGGCTTACACACAGAAAAGAGAAGGATACACACTGGAGAGAGGAGGATACACACAGAAGAGATTAGGATACACTCAAGAGAGAAGAGGATACACAAAGGAGAGAAGGAAACACACAGTAGAGAGGGAGATACACACAGGCGAGGGGGATACACACAGAAGTGAGGGAAATGCACACAGTAGAGAAGGGGATACACACAGGAGAGGGAGATACACACAGTAGAAAAAAGAACACACAAAAAAGAGAGGAGGATACACCCAGCAGAGAGGGGGGATACACACAGGAGAGAGGAAGATACCCACAGGAGAGTGGGGCATAGACACAGGATGGAGGGAGATACAAACAGGAGAGGGTTGGTACACACAGGGGGAGAAGGATAAATACAGGAGGGAGGAAAATACACATAAAAGGAATAAGGAAACACAAAAGAGAGGAGGATACACGCAGGAGAGAGGAAGATACACACAAAACAGAGGAAAATACACACAGGAGAGAGGAGGATACAAGCAGGAGAAGGGGAGATACACACAGGAGAGAGGGTTGAGAAACACGGGAGAGGGAAACACACACAGGAAAAAAGGTACACATAGGAGAGAGGGGTATACACACGAGAGAAATGAATACAAAAAGGAGAGGGGCATACTCACAGGAGAGAGGGAAATACACCAAAGGGAGGAAAATATACACACAGGAGAGAAATGTGTACACAGAGAAGATGGGGATACACACAGGAGAGATAACAATGCACCAGGAGATGGGTATACACGCAGAGAAGGGCGTACACTCAGGAGAAAGAAAAATACACACAGCAGAGCGGAGGATACACAAAGTAGAGAGGGAATACACACAGGAGAGAGAAGGATACACACAGGAGAGAGGAGGAATACACATAGCAGAAAGCGGGAATACACACAGGAGAGAAGAAGGATACACACAGAAGATAATAGGATACACACAGGAGAGAGGAGAATACACACAGGAGAGAGGAAGATACACAGGAGATTAGGATACACACAGGATAGAGGAGGATACACACAGAAGAGAGAAGGATACACACAGGAGACAGAAGAATACACACAAGAGAGAGGAGAATACACACAGGAGAGGGGTAATACACACAGAAGGGTGGAAAGTACACACAGGAGAGAAAAGGATACACACAAAAGAGAGAAGGATACACACAGGAAACAGATGGATACACACAGGAGAGAGGAAGATACACAAAGGAGAGGTGTGATACACACAGGAGATAAAGGAATACACACAGGAGAGAAAAAGATACACACAGGAAAGTAAAATACACACAGGGAAAAGGGGGATAAACACAGGAGAGAGAAGAATACTCACAAGAGAGGGGGATACACAAAGGTGAGAGGGGCGTACACACAGGAGAGAGGAAGATACTCACAGGAGAGAGGAGGATACAAACAGTAGAGAGGGGATACACACGGAAGAGAGGAAGATACACACAGAAGAAATGGGGGATACACACAAGAGAGAAAGGGGTTACACACAGGAGAAAGGGGTAAACACAAAAAAGAGGAGGATTACACACAGAAGAGAGAAAGATACAAACAGGAGAGAGAAAAATACACACAGCAGAGAGAAGAATACGCACAGGAGAGAGAAGGATACACACAGGAGAGAGGAGGATACACATAGGAGAAAGGCATACACAAAGGAGAGAGGAGGATATACATAGGAGAAAGGCATACACACAGGAGAGAGGAGGATACAAATAGAAGAAAGGCATACACACAGAAGAGAGTAAGATAAACAGAGAAGAGTTGGGTCCACACAAGAGACAAGGTAATACACACGGGATAGAGGGTGATACACACAGGAAAAAGGGGCATGCACACAACAGAGAGGGCATACATACAGGAGAGATGAGAATACACAAATGAGAGAGGGGGATACACAGGAGAAAGTGGGATACAAACAGGAGAGTGCGGCATACACACAAGATGGAGGGGGATACACACAAGAGAGAGAAGGCTACACACAGGAGAGAAAAGTATACACAAAGAAGAGAGGGAAATAAACAATAGAGAGAAGGTTACACACAGGCGAGGAGGATACACACAGGAGACGGTGTGATACACACAGGAGAGAGGGGGATACACACAAAAAAAGAAGAATACAAACAAGAGAAAAGGGCATAAACAAAAAATAGAGGAGGATACACACAGGAGAGAGGGGGGATATACACAGGAGAGAGGGAGATACCCACAGGAGAGTGGAACATACACACAGGATGGAAGGGAATACACAAAAAAGAGAGAATGATACACACAGGAAGAGAAGAGTAAATACAAGAGAGAAGAGGATACCCATAAAAGACTGGAGAATACAGACAGAAGAGAGGATGATACACGCAGGAGAAAGGAGGATACACACAGGAGAGAGGAGGATACACACAGGAGAGAGAAGGATACACGGAGAAGAGAGGAGGATACACACAGAAAAGAGGGAAGATACACATAGGAGAGGGAGTTACACACAAAAGAGAGGAAGATACACACAGGAGAAAGGAAGATGCAGACAGAAGAGTGGAAGAGTCGCACAAAAGAGAGGATGATACACGCAGGAGAGACGAGGATACACACAGGAGAGAGAAAAATACACATAGGAGAGGGGGATACACACAGGATAGAAAAGGATACACATAGGAGAGAAGAGGGTACACACAGGACAAAAAAGATACACAGAGCAGAGAGCAGGATGCACACAGGAGAGGGAGATACACACATAAGAGAGTGACATACACACAGGGGAGACAAGTATATACACAGAATTGAGGAAGATACACACTGGAGAGAGTAGAATACACACAGGAGACAAGAGAATACACACAGGAGAGAGGGGAAATACACACAGGATAGTGGAAGATACACACAGAAGAGAGGAGGATACACACAGGATAGAGGATGATCCACACAAGTGAAAAAAGGATACACACTGCAGAGAGGAGGATACACACAGGAGAGAGGGGAAAAAACACAGGAGAGTGGGGGATACACACATGTGGAGGGGGATACACACAGGAGGGAAAAAGATACACACAGGAGAGAGAAAAATACACATAGGAGAGAGGAAAATACACAAAAAAGACATGGGCATACACACAGCAGAGGAAGATACACACAGGAGAATGGGGGATACACACAGGAAAGACAGGATACACAGAAAAGAAGGGGATACACAAAGGAGAGAGGGGCATACACACAGGAGAGAGGAGGATACACACAGGATAGAGGAAAATACACACAATAGAGAGGGAGATACACAGGGTAGAGAGGGTTATACACACAGAAGACAAGAAGATACACACAGAAGAGAGGAAGATACACACAGGAGAGAGGAGGATACACACAGGGGAGAGATGGATACACACAGGAGAGAGGAGGATACACACAAAAGAGAAAAAAAATACAAACAGAAGATGGCGTCGTAGAGGCGACTCCAGATTGCAGCTCTCAGTGATGGCGAAGAGGGTGAGTCCTAGCCGCATTCTCGGACAGATTTTTTTTGCCCACAGAACGTTGAAAGTCCCAGGTGTGGGAGAGACACAGGACGCTAGCACAGCCGGCTTGCACGGCCACTTCAGCCGGTTCTGCAGAGCAGCGGCACTGGGCACAAAACTCACTGGTCCGGGTTCCCTGTTAAACCGGCAATCTGAGATTTGGACGGGCAGATTGGCATGTCCATCTGACTGAATGCGACTTGGACAATAAGCCAGACCAGGAGATTCCTGGGAATCGTGATCTGAGCCGGTGCAGTGGGCAGCGGCACAAGAGATCACACGGATCCCAGTACCCTATCAGCAAGCTACTGGGGCGCCAGTGAGAGAGTCAACCGTTCAGCTTGGGGAGAGGAAGAGAGAGAGAGAGAGAGAGGACGGACTCTGAGGCAGGGAGCTGGGTGATCGGGCTCGGCGGGTCCCACCCTGACGGGGACAAGCAGGGCGGCGATTGGAGGCGCTCGGGGCTGAGAGTTTTGCTGCCGGCATCTAGAACAGTGCAGCCCGGTGTGGGAGGATCATCCGCCACTACTGAATCAATCTCCCCCTACTGAAGTACCGCCCAGGGCTGACGCAGCCTGCTGTTGCTAAGGCCACCTGCATTAACAGAGAGACTCCGCCAGCAGGGCAGAGCAACCCAAAGCAGGGCGGAGCAAGCCACAGCAGGAGCCCCGCAGCAACAGGGCAGACCCGCGCTAGCAGGGCGGGGACCCGGCAGGAAAATAGTGAATAGACTGCCACCTAGCAGGGCAGGACAGTCCAACAGATACTCATAAAGGAAGCCCCAACTCCCTGAGACAGAACATCTAAGGGGGAAAAAAAGGGGGTGCTTTATGAGTTCTGTTGCAGCAGATATAAACACATCCTTTCAACTGAAAAATCAGCAAATGCTAAGACGACAGGTGGAAAAATCCATAAAGATGGGAAGAAACCAGCGCAAAAAGGAGGAAAACACTGGAAACCAAAACACTTCACCTCCTACAAAGGACCAAAACTCCTCACCAGCAAGAGAACAAAGCTGGACAGAGAATGAGTGTGACGAAATGACGGAATCAGACTTCAGAAAGTGGATCATGAGAAATTTCAGTGAGCTAAAAGAACATGTTCTAAATCAGTGCAAAGAAACTAAGAACCTTGAAAAAAGATTTGAAAAAAGATTCGAGGAAATGATAACAAGAATGGACAACTTAGAGAGGAATGTAAATAAATTGAAAGAGGTGAAAAACACAACACGAGAACTTTGCGAAGCATGCACAAGTTTCAACAGCCGAATTGACCAAGCAGAAGAAAATACCAGAAGTCGAAGATCAACTCAATGAAATAAAACAAGAAACCAAGATCAAAAAAAAGGGCAAAAAGGAATGAACAAAATCTCCAAGAAATGTGGGACTATGTGAAGAGACCCAACCTACGTTTGATAGGTGTACCAGAATGTAATGAAGAGAATGAATCCAAACTGGAAAACACTCTTCAAGATATTATCCAGAAAAATTTCCCCAACCTAGAAAGACAGGTCAATACTCAACTCCAGTAAATACAGAGGACACCAAAAAGATATTCTGCAAGAAGAGAAACCCCAAGGCACATAATCGTCAGATTCACCAGGGTTGAAATGAAGGAGAAAATACTAAGGGCAGCCAGAGAGAAAGGTCGGGTCACCCACAAAGGGAAGCCCATCAGACTCACAGAAGATCTCTCAGCAGACTCTATAAGCCAGAAGAGACTGGGGGCTAATATTCAACCTCGTCAAAGAAAAGAACTTTCAACCCAGAATTTTATATCCAGCCAAACTGAGCTTCATAAGTGAAGGAAAAATAAAATCCTTCATGAACAGGCAAGTACTCAGAGATTTTGTCACCACTAGGCCTGCTTTACAAGAGCTCCTGAAAGAGGCACTACACATAGAAAGAAACAACCAGTACCAGCCACCCCAAAAGCATACCAAATGCTAAAGAGCATCAATAAAATGAAGAATCTACATAAACCAATGTGAAAAACAGCCAGCTAGCATCAAAATGGCAGTAACAAATTCACACATAACAATATTAACCCTAAATATAAATGGGCTAAATGCACCAATCAAAAGACACAGACTGGCAAATTGGATAAAAAGCCAAAACAGGTCGGTGCGCTGTATCCAGGAAATCCACCTCACATGCAAAAATACACAAAGGCTCAAAATAAAGGGATGGAGGAAGATTTACCAAGCAAATGGAGAGCAAAAAAAAGCAGGAGTTGCAATTCTCGTCTCTGATTAAATAGACTTTAAAGCAACAAAGATCAAAAGGGACAAAGAAGGTCATTACGTAATGGTAAAAGGATCGATACAACAAGAAGAAATAACAATTATAAATATATATGGACCCAATGTAAGAGCACCCAGATATATAAGGCAAGTTCTTAATGACTTGCAAAGAAACTTAGACTCCCACACAATAATAGTGGGAGATTTTAACACTCCACTGTCAATAGCAGACAGATCAACCAGACAGAAAATTAACAAGGATATCCAGGACTTGAACTCAGACCTGAAACAAGCAAACCTGATAGACATTTCCAGAACTCTCCACCCCAAATCCACAGAATATACATTCTTCTCAGCACCACATCACACCTACTCCAAAATGGACCACATAATTGGAAGTAAAGCACTCCTCAGCAAATGCAAAACAACTGAAATCATAACAAACAGTCTTTCAGACCATAGTGCAATCAAGTTGGAACTCAGAATTCAGAAAATAACTCAGAACCGTACAGCTTCATGGAAACTGAAGAGCTGGCTCTTGAATGTTGATTGGATAAACAATGAAATGAAGGAAGAAAAAAAGAAGTTCTTCAACACCAATGAGAACGAAGACACAACGTACCAGAATCTCTGGGACACATTTAAAAAAGTATGTAGAGGAAAATATATAGCAATAAGTGCCCACATGAGAAGAGTGGAGAGATTCAAAATGGATATCCGATTATCAAAATTGAAAGAGCTAGAGGAGCAAGATCAAAAAAGCTCAAAACCTAGCCAAAGACAAAAAATAACTAAGATCAGAGCAGAACTGAAGGAGATAGAGACAAGAAAAACCCTTCAAAGAATCTATAAATCCAAGAGTTGTTTTTTCTAAAAGATCAACAAAATAGACAGACCACTAGCCAGACTGATAAAAAAGAAAAGAGAGAACAACCAAATAGATGCAATAAAAATCGATAAAGGAGAAATCACCACAGATTCCACAGAAATTCAAACCATCATCAGAGAATACTACAAACAACTCTATGCACATAAACCAGTAAACCAGCGAGAAATGAATAAATTCCTGGACGCCTGTGTTCCCCCAAGCCTAAACAAGGAGGAAGCCGAAACTATGAATAGACCAATAACAAGGTCTGAAGTTGAGGGAGCAATTAAGAGCCTACCACACAAAAAAGCCCAGGTCCAGATGGGTTCATAGCCGAATTCTATAAGACACACAAAGAGGATCTAGTACCATTCCTTCTGAAACTATTCCAAATAATTCAAAAAGAGGGAACCCGTCCCAAAACATTTTATGAGACCAACATCACCCTGATACCAAAACCCGGCAGAGACTCAACAAGAAAAGTAAACTTCAGGCCAATATCTATGATGAACATAGATGTAAAAATCTTCAATATAATACTGGCAAACCGATTGCAACAGCACATTAAAAAACTTATCCATCATGATCAAGTAGGATTCATCCCGGGGATGCAAGGCTGGTTCAACATATGCATGTCTATAAATGTAATTCACCACATAAACAGAAGCAAAAACAAAAACCACATGATTATCTCAATCGACGCAGAGAAGGCATTTGACAAAATTCAACAGCCCTTTATGCTAAAAACCCTCAATAAACTTGGTATTGATGGAACATATCTCAAAGTAATAACAGCTATTTATGACAAACCAACAGCCAATATCATACTTAATGGGCAAAAACTGAAAGCATTCCCTTTGAAATCTGGCAAGAGACAAGGATGCCCTCTCTCACCACTCTTATTCAACACAGTACTGGAAGTTCTAGCCAGAGCAATCAGGCAAGAAAAAGAAATAAAGCGTATTTTCAAAAAGGAAAGGTGTAAGCCAAATTGTCTCTATTTGCAGACGACATGATAGTATACCTAGAAGACTGCATCACCTCAGCCCAAAAGCTCCTGAAACTGATAAGCAAATTCAGTAAAGTTTCAGAATATAAAATCAATGTGCAAAAATTACAAGCATTCCTATACACCGATAGCAGACTTAAAGAGAACCAAATCAAGAACGAACTGCCATTCACAATTGCTACAAAGAAAATAAAATACCTAGGAATACAACTCACAAGGAACGTAAGGGACCTCTTCAAGGAAAACTACAAACCACTGCTCAACGAAATAAGAGAGGACACAAACAGATGGAGAAACATTCCATGTTGGTGGTTAGGAAGAATCAATATCGTGAAAATGGCTATACTGCCCAAAGTAATTTACACCATCAATGCTATTCCCATCAAACTACCAATGAATTTCTTCACAGAACTGGAAAAAACCACCATGAACTTCATATGAAACCAAAAGTGAGCCCGCATAGCGAAGTCAATTCTAAGCAAAAAGAACACAGAGGGAGGCATCACACTACCAGACTTCAAACTATACTACAAGGCTACAGTAATCAAACCAGCATGGTACTGGTACCAAAACAGAGATATAGACCAATGGAACAGAACAGAGGCATCAGAGGCATCACAACATATCTACAACCATATAATCTTTGATAAACCAGACAATAACAAGCAATGGGGAAAGTATTCCCTGTTTAATAAATGGTGTTGGGAAACCTGTCTAGCCATGTGCAGAAAGCAGAAACTGGACCCCTTCCTGACACCTTACACTAAAATTAACTCCTGATGGATTAAAGATTTAAACATAAGACCTGACACCATAAAAACCCTAGAAGAAAATCTAAGCAAAACCATTCAGGACATAGGAGTAGGCAAGGACTTCATGACCAAAACACCAAAAGCATTGGCCACAAAAGCCAAAATATACAAGTGGGACCTAATCAAACTCCACAGCTTCTGCACGGCAAAAGAAACAGTCACTAGAGTGAATCGGCAACCATCAGAATGGGAAAAAATCTTTGCAGTTTACGCATCTGACAAAGGGCTGATATCCAGAATTTACAAAGAACTCAAACAGATTTACAAGAAAATAACAAACAAGCCCATTCAAAAATGGGCAAAATATATGACCAGACACTTTACAAAAGAACGCATACATGAGGCCAACAAACACATGAAAAAATGCTCATCATCATTGGTCATTAGAGAGACGCAAATCAAAACCACACTGAGATACCATCTCACGCCAATTAGAATGGCGATCATTAAAAAATCTGGAGACAGCATATGCTGGAGAGGATGTGGAGAAATAGGAAAACTCTTACACTGTTGGTGGGAGTGAAAATTAGTTCAACCATTGTGGAAGACAGTTTGGTGATTCCTCAGGGACCCACTTCTGTCTCCTCTGTGTATCCTTTTCTCTTTTGTGTGTATCCTCTCTCCTGTGTGTATCTTCCTCTCTCCTGTGCATCTTCCTCTCTCCTGTGTGTATCTTTCTCTCTCCTCTGTGTATCCTCCTCTCTCCTGTGTGTATGATCCTCTCTCCTGTGTGTATCTTTCCTCATCCCTCTGTGTATCCCCCCTCTCCTGTGTGTATCCCCCTTTCTTCTTTGTTGATCTCCCTCTCTTTTGTGTGTATCCCCTTTCTCCTTTGTGTATTCTCCTTTCTGCTGTTTCTATCCTCCTCTCTCCTGTTTGTACGCCCCTCTCTCTTGTGTGTATCCCCCTCTTCTGTGTGTATTCTTCTCTCACCTGCGTGAGTCTCCCTTTCTCCTGTGTGTATCACCCTCTCCTGTGTGTATGCCCCTCTCTCTTGTGTGTATCTCCCTCTCTACTGTGTGTATCCCCCTCCCTTTTATGTGTATGCTGCACTCTACTCTTTGTATCCTTCTTTTTTCTGTGTGTATCCCCATCTCTCCTTTATGTATTCTCCCTCCTGTGGGTATGCCTCTTTCTATTGTGTGTATTCTTCTTTTTCCTTTGTGTATCCCCTTCTCTCCTGTGTGTATTAAACTCCGTTCTTTGTGTATTCATGTCTCCTGTAAGTATCTTTTTCTCTCTGTTTTGTATCCCCCTCTCCTGTGTGTATCCCCCTCTCCTGTGTGTATCCTTTTCTTTTTTCTGTGAATCCTCCTCTCACCTCTGTGTATCTTCCTCTGTCCTGTGTGTATCTTCCTCTGTCTTGTGTTTATCCTTCTCTCCTGTTTGTATCTATCTCTCTCCTTTGTGTATCCTCCTCTCTCCTGTCTGTATGCTCCACTCTCCTGTGTGTATCTCCTCTCTCCTTTGTGTATCTTCTCTCCTTTGTGTATACTTCTCTCTCCTGCGCGTATCCTCCTTTGTTCTCTCTGTATCCTCCACTCATTTGTGTTTATCCTCCTCTCTTCTGTATCTATCCTTCTCCCCCTTTGTGTATCCCCCTCTCTCTTGTGTGTATCCCCTTCCCTTCTGTGTTTATGCCCTACATTCCTGTGGGTATGCCCCACTCTCCTGTGTGTATTACCCTTCTCTCCTGTGTGTATCCTTCTCTATTTTCTGTATTTACCCCTCTATCCTGTTTGTATCCCCCTCTCCTTTTTGTATTTCCCTCTCTCCTGTGTGTATCCCACCCGTCTCCAGTGTTTTTCTCCCTCGCCTGTGTGTATCACCCTCTCTTTTGTGTGTTTCCCACTTTTCTTTGTTTATCCCCCTTTCTCCTGTGTGTAGCCTCCTCTCTCTTATATGTATCCTCCTCTCTCCTTTGTATATTTCCCCTCTCATGTGTGTATTCCACTGTCTCCAGTGTTTATCCACGCGCCTGTGTGTATCCCACACTCTCTTGTGTGATTCCCCCTCTTCTTTGTGTATCCTGCTCTCTCCTGTATGTAGCCTCCTCTCTCCTGTGTGTATCCTCCTCTCTCCTATGTGTAACCTTTTCTATCCTATGTGTATCCCCCTCTCTTGTGTGTATTCTTCTCTCTCCTGTGTATATCCTCCTCTCTCCTTTGTATGTTTTCCTCTCTTCTGTGTGTATCTTCCTCTCTCCTGTGTGTATCCCCCCTCTCTAGTGTGTTTCCCCCTCTTCTTTGTGTATCCTCCTCTCTCTTCTGTGTATCCCCCTCCCTTCTGTGTGTATACAACACTCTTCTCTTTGTATCCCCCTTTTTCTGTGTGTATCCCTCTCTCTCCTTTGTGTAGTCTCCTCTCTTCTGTGGGTATGCCCATGTCTCTTGTGTGTATTCTTCTCTCTCCTGTTTGTATCCCCCTCTCTCCTGTGTATATCCAACTCCTTTCTTTGTGTATCCCTGTCTCTTGTGTGTTTCTTTTTCTCTCCTGTATGTATTTCCCTCTCCTGTGTTTATCTCCCTCTCTCCTGTGTGTATTTTTCTGTATCCAGTCCGTTTTATTTTCTATTTTGTGTGTATCCTCCTCTCTCCTGTGTGTATGTCTCTCCCTTCTGTGTGTATGCCACACTCTCCTGTTTGTATCCCCCATTTTTTCTGTGTGTATCCACCTCTCTCCTCTCTCCTTTGTGTATTCTGCTCTCTCCTGTGCGTATGACCATCTCTCTTGTGTGTATTTCCCTCTCTTCTGTGTGTATCCCCCTCTCTCCTGTGTGTATACATCTCCCTTCTTTGTGTATCCCTGTCTCCTGTGTTTATCTTTTATCTCTCCTGTGTGTATTCCCCTCTCCTGTGTTTATCCCCCTCTCTTCTGTGTGTATCCATCTGTCTCCTGTGTGTATCATTTTCTATTTTGTGTCTATTCTCTTCTATCCTGTGTGTATCTTCAACTCTTCTGTGTTTATTCTTCTCTACTTTGTGTATCTATTTCTCTCCTGTGTGTATGCTCCTCTCTCCTGTGTGTATCTCTCCTCATTCCGCTGTGTATCCCCTCTTTCTCCTTTGTGTATCCACCCTCTCTCCTGTGTGTATCCTCCCTTTTTCCCGTGTGTATTCTCCTTTCTCCTGTGTTTACCCCTCTCTCCTGTGTGAATCCTAATCTCTGCTGTGTGTATTCTCCTTTCTCCTGTGTGTATGTCTTTCTCTCCTGTGTGTATTCTTCTCTCCTGTGTGTATTCTCTTCTTTCCTGTGTGTATCCCCGTTTCTCCTGTGGGTATCTCCCTCTCCTGTGTGTATGCCCCTTTCTCCCTTGTATTCCCATCTCCTGTGTGTATCCTTTTCTCTCCTGTGTGTATCCTTTTCTCTTTTCCATGTATCCCCCTCTCTCCTGTGTGTATCTCCCTCTCCCTTGTGTGTCCTTTTTTGTCTTGTGTGTATCCCTTTCTCTTTTGTTTGTATCCTCCTTTCTCCTGTGTGTATCTCCTCTCTACTGTGTAGATTCCCCTCTCTCCTTTGTGTATCCCCTTCTCTCCTGTGTGCATCTTCCACTCTTTTGTGTGTATCCCCCTCCCGCCTGTGAGTATCCTCCTCTCTCCTGTGTTTATCCTCTTCTCTTCTGTGTGTATTGCCCTATCCTGTGTGTATCCCCCACTCTCCTGTGTGTATCCTTCTCTCTCCTGCGTGTATCCTTCTCTCTCCTCTGTGTATTCTCCTCGCTCCTGTGTATATCCTCCTCTTTCCTGCGTTTATCATCCTCTCTTCTGTCTGTATCCTCTTCTCTTTTTTGTGTACCCTCCTCCCTCCTGTATTTATCCTTCTCCCCCGTGTGTATCCCCCTCTCTCCTGTGTGTATCTTCCTCCATCCTGTGTGTATGCCCCACTCTTCTGTGTGTATCCCCCTTTCCCCTGTGTGTATCCCCCTTCTCTCCTGTGTGTATCCTTCTCTCCCCTGTGTGTATGCTCCTCTTTTTTTGTGTATCCCCCTCTCCTCTGTGGATTCCACTTTCTCCTTTGTGCATCCCCCCACTTCTGTGTGTATCCCTCTCGCCTGTGTATATCCCCCTCTCTACTGTGTATTTCCCTCTTTCTTTTGTGTATACTTCTCTCTCATGTGTGTATTCTCCTCTCTCCTGTGTGTATCCTTATGTCTTCTGTTTGTATCCTCCACTCTCCTGTGTGTATCCTTCTCACTCTTTGTGTATCCCCTTCTCTCCTGTGTTTATCTTCCTCTCTTCTTGGTGTATCCTCCTCTCTCCTGTGTGTATCCTCCTCTCTCTTGTGTGTATTCTACTCTCTCCTCTGTGTATTTCTTTCCTCCTGTGTGTATACCCATTCCTCCTGTGTGTGTCCCCCTCTTTTGTCTGTATCTTTCTCTCTCCTGTGTGTATCCTGTTTTCACCTGTGTGTTTCCTTCTCTCTAATGTTTGTAATTTTTTTAATATTTTAGAATTTTTATTGCATTATAGGTTTGGGGGTACATTTGTAGAGTATGCAAGAAAGTTGCATAGGTACACACATGTCAGTGTGCTTTGCTGCCTTCCTCCACTTCAATCACACTTGGCATTTATCTCCAGGCCATCCCTCCCCAACCCCCCCACTGTCCCTCCCCCCTTCTCCCCAATAGACTCCAGTGTGTAGTAGACCACCTCCCTGAGTCCATGTGTTCTCATTTTTCTCACCCACCTATGAGTGAGAATATGCAGTATTTCTTTTTCTGTTCTTTTGTCAGTTTGCTGAGAATGATGTTCTCCAAATTCATCCATGTCCTTACAAAGGACACAAACTCATCATTTTTGATTGCTGCATAATATTCCATGGTGTATATGTGCAACATTTTCCCAGTCCAGTCTATCATCGATGGGCATTTGGATTGGTTCCAGGTCTTTGCTATTGTAAACAGTGCTGCAATGAACATTCATGTGCATGTGTCCTTATAGTAGAACGATTTATAGTCCTTTGGATATATACCCAGGAATGGGATTGCTGGGTCAAATGGAATTTGTATTTCTAGGTCCCTGAGGAATCGCCACACTGTCTTCCACAATGGTTGAACTAGTTTACACTCCCAGCAACATGGCCAATCCTTCTCACCTCTGTGAAAAATATTCTCCTCAGAAACAGTCAATGGTCTACTTCAAATGCCTACACATTCAGAGTCTCTGTAAGTAATGAACACCTGGGCAAAACACCTGAGTCTCTTTTTTATGATCACTTAGTCAGAGTCTCATTCAATAATACACACATGGGGAAGAGTTAAGAGTCTACTTCATGTAGCCACTCATTTAGATCCTCAGTGAAAAATGCACACCAGAGTAAGAGTTGAGAATTCTTTTTTTTTTTTTTTTTTTTTTTTATTTATTTATTTATTTATTTATTTATTTATTTATTTTTATTGCATTATAGGTTTGGGGGTACATGTGCAGAACGAGCAAGATAGTTGCATAGGTACACACATGGCAGTGTGCTTTGCTGCTTTCCTCCCCTTCACCCACACTTGGTATTCATCCCCAGGCTATCCCCCCCAGCCCCCCCCTGATGTCCCTCCCCCATTCCCCCCAACAGTCCCCAGTGTATAGTAGACCGCCTCTCTGTGTCCACATGTTCTCATTTTTCTCACCCACCTATGAGCGAGTATATGCGGTATTTCTTTTTCTGTTCTTGTGTCAGTTTGCTGAGAATGATGTTCTCCAGATTCATCCATGTCCCTACAAAGGACACAAACTCATCATTTTTGATTGCTGCATAATATTCCATGGTGTATATGTGCCACATTTTCCCAGTCCAGTCTATCATCGTTGGGCATTTGGGTTGGTTCCAGGTCTTTGCTATTGTAAACAGTGCTGCAATGAACATTCGTGTGCATGTGTCCTTATAGTAGAACGATTTATAATCCTTTGGATAGATACCCAGTAATGGGATTGCTGGGTCAAATGGAATTTCTATTTCTAGGTCCCTGAGGAATCGCCACACTGTCTTCCACAATGGTTGAACTAATTTACACTCCCACCAACAGTGTAAGAGTGTTCCTATTTCTCCACATCCTCTCCAGCATCTGCTGTCTCCAGATTTTTTAATGATCGCCATTCTAACTGGTGTGAGATGGTATCTCAATGTGGTTTTGATTTGCATCTCTCTAATGACCAATGACGATGAGCACTTTTTCATATGTTTGCTGGCCTCATGTATGTCTGCTTTCGTAAAGTTTCTATTCATATCCTTTGCCCATTTTTGAATGGGCTTGTTTGTTTTTTTCCTGTAAATCTGTTTGAGTTCTTTGTAAATTCTGGATATCAGCCCTTTGTCGGATGCGTAAACTGCAAAGATTTTTTCCCATTCTGATGGTTGCCGATTCACTCTAGTGACTGTTTGTTTTGCTGTGCAGAAGCTGTGGAGTTTGATTAGGTCCCATTTGTCTATTTTGGCTTTTGTTGCCAATGCTTTGGGAGTTTTGTTCATGAAGTCCTTGCCTACTCCTATGTCCTGAATGGTTTTGCCTAGATTTTCTTCTAGGGTTTTTATGGTGTCGGGTCTTACGTTTAAGTCTTTAATCCATCTGGAGTTAATTTTAGTGTAAGGTGTCAGGAAGGGGTCCAATTTCTGCTTTCTGCACATGGCTAGCCAGTTTTCCCAACACCATTTATTAAATAGGGAATCCTTTCCCCATTGCCTGTTCTTGTCTGGTTTATCAAAGATAATATGGTTGTAGATGTGTTGTGTTGCCTCCGATGCCTCTGTTCTGTTCCATTGGTCTATATCTCTGTTTTGGTACCAGTACCATGCTGTTTTGATTACTGTAGCCTTGAGAATTCTTGATATGACCACTCATTTTGTGCCTCACTGAGTGATATACACCTGAATAATCCTCAGGATTCCATTTGATACCACCACTCATTTAGAACCTTATTGAATAATTCACAATGGAGCAATAGTCAGGTGTCTATTTTATATGGTCTATCATTCACAGTTTCAGTGAATATTGAAATTACATGGAGTAATCAGGACGCAGTTTAAGATAGCCACTAATTAAGTGCCTTCCTGAATGATAAACACCTGGGCGATAGTCAGGACTCTATTTGATATGAACTCTAATTTTGTGTATCACTGTGTAATACACACCTGGGGCAGGGGCAGGAGTCTATTTGCTATGGACACTCAAACAGAACTTGTTGGATTAATGCACACATGTATAATAATGAGGAGTCTATGTCATATGGCTACTCATTCAGACAAACAGTGAATAATGCACATGTGGAGTAATTAGAAGGCTGTGTCATATGGCCCCATTTTCACAGCATCACTTAATATTACACACTTGTGATATAGTCTGGAGTCTATTTTTGTGGTCACTCATTCAGAGGATCACTAAATAATGCACACCTGCTGAATAATCAGAAGTCTCTTTTCTATGGCCACTCGTTAAAAGCCTCACTAAGTGTACACACCTGGGGAAATAGTCAGGATTTACCATTATCCCCTCATTCAGAGTCTCACTAAATTATGCACACCTGTGGAATAGTCAGGAGACTCTTTCCTATGGCCACTCGTTAAAAGCCTCACTAAGGATACACACCTGGGGAAATACTCAGGATTTCCCTATATCCCTTCATTCAGAGTCTCACTAAATAGGCACACCTGTGGAATAGTCAGGAGACATTTTCATTTGGCCTCTAATTTAGAACGTCACTGAATAATGTGATGTATTCAGGAGTCTATTTCATGTAGACACATATTCAGAGCCACAGTGAATAAACAGGCCCTTTATGTTGTAAGGAATCTAATTAATATGGCCACATCTTCTTAGCCTCACTGAATAATAAACACCTGGAGAATAATTTGGAGTCTATTTTCGAAGGACATTCATTCAGATCCTTGGTAAATAATGTACACCTGTGGAGTATACAGGAGTCTATTTTATTAGGACACTCATTCATAGCCTCAGAGGATAATATGGACGTGTGGATTAGTCCGGATTCCAAATTATATGGCCACTGACTCGTAACCTCTGTGAAAAATGCACAAATGTAAAGTACTCAGCAGTCTATTTCATATAGACCCTAATTCAGAGATTCACTAAATAATACAAATATTTAATATAGCAGCATCCGGTTTCATATGGTCACACAATATGAGCCTCCCTGAGAAAGGCACACCTAGGGAAGTTTTAGGAGTCTACTTTATATAGCCTCTCATTTACAGCCTCAGGGAATAATGCACACGTGTGGAATAGACACTAGACTATTTTATATGGCCACAAAATCAAAGCCTGAGTGAGTAATACACAACTTTAAAATAGTCTCTTGTCTATTTTACATGCCCAAATATTTAGAGTCAGAGTCAATAATGCACGGCTGTGGACAAGTCACAAAACAATTTCATAAGGCCAAAGTTTCAGAGCCTCAGTGAATAATACATACCTGGGAAATACTCAGGATGCTATTACATGTGGCATCAATTTCAGAGCTTCCTTGAATAAAACACACCTCTATTGTAGTCGGAATTCTATTTCCTATAGCGACATATTCAGAGCCAAGCTGAATAACATACACCTAGGGAAAAGTTAACATTCTGTTTCATATAGCCACTCATTTAGAGCCGAATGTAAAAATGCACGCCCGAGGAGCATTCAGGAGGCTCTATTTTATGGCCACTCATTCAGAGCTTCACAGAATAATACAGACCTATGAAAACGTCAGGAGTGAGACTCGCAAGATGGCGTCGTAGACGCGACTCAGGATTGCAGCTCTCAGTGAAGGCACAGAGGGTGAGTCCTAGCCGCATTCTCGGATGAACCTTTTTTGCCCACAGAGCGTTGAAAATCCCAGGTGTGGAAGAGACACGGGACGCTAGTAAAGCCGGCTAAAGCAGCTGGCTCACGTGGCCGCTTTGGCTGGTGCTGCAGCGGGACCCGGCACAGAACTCACTGGTCGGGTTGCCCTGTTAAACCGGCAATCTGAGATTTGGAAGGGCAGATTGGCATGTCCATTTGATTGAACGGGACTTGGACAGTGAGCCAGACCAGGAATTTCCTGGGAAGCGTGATCTGAGCCAGTGCAGTGGGCAGCGGCATGGGAGATTGCATGAATCCCAGTGCCCTATTGGCAGGCTACTGTGGCGCCAGTGAGAGAGTCAACCTTTCAGCTTTTGGAGAGGGAGAGAGAGAGAGAGAGAGGAAGGACTCTGAGGCAGGGAGCTGGGTGATTGGGCTCATCGGGTCCCACCCTTACAGGGACAAGCAGGGCAGTGACTGGAGGCCCTTGGGGCTCAGAGTTTTGCTGCCGGCATCTAGGACAGTGCAGCCCAGTGAGGGAGGGGCGTCAGCCATCACTGACGCAACCCGCCCCTACTGAATTACCAACCAGGGCTGACGCAGCCTGCCGTTGCTGAGGCAACCTGCCATAACGGAGATACTCCCTCAGCAGGGGGAGCACTCCACAGCAGAAGGGAGCACAGCAACCACAGGGCGGACCCGCGCTAGCAGGTCAGAGCCCCGGCAGGCAAATAGTGAATGGACTGCCACCTAGTGGGGCAGGACAGTGCAACAGATACTCATAAAGAAAGCCCCAACTCCCTGAGACAGAGCTTCTAAGGGGGAAAAAAAGGGTGGTGTTTTATGAGTTCTATTGCAACAGACATAAACAACCTCCCAACAATGCTGAATGGACAACGGAGCTCACAGCTCAGCACTGGAGCTCCTATAAAGCACAGACCGTCTCCTTAAGCAGCTCCCTGATCCCTGTATTTCCAGAGAGTCACCCCAAAAAAAGGACTAAACAGACTGATATTTGGCGGGCATCATTCTGGAACAAAGAGAGCAGAAGAAGAAACTGGTATCATCCCCCACTGTTCCACAGCTTCTACAGGTATACTCCAGACAAGCAGGGCCTGGAGTGGACCTCAGCACTCATACAGCAGAGGGGCTAGACCATTAGAAGGAAAACTAAGTAACAGAAATAATTCATCATCAACAATCTCAGCATCCACATAGAGACCCAAACGAAAAATCAGCAACTACTAAGACGACAGGCGGAAAAATCCATAAAGATGGGAAGAAACCAGCGCAAAAAGGAGGAAAACACCCGAAACCAAAACACCTCAAATCCTACAAAGGACCAAAACTTCTCACCAGCAAGGGAACAAAGCTGGATGGAGAATGAGTGTGACGAAACAACGGAATCAGACTTCAGAAAGTGGATAATGAGAAACTTCAGTGAGCTAAAGGAACATGTTCTAAATCAGTGCAAAGAAACTAAGAACCTTGAAAAAAGATTTGAAAAAAGATTCGAGTAATTGATAAGAAGAATGGACAACATAGAGAGAAATATGAATGAATTGAAGGAGCTGAAAAACACAACACGAGAACTTCGTGAAGCATGCACAAGTTTCAACAGCCAAATTCACCAAGCAGAAGAACGAATATCAGAAGATGAAGATCAACTCAATGAAATAAAACGTGAAACCAAGATTAAAGAAAAAAGCACAAAAAAGAATGAACAAAATCTCCAAGAAATGTGGGACTATGTGAAGAGACCCAACCTACGTTTGATAGGTGTACCAGAATGTGACGAAGAGAATGAATCCAAGCTGGAAAACACTCTTCAGGATATTATCCAGGAAAATTTCCCCAACCTAGCAAGACAGGTCAATACTCAACTCCAGGAAATACAGAGAACACCACAAAAATACTCTGCAAGAAGAGCAATCCCAAGGCACATAATCGTCAGATTCACCAAGGTTGAAATGAAGGAGAAAATACTAAGGGCAGCCAGAGAGAAAGGTCAGGTCACCCACAAAGAGAAGCCCATCAGACTCACAGCAGATCTCTCGGCAGAGACTCTACAAGCCAGAAGAGAGTGGGGGCCAAAATTCAACATCCTCAAAGAAAAGAACTTTCAACCCAGAATTTCATATCCAGCCAAACTGAGCTTCATAAGTGAAGGAAAAATAAAATCCTTCATGAACAAGCAAGTACTCAGAGACTTTGTCACCACTAGGCCTGCTTTACAAGAGCTCCTGAAAGAGGCACAACACATAGAAAGAAACAACCAGTACCAGCCATTCTAAAAGCATACCAAATGCTAAAGAGCATCAACATAATGAACAATCTACATGAACCAATGGGCAAAACAGCCAGTTAACATTAAAATGGCAGTATCAAATTCACACATAACAATATAAACCCTAAATGTAAATGGGCTAAATGCACCAATCAAAAGACACAGACTGGCAAATTGGATAAAAAACCAAAACCCATCGGTGTGCTGTATTCAGGAAACCCAGCTCACACGCAAAGATACACAAAGACTCAAAATAAAAGGATGGAGGAAGATTTACCAAGCAAATGGAGAGCAAAAAAAAGCAGGAGTTGCAATTCTGGTCTCTGATAAAATAGACATTAAAACAACAAAGATCAAAAGGGACAAAGAAGGTCATTACATAATGGTAAAAGGATCGATACAACAAGAAGAGATAACGATTCTAAATATATATGGACCCAATGCAGGAGCACCCAGATATATAAGGCAAGTTCTTAATGACTTACAAAGAGACTTAGACTCCTACACAATAATAGTGGGAGACTTTAACACTCCACTGTCAATAGCAGACAGATCCACCAGACAGAAAATTAACAAGGATATCCAGGACTTGAACTCATACCTGGAACAAGCAAACCTGATAGACATTTACAGAACTCTCCAACCAAAATCCACAGAATATACATTCTTCTCAGCACCACATCACACTTACTCCAAAATTGTCCATATAATTGGAAGTAAAGCACTCCTCAGCAAATGCAAAACAAGTGAAATCATAACAAACAGTCTTTCCGACCATAGTGCAATCAAGTTGGAACTCAGAATTCAGAAAATAACACAGAACCGCACAGCTTCATGGAAACTGAACAACTGGCTCTTGAATGTTGATTGGATAAACAATGAAATGAAGGCAGCAATAAAAAAGTTATTTGAAACCAAGGAAAATGAAGACACAACGTACCAGAATGTCTGGGAAACATATAAAGCAGTCTGTAGAGGAAAATATATAGCAATAAGTGCCCACATGAGAAGAGTGAAGAGATCCAAAATTGACACCCAATCATCAAAATGGAAAGAGCTAGAGGAGCAAGATCAAAGAAGCTCAAAACTTAGCTGAAGACAAGAAATAACTAAGATCAGAGCAGAACTGAAGTAGATAGAGACAAGGAAAACCCTTCAAACAATTAATAAATCTAAGATCTGTTTTATCGAAAAGATCAACAAAATAGACAGACCACTGGCCAGACTGATAAAAAAGAAAAGACAGAACAACAAAATAGATGCAATAAAAAAACGATAAAGAAGAAATAACCACAGATTCCACAGAAATTCAAACCATCATCAGAGAATACTACAAACAACTCTATGCACATAAACTAGTAAATCAGAAAGAAATGGATAAATTCCTGGACGCCTGTGTCCTCCCAAGCCTAAACCAGGAGGAAGCCCAAACTATGAATAGACCAATAACAAAGTCCGAAGTTGAGGCAGCAATTAAGAGCCTACCACACAAAAAAAGCCCAGGTCCAGAGAGGTTCATAGCTGAATTCTACCAGACACATAAAGAGGATCTGGTACCATTCCTCCTGAAACTATTTCAAATAATCCATAAAGAGGGAACCCTTCCCAAATAGTTTTATGAGACCAACATTATCCTGATACCAAAACCTGACAGAGACTGAACAAGAAAAGAAAACTTCAGGCCAATATCCATGAACATAAATGCAAAAATCTTCAACAAAATACTGGCAAACCGATTGCAACAGCACATTAAAAAACTTATCCATCATGATCAAGTAGGATTCATCCCGGGAATGCAAGGCTGGTTCAACATACGCAAGTCTATAAATGTAATTCGCCACATAAACAGAAGCAAAAACAAAAACCACATGATTATCTCAATTGATGCAGAGAAGGCATTTGACAAAATTCAACAGCCCTTTATGCTAAAAACCCTCAATAAACTTGGTATTGATGGAACATATCTCAAAGTAATAACAGCTATTTACGACAAACCAACAGCCAATATCATACTTAATGGGCAAAAACTTGAAGCATTCCCTTTGAAATCTGGCACTAGACAAGGATGCCCTCTCTCACCACTCCTATTCAACGTAGTACTGGAAGTTCTAGCCAGAGCAATCAGGCAAGAAAAAGAAATAAAGTGTATTCAAATAGGAAAGGTGGAAGCCAAATTGTCTTTATTTGCAGACGACATGATAGTATACATATAAGACCCCATCACCTCAGCCCAAAAGCTCCTGAAACTGATAAGCAACTTCAGCAAAATCTCAGGATATAAAATCAATGGGCAAAAATCACAAGCATTCCTATACACCAATAACAGACTTAAAGAGAACCAAATCAAGAACGAACTGCCATTCACAATTGCTACAAAGAAAATAAAATACCTAGGAATACAACTCACAAGGAATGTAAGGGACCTCTTTAAGGAAAACTACAAACCACTGCTCAAAGAAATAAGAGAGGACACAAACAGATGGAGAAACATTACATGCTGGTGGTTAGGAAGAATCAATATCGTGAAAATGGCTATACTGCCCAAAGTAATTTACACAATCAATGCTATCCCCATCAAACTACCATTGAAATTTTTCACAGAACTGGAAAAACCACCGTGAATTTTATATGAAACCAAAAAAGGGCCCGCATAGCCAAGTCAATTCTAAGCAAAAAGAACACAGCGGGAGGCATCACGCTACCAGACTTCAAACTATACTACAAGGCTAAAGTAATCAAAACAGCATGGTACTGGTACCAAAACAGAGATATAGACCAATGGAACAGAACAGAAGCATCAGGGGGCAACACAACATATCTACAACCATATTATCTTTGATAAACCAGATAAAGACAAGCAATGGGGAAAGAATTCCCTATTTAATAAATCGTGTTGTGAAAACTGGCTAGCCATATGCAGAAAGCAGAAACTGGACCCTTTCCTGACACATTACACTAAAATTAACTCAAAATGGATTGAAGACTTAAACGTAAGACCTGACACCATAAAAATCCTAGAAGAAAATCTAGGCAAAACTATTCAGGACATAGGAGTAGGCAAGGACTTCATGAATAAAACACCAAAAGCATTGGCAACAAAAGCCAAAATAGACAAATGGGACCTATTCAAACTCCACAGCTTCTGCACGGCAAAAGAAACAGTCACTAGAGTGAATCGGCAACCATCAGAATGGGAAAGAATCTTTGCAGTTTACGAATTTGACAAAGGGCTGATATCCAGAATTTACAAAGAACTCAAACATATTTACAGGAAAAAAACAGACAAGCCCATTCAAAAATGGGCAAAGGATATGAACAGACACTTTACAAAAGAAGACATACATGAGGCCAACAAACATATGAAAAAATGCTCATCATCACTGGTCATTAGAGAGATGCAAATCAAAACCGCATTGAGATACCATCTCATGCAAGTTAGAATGGTGATCATTAAAAAAATCTGGAGACAGCAGATGCTGGAGAGGATGTGGAGAAATAGGAACACTCTTACACTGTTGGTGGGAGTGTAAATTAGTTCAACCATTGTGGAAGACAGTGTGGCGATTCCTCAGGGACCTAGAAATAGAAATTCCATTTGACCCAGCAATCCCATTACTGGGTACATATCCAAAGGACTATAAATCGTTCTACTATGAGGACACATGCACACGAATGTTCATTACAGCACTGTTTACAATGGCAAAGAACTGGAACCAACCCAAATGCCCAGCGATGATAGACTGGACTGGGAAAATGTGGTACATATACACCATGGAATATTATGCTGCAATCAAAAATGATGAGTTTGTGTCCTTTGTAAGGACATGGATCAATCTGGAGAACATCATTCTCAGCAAACTGACACAAGAACAGAAAAAGAAATACCACATATACTCACTCATAGGTGGGTGAGAAAAATGAGATCACATGGAAACAGAGAGGCAGTCTACTATACACTGGGGTCTATTGGGGGGAATGGGAAAGGGACAGTAGCGGGGGCTCGGGAGGGATAGCCTGGGGATGAATGCCAAGTGTGGGTGAAGGGGAGGAAGGCAGCAAAACACACTGCCATGTGTGTACCTATGCAACTATCTTGCACGTTCTGCACATGTACCCCAAAACTTATAATGCAATAAAATTTTTTTTAAAAATACAAAACTTAGCTGGGCATGGTGGCGCATCCTGTTGTCCCAGCTACTCGGGAGGCTGATGCAGGAGAATTGCTTCAACCCAGGAGGCAGTGGTTGCGGTGAGCCGAGATTGCGCCATTGTACTCCAGCCTGGGTAATAAGAGCGAAACTCCATCTCAAAAAAAAATATATAGAATCCATACCTCTATTATACGCCTTATAAAGGGGTTTTTCCAAAAGCAGTGCTTTGCTATCAAATAAAAGCTCCAATAATGGGTAATCCAGACTTTATTGTGGGACATCTTTAATGCCTGGAGGCACACCTATGTTCATGTACTATATCTACATAAAATGGGATTCCCTAGCAGTAAGTGTAGGACAGTATTTCAAATCTTATATCAATAGTGAATGAAGAAAATCTAATTGAAGCAAAAGCTCTCTCTCTAAGTTGTTTTCCATCACAAACCAAAAATACAGATTTCTATTACAAATCACTTTTAAACCATATCTAAAACAGTTACTTTATGGTGACTATAACTTCAGGTAACTGCTATGGCTATTAGCTATTCATCTCCCAATCAGCACTAAACCTAGTAAACACAGATTCAAGAGACTGTATGTGCTGTGATAGAAATGTATGGAGATGGAGGGAAGAGAAGCAGGAGGTGGAGGAAGACGGAGGAAACATCAAAAGGAAAGGAAGTTACTAAGAGATGCAGAGGATATAGGAAGCATGTCAGCAAATGAAAATCACCAGATTAATTAAGCACACAGTTTAGTATTATACTTTATGAAGTCAGACATACATTTCAATAATTGCTTTTAATGATTATTCATGAATTATTAATTAACTTTCTAGACGAAAAATACCACTTCATGCTTGCTAAATAACATTTTCTCAAATGAAAATATATATATGAAAAGGCTAAAGCCTTTCACATCATTAGTACTGCTGAAAAGCCTTAGTATTTGATCTTGTTATAATTCATGCTCAGTTTGTTAGAACATTTCCACATCACAAAATACAACATTCAGGTTCAAGGATGGATATAAAGTACACAGAGAAAATATTGTTGGAGAATTATTTTGCAGTGAGCCTGATAAAAGAATTATGTGTGTACCTATGTATGGTTTTGGGTTGAAGCCTATGCAAATGTTAGAAAAGGTGGGGGTTCTTTTCAAATTTTCTTGAGAATACCACTTTTTCTGACAGTCTTGCTCTTTGTTAAGATGTACTGAGTTATATGTATAAAATTCCCTCAGTTTGCAAATAAATTAGATTCCCAAATGATAAAAAAAAAGAAAAAGAAAACGTCAGGAGTGTATTTCACGCGGACACTTATTCAAAACCTCAGTGAGGAATCATATATATCTGGAGAATACTCAGGATTATATTATATTATATATAACCACTTATTCATAGACTCACTGAATAATACACAGCTAAGGAATAGTCTGGAGACTATTTGATGTGACCCTTCACCCAGCGACTCAGTGGACAATGCAGAACTGAAAAAAAGTCAAGAGAAATGAGTCAAGGGTTTATGTTATGTGGTCAATTGTTCAGAATCACGCTGAAGAATACACACCTTGGGAATAGTCAGTGTTCAAGTCATATGGACACTCAATCAGAGCATAACCGAATAATGCACAATGGGGCAATAGAAAATAGTCTATTTCATATGTCCTGTCATTCGGAGCTTCAGTGCATAATAAACAGCTGTGGAGTACTCAGGACCCTATTTAAGGTAGCCCCAAATTAAGGAGCTCCATGAATGATACACACATGTGTCAGAGTCAGGAGACTATTTGACATAGACACTCATACAGAAACCTTTCGAATGCTGCACAGGTGGGGTATAATCAATACTCTGTTTCATATGGTGATTAGGTTGGAGAATCAAAAAATAACACACAACTGTTGAATAAATTGGGTTCTATTTCATAAGGCCACTTTTTCTGTGTTTTAGTGAATAATATGTATTTCTGATAAGTCAGGAATCTCTTTCACAAGGCCACTCATTCAGGGCCTCTGTGAAGAATACTCCCCTCAAAAATAGTCAAGGGTCTACTTCAAATGGCTACACATTCAAAGTCTCTGTACGTAATGAACACCTGGGCAATACACCTCCGTCTCTTTTTTATGCCCACTTAGTCAGAAACTCATTCAATAATACACAGCAAAGAAAGGTTAAAGAGTCTACTTCATGTAGCCAATCTTTTAGAGCCTCAGTGAATAATGCACACGAGGATAATAGTCGACCATTTTTTATATGGCTACTCATTTTGTACCTCACTGAGTGATATACACCTGAAGAATCCTCAGGATTCTATTTGATATTACCACTCATTTAGAACCATACTGAATAATTCACAATGGGGAGATAGTCAGTTGTCTATTTTATATGGTCTATCATTCAAAGCTTCAGTGAATAGTAAACGTCTATGGAGTAATCAGGACGCTGATTAATATAGCCATGAATTAAGTGCCTTGCTGAATGATACGCACCTGTGTGATAGTCAGGAGTCTATTTCATATGAACTCTAATTTTGTGTATCGCTGAGTAATACACACCTGGGGCAGTGTCAGGAGTCTATTTGGTATGGACACTCAAACAGAGCCTGTTTGATTAATGCACACATGGATAATAATTAAGAGTCTATGTCATATGGCTACTCATTCAGACAAACTCTGAATAATGCACATGTGGAGTAATGAGAAGTCTGTTTCATATGGCCCCTCTTTCACAACCTAACTGATTATTACACATTTGTGATATAGTCTGGAGTCTATTTTATATGGCAACTCAGTCAGAGTATCACCAAATAATGCACACCTGTGGAATAGTCAGAGGTCTCTTTCCTATGACCACTCGTTAAGAGCCTCACTAAGTGTACACACCTGGGTAAATAGTCAGGATTTACCTTTATCACCATATTCAGAGTCTCACTAAATAATACACGCCTGTGGAATAGTCAGGAGACCTTTTCATGTGAGCTATAATTCGGAGTGTCACTGATTAATGTGGTGTAGTCAGGAGTCTATTTTATGTAGACACATATTCAGAGCTTCAGTGAATAAGACAGACACTGATATACTAGGGAATCTAATTTATATAGAAACATATTCTGAGCCTCACTGATTAATACACATCTTGGGAATAATTTGGAGTCTATTTTCGATGGACATATGTTCAGAGCCTCGGAAAATGATGCACACATGTGGAGTAGACAGGAGTCTATTTTATTAGGACACTCATTCATAGCCTCAGTGGATTATATGCATGTGTGGGTTAGTCAGGATTCCATTTTATATGGCCACTGACTCGTAACTTCAGTGAAAAATGCAAAAATGTAAAATACTTAGCAGTCTATTTCATATAAACACTCATTCATAGATTCACTGAATAATACAAATATTTGAGATAGACAGCAACCTGTTTCATATGGTTAAACTAATAGAGCCTCACTTAGTAATGCACACCAAAAGAAGTGTTAGGAGTGTACTTTATATAGCCGTTAATTTACAGAATCATGAAATAATACACACGTGTGGCATAGACAGAAGTCTATTTTATATGGTTGCAAAATCAAAGCCTTTTCGAATACTGCACATGTGGGGAATAATCACTTGTCTGTTACATATGGTGTTTCGTTTGGTGAATCAAAAACTTATGCACAGCTGTGGAGTAAAATGGGTTCTATTTCAGGAGGCCACTCTTTCAGAGTTTTAGAGAATAATTTGTATATCTGAAAAGTAAGGAATCTCTTTCACATGGCCACTCTTTCAGGGCCTCTGTGAAGAATACTCCCCTCAAAAATAGTCAAGTGTCAACTTTAAATGGCTACACATTCAGAGACTTTGTAGGTAATGAACACCTGGATAATACACCTAAGTCTCTTTTTATGCCCACTTAGTCAGAGTCTCATTCTGTAATACACACCTGGGGAAGAGTTAAGGGTCTACTTCATATAGCCAGTCATTTAGAGCCTAAGTGAATAATGCACACCAGGGTAATAGTCGAGCATTTTTTATAAGGCCACTCATTTTGTGTCTCACTGAGTGATATACACCTGAAGAATCCTAAGAATTCTATTTGATACTATCACGCTTTTAGCACGTTATTGAATAATTCACAATGGAGCAATAGTCAGGTGTCTATTTTATATTGTCTATCACTCAAAGTTTCAGTGAATAATAAACTTCTATGGAGTAAACAGGACGCTGTTTAAGATAGCCACGAATTCAGCGACTTTCTGAATGATACACACCTGGGTAATAGCCTGGCGTCTATTTCATATGAACTCTAATTTTTGTATCGTGGAGTAATACACACCTGGGGCAGTGTCAGGAGTCTATTTGGTATGGACACTCAAACGGAACCTGTTTGATTAATGCACACATGTATAATAAAGAGGAGTCTATGTCATACGGCTACTCATTCAGACAAACAGTGAATAGGGCACATTTAAAGTAATTAGAAGTCTGTTTCTTATGGACCCTCGTTCACAGCCTCACTAAATAATACACCCTTGTGTTATAGTCTGGAGTCTATTTTTATGGCCACTCATTCAGAGGATCATTAAATAATGCACAGCTGCGGAATAATCAGTAGTCTCTTTTCTATGGGCACTTGTTAAGAACGTCACTAAGTGTACACACCTGGGGAAATAGGATTTACCATTATCCTCTCATTCAGAGTCGCACTAAATTATGCACACCTGTGGAACAGTCAGGAGACTCTTTCCTATGGCCACTCGTTAAGAGCCTCACTAATTGTACACACCTGGAGAAATATTCAGGATTTACTTATAACCCTTCATTCACAGTCTCACTAAATAGGCACACCTGTGGAATAGTCAGGAGACATTTTCATGTGGCCTCTAATTCAGAATGTCATTGAATAATGTTATTTATTCAGGACTCTATTTCATGTAGACACATATACAGAGCCACAGTGAATAAAAAAGGCCGTTTATGTTGTTAGGAATCAAATTAATATGGCCACATCTTCTGAGCCTCACTGAATAATACACACCTGGAGAATAATTTGGAGTCTATTTTCGATGGACATTCATTCAGAACCTCGGTAAATAATGTAAACCTGTGGAGTACCAGGAGTCTATTTTATTATAACACTCATTCATAGCCTCAGTGGATAATATGCACGTGTGAATTAGTCCAGATTCCAATTTATATGGCCACTGGCTCATAACCTCAGTGAAAAATGCACAAATGTAAAGTATTCAGAGGTCTATTTCATATAGACCCTCATTCAGAGATTCACTAAATAATACAAATATTTAATATAGCAGCATCCTGTTTCATATGGTCATACAAAATGAGCCTCACAGAGTAAGGCACACCTAGGGAAGTGGTAGGAGTCTACTTTATATAACCTCTCATTTACAGCATCAGGCAATAATGCACACGTGTGGAATAGACACTAGACTATTTTATGTGGCCACAAAATTAAAGCCTGAGTGAGTAATACAAAACTTTCGAATAGTCACTTATCTATATTACATGCCCAAATATTTAGAGTCAGAGTCAATAATACACGCCTGTGGACCAGTCAGAAAACAATTTCATAAGGCCAAAGTTTCAGAGCCTCAGTGAATAATACATACCTGGGAAATACTCAGGATGCTATTACATGTGGCATCAATTTCAGAGCTTCCTTGAATAAGAAACACCTCTATTGTCGTCAGAATTCTATTTCCCATAGCCACATATTCAGAGCCTAACTGAAGAACATACACCTTGGGAAAAGTTAACATTCTATTTTGTATGGCCACTCATTTAGAGCCAAATGTAAAAACGCACGCCTGATGAGCATTCAGGTGGCTCTATTTTATGGCCACACATTCAGAGCTTCACAGAATAATACAGACATATGAAAACATCAGGAGTGTATTTCACACGGACACTTATTCAGAACCTGAGAGAAGAATCATATATATCTGGAAAATACTCAGTATTATATTATATATAGCCACTTTTTCAGAGACACAGTGAATAATGCACAGCTAAGGAATAGTCTGGAGACTATTTGATGTGACCCTTCACCCAGCGACTCAGTGGACAATGCAGAACTGAAAAAATGTCAAGAGGATAGAGTCAAGTGTTTATGTTATGTGGTCACTCATTCAGAATCATACTGAAGAATACACATCTTGGGAATAGTCAGGGTCAAGTCATATGGACACTCAATCAGAGCATTACCGAATAATGCACAATGGGGCAATAGTAAGGAATCTATTTCATATGGCCTGTCATTCGGAGCTTCAGTGCATAATAAACAGCTGTGGAGTAGTCAGGACCCTATTTGAGGTAGCCCCAAATTAAGCAGTTCCGTGAATGGTACACACATATGTCAGAGTCAGGAGACTATTTGACAAAGACCCTCATACAGAACATTTTCGAATGCTGCACAGGTGGGGAATAATAGTCTGTTTCATATGGTGATTAGGTTGGAGAATCAAAAAATAATGCACACCTGTTGAGTAAATCGGGTTCTATTTCATAAGGCCACTCTTTCTGTGTTTTAGTGAATAATATGTATATCTGATAAGTCAGGAATCTCTTTCACATGGCCACTCATTCAGGGCATCTGTGAAGAATACTCCCCTCAAAAATAGTCAAGGGTCTACTTCAAATGGCTACACATTCAAAGTCTCTGTACATAATGAACACCTGGGCAATACATCTGAGTCTCTTTTTTATGCCCACTTAGTCGGAGACTCATTCAGTAATACACAACAAAGGAAGATGAAAGAGTCTACTTCATGTAGCCACTCATTTAGAGCCTCAGTGAATAATGCACACGAGAATAATAGTCGACCGTTTTTTATATGGCAACTTATTTTGTGCCTCACTGAGTGATATACGCCTGAAGAATCCTCAGGATTCTATTTGATATTACCACTCATTTAGAACCATACTGAATAATTCACAATCGGGCTATAGTCAGGTCACTATTTTATATGGTCTATCATTCAAAGCTTCAGTGAGTAGTAAACTTCTATGGAGTAATCAGGACGCTGTTTAAGATAGCCACAAATTAAGTGCCTTTCTGAATAATACACACCTGGATAGTAGCCTGGCGTCTATTTCATATAAACTCTAATTTTATGTATCGCTGAGTAATACACACCTGGGGCAGTGTCAGGAGTCTATTTGGTATGGACACTCAAACAGAGCCTGTTTGATTAATGCACACATGGATAATAATGAGGATTCTATGTCCTATGGCTACTCATTCAGACAAACTGTGAATTATGCACATGTGGAGTAATCAGAAGTCTGTTTCATATGGCCCCTCTTTCACAACCTTACTGATTATTACACATTTGTGATATAGTCTGGAGTCTATTTTATATGGCAACTCAGTCAGAGTATCACCAAATAATGCACACCTGCGGAATAGTCAGAGGTCTCTTTCCTATGGTCACTCGTTAAGAGCCTCACTAAGTGTACACACCTGGGGAAATAATCAGGATTAACCCTTATCCCATCATTCAGAGTCTCACTAAATAATGCACGCCTGTGGAATAGTCAGGAGACCTTTTCCTGTGGCCTGTAATTCGGAGTGTCACTGAATAATGTGGTGTAGTCAGGAGTCTATTTCATGTAGTCACATATTCAGAGCTTCAGTGAATAAGACAGACACTGATATAGTAAGGAATCTATATGGAAACATATTCTGAGCCGCACTGAATAATACACACCTGGGGAATAATTTGGAGTGTATTTTCGATGGACATATGTTCAGAGCCTCGGAAAATGATGTACACCTGTGGAGTAGACAGGAATCTATTTTATTAGGACACTCATTTATAGCCTCAGTGGATAATATGCACGTGTGGGTTAGTCAGGATTCCATTTTATATGGCCACTGATTCATAACCTCAGTGAAAAAGGCAAAATGTAAAATACATAGCAGTGTATTTCATATAAACACTCATTCATAGATTCACTGAATAATACAAATATTTGAGATAGACAGCAACCTGTTCCATATGGTTAATCTAATAGAGCCTCACTGAGTAATGCACACCAGGAGAAGTGTTAGGAGTGTGCTTTATATAGCCTGTAATTTACAGAATCATGAAATAATACACACGTGTGGCATAGACACGTCTATTTTATATGGCCGCAAAATCAAAGCCTTTTTGAAGACTGCGCATGTGGGGAATAATCACTTGTCTGTTTCATATGGTGTTTCATTTCGTGAATCAAAAACTTATGCACACCTGTGGAGTAAAATGGGTTCTATTTCAGGAGGCCACTCTGTCAGAGTTTTAGTGAATAATATGTATATCTGAAAAGTAAGAAATCTCTTTCACATGGCCACTCGTTCAGGGCCTCTGTGAAGAATACTCCCCTCAACAATAGCCAAGTGTCAACTTTAAATGGCTACACATTCGGAGACTCTGTAGGCAATGAACGCCTGGGAAATACACCTAAGTATCATTTTATGCCCACTTTGTCAGAGTCTCATTCAGTAATACACAACTAAGGAAGAGTTAAGGGTATACTTCATGTAGCCACTCATTTAGAGCCTCAGTGAATAATGCAAACCAGGGTGGTAGTCGAGCATTTTTTATATGGCCACTCATTTTGTGCCTCACTGAGTGATATACACCTGAAGAATCCTAAGGATTCTATTTGATACTACCAAGCATTTAGCAACTTATTGAATAATTCACAATGGAGCAATAGTCAGTTGTCTATTTTATATGGTCTATCACTCAAAGTTTCAGTGAATAATAAACTTCTATGAAGTAATTAGGACGCTGTTTAAGACAGCCACGAATTCAGTGCCTTCCTGAATGATACACTCTTCGGTAATAGACAGGCGTCTATTTCATATGAACTCTAATTTTTGTATCGTGGAGTAATACACACCTGGGGCAGTGTCAGGAGTCTATTTGGTATGGACACTCAAACAGAATCTGTTTTATTAATGCACACATGTATAATAAAGAGGAGTCTATTTCATATGGCTAATCATTCAGACAAACAGCGAATAATGCACATGTGGAGTAATTAGAAGTCTGTTTCATATGGCCCCTCGTTCACAGCCTCACTGATTATTACACACGTGTGATATAGTCTGGAGTCCATTTTTATGGCCACTCATTCAGAGGATCACTTAATAATGCACAGCTGCACAATAATCAGTAGTCTCTTTTCTATGGCCACTGGTTAAGAGCCTCACTAAGTGTACACACCTGGGGAAAGAGTCAGGATTTACCATTATCCCCTCATTCAGAGTCTCACTAAATTATGCACACCTGTGGAATAGTCAGGAGACTCTTTCCTATGGCCACTCGTTAAGAGCCTCACTAATTGTACACACTTGGGGAAATACTCAAAATTACCTATATCCCTTCATTCAGAGCCTCACTAAATCGGCACACCTGTGGAATAGTCAGGAGACATTTTCATGTGGCCTCTAATTCGGAATGTCACTGAATAATGTGATATATTCAGGAGTCTATTTCATGTAGACACATATTCAGAGCCACAGTGAATAAAACAGGCCCTTTATGTTGTAAGGTATCTAATTAATATGGCCACATCTTCTGAGCCTCACTGAATATTACACACCTGGAGAATAATTTGGAGTCTATTATTGATGGATATTCATTCAGAGCCTCGGTAAATAATGTACACCTGTGGAGTAGCCAGGAGTCTATTTTATTATAACACTCATTCATAGCCTCAGTGGTTAATATGCACGTGTGGATTACTCTGCTTTCCAATTTATATGGCCACTGACTCGTAACCTCTGTGAAAAATGCACAAATGTATTGTACTCAGCAGTCTATTTCATATAGACACTCTTTCACAGATTCAGTAGATAATACAAATATTTAATATAACAGCATCCTGTTTTATATTGTCACACAAAATGAGCCTCACTGAGTAAGGCACATCTAAGGAAGTTTTAGGAGTCTACTTTATATAGCCTTTCATTTACAGCCTCAGGGAATAATGCACAAGTGTGGAATAGACACTAGACTATTTTATGTGGCCACAAAATTAAAGCCTGAGTGAGTAATACACAACTTTGGAATAGTCACTTGTCTATTGTACCTGCCCAAACATTTAGAGTCAGAGTCAATAATACACACATGTGGACAAGTCACAAAACAATTTCATATGGCCAAAGTTTCAGATCCTCAGTGAATAATACATACCTGGGAAATATTCAGGATGCTATTAAATATGGCATCAATTTCAGAGCTTCATTGAATAAAAAACACCTCTATTGTAGTCAGAATTCTATTTCCTATAGCCACCTATTCAGAGCCTAACTGACTAACATACACCTTGTGAAAAGTTAAAATTCTATTTTGTATAGCCACTCATTTAGCGCCAAATGTAAAAACGCACGCCTGAGGAGCATTCAGGAAGCTCTATTTTATGGCCACTCATTCAGAGCTTCACAGAATAATACAGACTTATGAAAACATCAGGAGTGTATTTAACACGGCCACATTTTCAGAACCTCAGTGAGGAATCATAAATATCTGGAAAATACTCAGGATTATATTATATATAGCCACTTATTCAGAGACTCACTGAATAATGCACAGCTAAGGAATACTCTGGAGACTATTTGATATGACTCTTCACCCAGCGACTCAGTGGACAATGCAGAACTGAAAAATAGTCAAGAGGATAGAGTCAATGGTTTGTGTTATGTGGTCACTTTTTCATAATCTCACTGAAGAATACATATCTTGGTAATAGTCAGTGTCCAAGTCATATGGACACTCAATCACAGCATTACCGAATAATGCACAATGGGGAAATAGTTAGGAGTCTATTTCATATGGCCTATCATTCGGAGCTTCAGTGCATAACAAATAGCTGTGGAGTAGTCAGGACCCTATTTAACGTAGCCCCAAATTAATCAGCTCCCTGAATGATACACACGTATGTCAGAGTCAGGAGACTATTAGACATAGACACTCATACAGAATCTTTTCGAATACTGCACATTTGGAAAATAATCACTAGTCTGTTTCATATGGTGATTAGTTTGGAGAATCAAAAAATGACGCACACCTGTTGAGTAAAATCGGTTCGATTTCATAAGGCCACTCTTTCAGTGTTTTAGTGAACAATATGTGTATCTGATAAGTCAGGAATCTCTTTCACATGGCCACTCGTTCAGGGCCTCTGTGAAGAATACTCCCCTCAAAAATAGTCAAGGGTATACTTCAAATGGCTACACGTTTAATGTCTCTGTACGTAATTACCACCTGTGAAATACACCTGAGTCTTTTTTTTCTATTTACTTATTTTTTAATTTTTATTGCATTATAGGTTTTGGGGTACATGTGCAGAACGTGCAAGGTAGTTGACTATGTACACACATGGCAGTGTGTTTTGCTGCCTTTCCCCCCTTTACCCACACTTGACATTTATCCCCAGGGTATCCCTACCCATTCCCCCTCGCTGTCCCTCCCCCATTTCCCCAAAAGTTTCCAGTGTGTAGTAGACACCCTCGCTGTGTACAATTTTTCTCATTTTTCTCACCCGCCTATGAGTGAGAATATGCAGTGTTTCGTTTTCTGTTCTTGTGTCAGTTTGCTGAGAATGATGTTCTCCAGATTCATTCATGTCCTTACAAAGGACACATTGTCGTTATTTTTGATTGCTGCATAATATTTCATGGTGCATATGTGCCACATTTTTCCAGTCCAGTATATCATCGATGGACATTTGGGTTGGTTCCAGGTCTTTGCTATTGTAAACAGTGCTGCAATGAACATTCGTGTGCATGTGTCCTTATAGTAGAACGATTTATAGTCCCTTAGATATATGCCCAGTAATGGGATTGCTGGGTCAAATGGGATTTCTATTTCTTGGTCTTTGAGGAATCGCCGCATTGTCTTCCAGAATGGTTGAGGTAATTTGCACTCCCACCAACAGTGTAAGAGTGTTCCTATTTCTCCACATCCTCTCCAGCATTTGCTGTCTCCAGATTTTTTAATGATCGCCATTCTAACTGGCGTGAGATGGTATCTTAATGTGGTTTTGATTTGCATCTCTCTAATGACCAGTGATGAGGAATATTTTTTTCATGTGTTTGTTGGCCTCATGTATGTCTTCTTTTGTAAAATGTCTGTTCATATCCTTTGCCCATTTTTGGATGGGCTTGTTTGCTTTTTTCCTGTAAGTCTGTTTGAGTTCTTTGAAAATTCCTGATACCATCCCTTTGTCAGATGTGTAAACTGCTAAGGTTTTTCCCCATTCTGATGGTTGCCGATTCACTCTAGTGACTGTTTCTTTTGCCATGCAGAAGCTGTGGAGTTTGATTAGGTCCCATTTGTCTATTTTGGCTTTTGTGGCCAATGCTTTTGGTGTTTTGGTCATGAAGTCCTTGCCTACTCCTATGTCCTGAATGGTTTTGTCTGGATTTTCTTCTAGGGTTTTTATGGTGTCAGTTCTTATGTTTAAGTCTTTAATCCATCTGGAGTTAATTTTAGTGTAAGGTGTCAGGTAGGGGTCCAATTTCTGCTTTCTGCACATGGCTAACCAGTTTTCCCAACATCATTTCTTAAACAGGGAATTCTTTCCCCATTGCTTCTTCTTGTCAGGTTTATCAAAGATTATATGTTTGTAGATATGTTGTGTTGCCTCTGATGCCTCTGTTCTGTTTCATTGGTCTATATCTCTGCTTTGGTACCAGTCCCATGCTGTTTTGATTACTGTAGCCTTGTAGTATTGTTTGAAGTCTGGTAGTGTGATGCCTCCCGCTGTGTTCTTTTTGCTTAGAATTGATTTGGCTATGCGAGCTCTCTTTTGATTCCATATGAGATTCATGGTGGTTTTTTCCAGTTCTTTGAAGAAATTCAATGGTAGTTTGATGGGGATAGCATTGATTGTGTAAATTACTTTGGGCAGTATAGCCATTTTCACGATATTGATTCTTCCTAACCATGAACATGGAATGTTTCTCCATCTGTTTGTGTCCTCTCTTATTTCATTGAGCAGTGGTTTGTAGTTTTCCTTAAGGAGGTCCCTTACGTTCCTTGTGAGTTGTATTCCTAGGTATTTTATTTTCTTTGTAGCAATTGTGAAGGGCAGTTTGTTCTTGATTTGGTTCTCTTTAAATCTGTTATTGGTGTATAGGAATGCTTGTGATTTTTGCACATTGATTTTCTATCCTGAAACTTTGCTGAAGTTGCTTATCATTTTCAGGAGCTTTTGGGCTGAGGTGATGGGGTCTTCTAGGTATACTATCATGTCGTCTGCAAATAGAGACAATTTGGCTTCCACTTTTCCTATTTGAATTCCCTTTATTTCTTTTTCTTGCCTGATTGCTCTGGCTAGAACTTCCAGTATGATGTTGAATAGGAGTGGTGAGAGAGGGCATCCTTTTCTAGTGCTGGATTTCAAAGGGAATGCTTCCAGTTTCTGCCCATTCAGTATGATATTTGCTGTTGGTTTGTCGTAAATAGCTTTTATTACATTGAGATATGTTCCATCAATACCATGTTTTTTGAGGGTTTTTAGCATAAAGAGCTGTTGAATTTTGTCAAATGCCTTCTCTGCGTCAATTGAGATAATCATGTGGTTTTTGTTGTTTGTTCTGTTTATGTGGCGAATTACATTTATAGACTTGCGTATGTTGAATGAGCCTTGCATCCCCGGGATGAATCCTAATTTATCATGATGGATAAGTTTTTTAATGTGCTGTTGCAATTGGTTTGCCAGTATTTTATTGAAGATTTTTGCATCTATGTTCATCATGGATATTGGCCTGAAGTTTTCTTTTCTTGTTGAGTTTCTTCCGGGTTTTGGTATCAGGATGATGTTGGTCTCATAAAATGATTTGGGAAGGATTCCCTCTTTTTGAATTATTTGGAATAATTTCAGAAGGAATGGTAGCAGATCCTCTTTGTGTGTCTGGTAGAATTCGGCTATGAACCCATCTGGACCTGGGCTTTTTATGTGTGGTAGGCTCTTAATTGCTGCCTCAACTTCAGACCTTCTTATTAGTCTTTTCATAGTTTTGGCTTCCTCCTGGTTTAGGCTTGGGAGGACACAGGCTACCAGGAATTTATCCATTTCTCCCAGATTTACTAGTTTATATGCATAGAGTTGTTTATAGTATTCTCTGATGATGGTTTGAATTTCTGTGGAATTTGTGGTGATTTCCACTTTATCGTTTTTTATTGCTTCTATTTGGTTGTTCTCTCTTTTCTTTTTTATCAGTCTGGCTAATGGTCTGTCTATATTGTTGATCTTTTCGAAAAACCACCTCTTGGATTTGAAGATTTTTTGAAGGGTTTTTCTTGTCTCTATCTCTTTCAGTTCTGCTCTGATCTTAGTTATTTCTTGTCTTCAGCTAGGTTTTGAGCTTTTTTGATCTTGCTCCTCTAGCTCTTTCAATTTTGATGATAGGGTGTCAATTTGGATCCCTCCACTCTTCTCATGTGGGCACTTATTGCTATCTATTTTCCTCTACAGACTGCTTTAAATGTTTCCCAGAGATTCTGTTACGTTGTGTCTTCGTTCTCATTGGTTTCGAAGAACTTCCTTATTTCTGCCTTCATTTCATTGTTTATCCGATCAACATTCAAGAGCCAGTTGTTCAGTTTCCATGAAGCTGTGTTGTTCTGAGTTATTTTCTGAATTCTGAGTTCCAACTTGATTGCACTATGGTCTGAGAGACTGTTTGTTATGATTTCAGTTGTTTTGCATTTGCTGAGGGGTGCTTTACTTCCAATTATGTGTTCAATTTTGGAATAGGTGTGATGTGGTGCTGAGAAGAATGTATATTCTGTGGATTTGTGGTGGAGAGTTCTGTAAATGTCTATCAGGTTTGCTTGTTCCAGGTCTGAGTTCAAGTCCTGGTTATCCTTGTTAATTTTCTGTCTGGTTGATCTGTCTGCTATTGACAGTGGAGTGTTAAAGTCTCCCACTATTATTGTGTGGGAGTCTAAGTCTCTTTGTAAGTTATTAAGAACTTGCCTTATATATCTGGGTGCTCCTGCATTGGGTCCATATATATTTAGAATCGTTATCTCTTCTTGTTGTATCGATCCTTTTACCATTATGTAATGACCTTCTTTGTCCCTTTTGATCTTTGTTGTTTTAAAGTCTATTTTATCAGAGACGAGAATTGCAACTCCTTCTTTTTTCTGCTCTCCATTTGCTTCGAAAATCTTCCTTCATCCCTTTATTTTGAGCCTATGTGTATTCTTGCGTGTGAGTTGGGTTTCCTGGATACAGCACACCGATGGGTTTTGGGTTTTTTTTATACAATTTGTCAGTCTGTGGTGCATTTAGCCCGCTTACATTTAGGGTTAATATTGTTATATGTGCATTTGATACTGCCATTTTCATTCTAGCCGGCTGTTTTGCCCATTGGTTCATGTAGATTCTTCATTTTTTTGATGGCCTTTAGCATTTGGTATGCTTTTAAGATGGCTGGTACTGGCTGTTTCTTTCTATGTGTAGTGCCTTTTTCAGGAGCTCTTGTAAAGCAGGCCTTGTGGTGACAAAATCTCTGAGTACTTGCTTGTTCATGAAGGATTTTATTTTCCTTCACTTATGAAGCTCAGTTTGGCTGGATATAAAATTCTGGGTTGAAAGTTCTTTTCTTTAAGGATGCTGAATGTTGGCCCCCACTCTCTTCTGGCTTGTAGAGTCTGTGCCGAGAGATCTGCAGTGAGTCTGATGGGCTTTCCTTTGTGGGTGACCCGACCTTTCTCTCTGGCTGCCCTTAGTATTTTCTCCGTCATTTCAACCCTGGTGAATCTGACGATTATGTGCCTTGGGGTTGCTCTTCTTGCAGAGTATCTTTGTGGTGTTCTCTGTATTTCCTGGAGTTGAGTATTGATCTGTCTTGCTAGGTTGGGGAAATTTTCCTGGATAATATCCTGAAGAGTTTTTTCCAGCTTGTATTCATTATCTTTATCACATTCTGGTACACCTATCAAACCTAGGTTAGGTCTCCTCACATAGTCCCACATTTTTTGGAGATTTTGTTCATTCCTTTTTGTGCTTTTTTCTTTAATCTTGGTTTCTCATTTTATTTCATTGAGTTGATCTTCGATTTCTGATATTATTTCTTCTGCTTGGTTTATTCGGCTGTTGATACTTGTGCATGCTTCGCGACGTTCTCGTGTTGTGTTTTTCAGCTCCTTCAATTCATTCATATTCCTCTCTACGTTTTCCATTCTTATCATTTCCTCAAATCTTTTTTCAAATTTTTTTTCAAGGTTCTTAGCTTCTTTGCACTGATTTAGAACATGTTCTTTTAGCTCACTGAAGTTTCTCATTATCCAGTTTTTGAAGTCAGGTTCTGTCATTTCATCACACTCATTCTCCGTCCATCTTTGTTCCCTTGCTGGTAAGGAGTTTTGGTCCTTTGTAGGAGGGGAAGTGTTTTGGTTTCGGGTGTTTTCCTTTTTTTTTGCGCTGGTTTCTTCCCATCTTTATGGATTTATCCACCTGTCATCTTAGTATTTGCTGATTTTTCAATTGGGTCTCTGTGTGGACACCCAGATTGTTGATGATGAAGTATTTCTGTTGCTTAGTTTTTCTTCTAATGGTCTAGCCCCTCTGCTGTATGAGTGCTAAGGTCCACTCCAGACCCTGCTTGTCTTGGGTACACCTGTAACAGCTGCAGAACAGAGAAAGATGCTACCAGTTTGTTCCAGAATAATGCCCGCCAAATGTCAGTCTGATTAGTCCTTTCTTGGGGTGACTCTTTTGATATACAGGGGTCATGGCGCTGCTTGAGGAGACAGCCTGTGCTTTATAGGAGCTCCAGTGCTGTGCTGTGAGCTCCATTGTTCATTCAGGGCTGTTGGGAGGATGTGTTTATGTCTGCTGCAACAGTACTCATAAAAACCCCCGTTTTTTTCCTTCTTAGATGCTCTGTCTCAGGGAGTTGGGCCTTTCTTTATGAGTATTTGTTGTACTGTACTGCAAAGCTAGGAGTCAGTCTATTCACTATTTGTCTCCTGGGGCTCCGCCCAGCTAGCTCGCGTTTTTCCTGTTGCTGTGAGGCTCCGTTCTGCTGTGGCACACTTCGCCCTGCTGGTGGAGTCTCTCTGTTATGGCAGGTTGCCTCAGGAACAGCAGGCTGTGTCAGCTCTGTGCGGTACTTCAGTAGGGGTGGGTTGCATCTGTAGTGGTGGATGCCCCTCCCCCACCTGGCTGCACCGTCCTAGATGCCAGCAGCAAAACTCTCAGCCCTGAGCACCTCCAATCGCCACCCTGCTTGTCCCTGTGAGGGTGGGACCTGTTGATCCCAATCCCCCAGCTCCGTGCCTCAGAGTCTGTCCACTCTCTCTCTTCCTCTCTCCAGGCTGAACGGTTGACTCTCTCACTGGCACCCCAGTAGCCTCCTGATAGAGCACTGGTATCCCTGCGATCTCCCGTGCCTCTGCCCACTGCACCGGCTCAGATCACGTTTCCCAGGAATCTCCTGGTCTGGCTCATTTTCCGAGTCCCATTCAATCAGATTAACATGCCAATCTGCCCTTCCAAATCTCAGATTGCCGGTTTAACAGGGCACCCGGACCAGTGAGTTTTGTGCCAGGAGCCACTGTGGTGCGGCACCAGCTGAACTGACCCCGCGAGCTGGCTGCGCTAGAGCTAGCATCCCGTGTCTCTCCCAAACCTGTGACTTTCAAAGTTCTGTGGGAAAAAAATATCCATCCAACAATGTGGCTAGGATTCACCCTCTGCACCTTCACTGAGAGCTGCAATCCTGAGTCACCTCAATGATGCCATCTTTCCTGAGTGTCTTTTTCATGCCCACTTAGTCAGAGACTTATTCAATAATACACAACAAAGGAAGATTTAAGAGTCTACTTCATGTAGCCACTTATTTAGAGGCTCAGTGAATAATGCACACCAGGGTAATAGTCGAGCATTTTTTATATGGCCACTCATTTTGTGCCTAACTGAGTGATATACACCTGAAGAATCCTCAGGAGTCTATTTGATACTACCACTCATTTAGAACCTTATTGAATAATTCACAATTGAGCAATAGTCAGGTGTCGATTTTACATGGTCTATCACTCAAAATTTAAGTGAATAATAAACTTCTATGGAGTAATCAGGACGCTGTTTAAAATAGCCATGAATTCAGTGCCTTCCTGAATGATACACACCTGAGTAATAGCCTTGCGTCTATCTCATATGAACTCTAATTTTGTGTATCATTGAGTAATACACCTGGGGCAGTGTCCGGAGTCTATTTGGTATGGACACTCAAACAGAACCTGTTTGATTAATGCACACATGTATAATAATGAGGAGTCTATGTCTTACGGCTACTCATTCAGACAAAAAGTGAATAATGCACATGTAAAGTAATTCTGATTACTTGTAAAGTCTGTAAAGTAAAGTCTGATTCTTATGGACCCTCTTTCACAGCCTCACTGAATATTACACACTTGTGATATAGTCTGGAGTCTATTGTTTATGGCCACCCATTCAGAGAATTATTAAATAATGCACACCTGTGGAATAGTCAGAAGTCTCTTTCCTATGCCAACTCGTTAAGAGCCTCAGTAAGTGTACACACCTGGGAAGATAGTCAGGATTTACCATAATCCCCTCATTCAGAGTCTCACTAAATGATTCACACCTGTGGAATAGTCAGGAGACTCTTTCCTATGGCCACTCGTTAAGAGCCTCACTAAGTGTGCACACCTGGGGCAATAGTCAAGACTTACCTATATCTCTTCATTCAGAGTCTCACTAAATATTGCACACCTGTGGAATAGTCAGGAGACTTTATCATGTTGCCTCTAATTCAGAGTGTCACTGAATAATGTGATGTAGTCAGGAGTCTATTTCATGTAGACATATATTCAGAGAAACAGTGAATAAAACAGGCCCTTCATGTTGTAAGTAATCTAACTAATATGGCCACATTTTCTGAGCCTCACTGATTCATACACACCTGGAGAATAATTTGGAGTCTATTTTCCATGGACATTCATTCAGAGACTCGGTAAATAATTAACACCTGTGGAGTATCCAGTAGTCTATTTTATTAGGACACTCATTCATAGCCTCAGTGGATAATATGCACGTGGGGATTAGTCCAGATTCCAATTTATATGGCCACTGACTTGTAACCTCAGTGAAAAATGCACAAATGTAAAGTACTCAGCAGTCTATTTCATATAGACACTCATTCCGAGATTCACTAAATAATACAAATATTTAATATAGCAGCATCCTGTTTCATATGGTCACACAAAATGAGCCTCACTGAGTAAGGCACACCTAGGGAAGTGTTAGGAGTCTACTTTATATAACCTCTCACTTACAACATCAGGCAATAATGCACACGTGTGGAATAGACACTAGACTATTTTATGTGGCCACAAAATCAAAGCCTGAGTGAGTAATACACATCTTTGGAATAGTCACTTGTCTATTTTACCTGCCCAAATATTTAGAGTCAGATCCAATAATACACGCCTGTGGACCAGTCAGAAAACAATTTCATATGGCCAAAGTTTCAGAGCCTCAGTGAATAATACATACCTGGGAAATACTCAGGACGCTATTACATGTGGCATCAATTTCAGAGTTTCCTTGAATAAGACACACCTCTATTGTAGTCAGAATTTTATTTCCTATAGCCACATATTCAGAGTCTAACTGAATAACATACACCTTGGGAAAAGTTAAAATTCTATTTCATATAGCCACTCATTCAGAGCCAAATGTAAAAGCGCAAGCCTGAGGAGCATTCAGGAGGCTCTATTTTATGGCCACTCGTTCAGAGCTTCACAGAATAATACAGACCTATGAAAAAGTCAGGAGTGTATTTCACACGGCCACTTATTCCGAACCTCAGTGAGGAATCTTATATATCTGGAAAATACTCAGGATTATATTATATATAGCCACTTATACGGAGATGCACTGAATAATGCACAGCTAGGGAATAGTCTGGAGACTACTTGATATGACTCTCCACCCAGGGACTCAGAGGACAATGCAGAACTGAAAAATAGTCAAGAGGGTAGAGTCAATGGTTTATGTTTTGTGGTCACTCATTCAGAATTTCACTGAAGAATACACGCCTTGGGGATAGTCAGAGTTTAGGTCATATGGACACTCTTTCACAGCATACCGAATAATGCACAATGTGGCAATAGTAGGGAGTCTACTTCATACGGTCTCTCATTCAGAGCTTCAGTGCATAATAAACAGCTGTGAAGGAGGGAGGACTGTATTGAAGGTAGCCCCAAATAAAGAAGCTCTGTGAATGATACACACATGTGTGAGAGTCAGGAGATTATTTGATATGGACACTCATAGAGAACCTCTTCAAATATTGCACATGTGGGGAATAATCACTAGCCTATTTCATATGTTGGTTTGTTTGGAGAGTCAAAAAACAGCGTGCAACCATGGAGAAAAATGCGATCTATTTCTTAAGGCCATTCTTTCAGTATTTTAGTGAATAACATGTATATCTGATAAGTCAGGAATCTCTTTCACATGGCTACTCGTTCTGGGCGTCTGTGAATGATACTCCCCTCAGAAACAGCCAAGGGTCTACTTCAAATGCCTACACATACAGAGTCTCTGTAAGTATTCAACACCTGTAAAATACACCTGAGTCTCTTTTTTATGCCCACTAAGTTATAGTCTCATTCAATAATACACACGTGGGGAAGAGTTAAGGGTGTACTTCATGTATCCACTCATTTAGATCCTTAGTGAATAATCCACAACAGTGTAATAGTCGAGCATTTTTTATATGGCCACTCATTCTGTGCCCCCCTGAATGATACACATCTTGGGAATTCTCAGGATTCTATTTCATACCATCATTCATTTAGAACTTTATTGAATAATTCAGAATAGAGCAATAGTCAGATGTCTATTTTGTATGGCATCTCATTCAATGTTTCAGTGAATAATGAACTTCTATGGAGTAATCAGGACACTGTTTAAAATAGCCATGCATTAAATGTGTTCCCGAATGATACACACCTGGTTAGTAGTCAGGAGTCTATTTAATGTGAACTCTAATTCTGTGTAACGCTGAGTAATACACACCTGGGGGAGTTTGAGGAGTCTATTTTGTATGGACACTCATACTGAATCTGTTGGAATAATGCACACATGGAGAATAATGAGGAGTCTATATCATATGTCTACTCATTCAGACAAACAGTGAATAATGCCCATGTGAAGTCATTAGAATTCTGTTTCATATGGCCCCTCTTTCACAGCCTCACTGAATATTACACACTTGTGATATAGTCTGGAGTCTATATTTTATGGCCACTCATTCAGAAAATCACTGAATAATTCAAACCTGCAGAATAGTCAGAAGTCTCTTTCCTATGGCTACACACTGAGAGCCTCACTAAGTGTCCACACCAGGATAAATTGTCAGAATTTATTTGTATCTCCTCATTCAGAGTCTCACTAAATAATGCACACCTGTGGAATAGTCAGGAGACTTTTTTATGTGGCCTCTCATTCAATTTGTCATTGATAAATGTGGGGTAGTCAGGAGACTCTTTCATGTAGACACATATTCAGAGCCTCAGTGCAAAAGACAGACCCTTGATATAGCAAGAAATCTAATTAATATGACCACATCTTCTGAGGCTCACTGAATAATACAGACCTGGAGAGTAATTTGGAGTCCATTTTCTATGGACATTCATTGAGAGCTTCGGTAAATAAAGCAGACCTCTGAAGTAGTCAGGAGTCTTTCTCATTTGGACACACATTTATAGCCTCAGTGGATAATACACAAGTGTGGATTAATGAGGATTTCATTTTCTATGGCCACTGACTCATAACCTCAATGAATAATGCACAAATGAACAGTACTCCGCAGTTTATTTCATATAGTTGCTCATTCAGTGATTCACTGAACAAGAAAATTATTTGAGATAGACAGCCTCCTGTTTCATATTGTCATTCAAAAAGAGCCTCACTGAGTGACACACACCTGGGGAAGTGTTAGGAGTGTAATTTACATAGCCTCTCATTTACAACCTAAGGAAAAAATGCACATGTGTGGAATAGACACTAGTCTGTTTTATATGGCCACAAAATCAAAGCCTGAGTCAGTAATACACAACTTTGGAATAGACACTAGTCTATTATATATGCCCAAATATTTAGAGTCAGAGTCAATAACACAGGCCTGTAGACTAGTCAGGAAATAATTTCATGTGGCCAAAGTTTCAGAGCTTCAGTGAATAATAAATACCAGAGGAATACTCTGGACGCTGTTACATGTGTCATTTCTTCAGAGGTTCATTGAGTAAAGAACACCTGTATTGTAGTCAGAATTCTGTTTCATATAGCCACATACTCAGAGCCTAACTGAATAATAGACACCTTGGGAAAGTAAGGATTCTGTTTCGTATAGCCATTTATTAACAGCCAAAAGTAAAATCTCAAACCTGATTAGTATATAGGAGTCTCTATTATATGGCCACTCATTCAGAGCCTCAGAGAATAATACAGACATATGGAAATGTCAGAAGTGGACTTGACATGCCCACTTATTCTGTTCCTCACTGAAGAATCATATATATCTTGAAAATACTCAGGATTCTATTATATATAGCCACTTATTAAGAGACTCACTGAATAATGCACACCTGGAGAATCGTCTGGAGACTATTTGATATGACCGTTCACCCAGCGACTCAGTGGAAAATGCAGAGCTGAGAAATAGTCAAGAGGACGAACTCAGGATTTCATTTTATGTGGTCTTTCATTCAGAAACTGACTGAAGAATACACATCTTGGGAATAGTCAGAGTTCAGATCATATGACAACTCAGTGACAGCATTACCCAATAATGCACAGTGGGACAATAGAAAGGAGTCTATTTCATATGGCCTCTCATTCAGAGGAGTTTGAAGTAGACCCTTGACTGTTTCCGAGGTGATTATTAGTCACAGACGCCCAGAACGAGTGGCCATCTGAAAGAGATTCCTGACCTATCAGATATACGTGTTATTTACTAAAAATAAGAAAATAGAAAGGAGTCTATTTCTTATTTCCTTTCTTACTTTCAATAGAAAGGAGTCTATTTCATATGGCCTCTCATTCAGAGTTTCAGTGCATAATAAACAGCTGTGGAGGAGGGAGGACACTATTGAAGGTAACCCCAAATAAAGCAGCTCCGTGAATGATACACACATGTGTGAGAGTCAGGAGACTATTTGATATGGACACTCATACAGAACCTCTACGAATATTGCACATGTGGGGAATAATCACTAGTCAATTTCATATGGTGTTTCGTTTGGAGAGTCAAAAAATAACACGCACCTGTGGAGTAAAATGCGATTTATTTCATAAGGCCACTCTTTCAGTGTTTTAGTAAATAACACGTATATCTGATAGGTCAGGAATCTCTTTCACATGGCCACTCGTTCTGGGCGTCTGTGAATAATAATCACCTCGGAAACAGTCAAGGGTCTACTTCAAATGCCTACACATTCAGAGTCTCTGTAACTAATGAACACCTGGGCAATACACCTGAGTCTCTTTTTTATGCCCACTTAGTCAGAGACTCATTTAATAATACGTAGCTGGGGAAGAGTTAAGACTCTACTTCATGTTGCCACTCGTTTAGATCCTCAGTGAATAATCCACACCAGTATAATAGTGGAGTATTTTTTATATGGCAACTCATTCTGTGCCTTCCTGAATGATACACACCTGGGAAATTTTCAGGATCCTATTCCATACTACCACTTGTTTAGAACCTTATTGAATAATTCACAATGGAGCAATGGTCAGGTGTCTATTTTTTATGGCCTCTAATTCAAAGTTTCAGTGAATAATGAACTTCTATGGAGTAATCAGGACACTGTTTAAAATAGCCATGAATTAAGTGCCTTCCTGAATGACACACACTTTGGTGGTAGTCAGGAGTCTATTTTATATGAAGTCTAATTCTGTGTAACGCTGAGTAATACACACCTGGGGGAGTTTCAGGAGTCTATTTGGTATGGACACTCATACCGAACCTGTTGCAATAATGCACAAATAAAGAATAATGAGGAGTCTATGTCATACAACTGCTCATTCAGACAAACAGTGAATAACGGACATGTGGAGTCATTAGAATTCTGTTTCATATGACCCCTCTTTCAAAGACTCACTGAATATTACACTTGTGACACAGTCTGGAGTCTATATTTTATGGCCACTCATTAAGAGAATCACTGAATAAATCACACCTGCGGAATATTCAGAAGTCTCTTTTTTATGGCTACCCGTTGAGAGTCTCACTAAATGTACACACCTGGATAAATAGTCAGAATTTACTTCTGTCTCCTCATTCAGAGTCTCACTAAATAATGCACACCTGTGGAATAGTCAGGAGACTTTTTCATGTGGTTTCTCATTCAATGTGTCATTGTAAAATGTGGTGTAGTCAGGAGACTCTTTCATGTAGACACATATTCAGAGCCTCAGTGCATAATACAGACCCTTGATATAGTAAGAAATCTAATTAGTATGACCAGGTCTTCTGAGGCTCACATAATAATACACACCTGGTGAATAATTTGGAGTCTATTTTCGATGGACATTCATTCAGAGCCTCGGTAAATAATGCAGACCTGTGGTTTAGTAAGAAGTCTCTTTCATTTGGACACACACTCATAGCCTCAGTGGATAATATGCACGTGTGCATTAATCAGGATTCCATTTTATATGGCCACTGACTCGTAACCTCAATGAATAATGGACAAATGTAAAGTACTCAGCTGTTTATTTTATATAGCCACTCATTTAGAGATTCACTGAATAATAAAATTTCTTGGGACAGACAGCCTCCTGTTTCATATTGTCATACAAAAAGAGCCTCACTGAGTGGCACACACCTGGGGAAGTGTTAGGAGTGTACTTTACATAGCCTCTCATTTACAGCCTTAGGGAATAATGCACATGTGTGGAATAGACACTAGTCTGTTTTATACGGCCACAAAATCAAAGCCTCAGTCAGTAATACACAACTTTGGAATAGTCACTAGTCTATTATATATGCCCAAATATTTAGAGTCAGAGTCAATAATACAAGCCTGTAGACTAGTCAGGAAACAATTTCATGTGGCCCAAGTTTCAGAGCCTCAATGAATAATAAATACCTGACTAGTACTCTGGACGCTGTTACATGTGGCATTTCTTCAGAAGTTCATTGAGTAAAGAACACCTGTATTGTAGTCAGAATTCTATTTCATATAACCACATACTCAGAGCCTAGCTGAATTACAGACACCTTGGGAAAGTCAGGATTCTGTTTCATATAACCATTCATTTACAGCGGAAAGTAAAATTTCAAACCTGAGTAGTATATAGGAGTCTCTATTATATGGCCACTCATTCATAGCCTCACAGAATAATACAGACATATGGAAATGTCAGGAGTGTTCTTGACATAGCCACTTATTCTGTTCCTCATTGAAGAATCATATATATTTGGAAAATACTCTGGATTCTATTATATATAGCCACTTATTTAGAGACTCACTGAATAATACACACGTGGATAATTGTCTGGAGAGTATTTGATATGACCATACACCCAACGACTCAGTCGAAAATGAAGAACTGAGAATTAGAAAAGAGGACAGAGACAGGGGTCTATTTTATGTGGTTACTCGTTAAGAAACTGACTGAAGAATACACATATTGGGAATAGTCAGAGTCCATGTCATATGGATACTCAATCACAGCATTACCGAATAATGCACAATGGGGCAATATTAAGGAGTTGTTTTCATATGGATTCTCATTCAGATCTTCAGTGTGTAATAAACAGCTGTGAAGGAGTGAGGACCTTATTGAAGGTAGCCCAAAATTAAGGGGCTCCGTGAATGATACACACATGTGTGAGAGTCATGAGACTATTTGATATGGACACTCATACAGAACCACTTTGAATATTGCACATGTGAAGAATAATCACTAGTCCATTTCATATGGTGGTTCACTCGGAGAGTCAAAAAATAACACACACCTGTGGAGTAAAATGCGGTCTATTTCATAAGGCCACTCTTCCAGTGTTTTAGTGAATAACATATATATCTGATAAGTCAGGAATCTCTTTCACATGGCCACTCGTTCTGGGCCTCTGTGAATAATACTCGCTTCAGAAACAGTCAAGGGTCTACTTCAAATGCCTACATATTCAGAGTCTCTGTAAATAATCAACACCTGGACAATACACCTTAGTCTCTTTTTTATGCTCACTGAGTCAGAGTCTCATTCAATAATGCACACCTGGGGAAGAGTTAAGAGTCTACTTCATGTAGGCACTCATTTAGATCTTCAGTGAATAATTCACACCAGGGTAATATTCGAGCATTTTTATATGTCCACTTATTCTGTGCCTCCATGAATGATACACCCCTGGGGAATTCTCAGGATTCATTTTTATTCTACCACTCATTTAGATCATTATTGAATAATTTACAATGGAGCAACAGTCAGGTGTCTATTTTGTATGGCCTCCCATTCAAAAATTCAGTAAATAGTGAACTTCTATGGAGTAATCAGAACACTGTTTAAGATAGACATAAATTAAGTGCCTTCCTGAATGATACACACCTGGGTGGTAATCAGGAGTCAATTTCATATGAACTTTAATTTTGTGTAACGCTAAGTAATACACAGAACCACATCGAATATTGCACATGTGAACAATAATTAATAGTCCATTTCATATAATCGTTTGTTTGTGGAGTCAAAAACTAACACTGGAGAGGGGTGATACACACAGGAGAGTAAAGGGTACACACAGGAGACAGTGGGCACACAAAGGAGAGAAGAGGATACACAAAGGAGTGGGGGATACACACAAAACAGTAGGGGATACACAGAGGATAGAGGACGATACACACAAGAGAGGGGAGAATAAACACAAAAGAAAGAATTACACACAGGAAAGAGGGGCATACACACAAAAGATGGGGATACACACACGAGAAAGAAGGATATACACAGGAGAGAAAAGGATACACACAGGATAGGGGGACACACACAAAAAGATGGGCTTACACAAACGAGAAAAAAACATACACACAGCAGAGGAAAGAATACACACTGGAGAGAGGGGATACACACAGGAAAAAAGAGGATACACGGTAACGAGGAAAATACACACAAAAGAGGGAAGGATACACACAGGAGACAAAAGGATACACACAGGGTAGTGGGGGATAAACAATGGAGAGAGGTGATACACACAGGAGAGAGAAGGGTACACACAGGAGGGAGGGGGATACACATAGGAGACAAAAGGATACACACATGATAAGGGGTTATACACAGGAAAGAGAGAAATACACACAGAAAAAAGGATACACACAACAGAGAGGGGCATACACACATAAAAGGGTGATAAACAAAGGAGAAAGGGGGATAAACACAGGAGAGGAAAGTATACAATCAGGAAAGGGTGATACACACAGGATAGAGTGGCGTAAACACAGGAGAGAAAATGTTACATACAGGAGAGAGAAGGAAACAAACAGGAGAGAGGGGATACACACAAAAGAGGGGAATGCATACAGGAGAAAGGGGGGATACACACAGGAAAGAAAGGCGTTACACACAGGAGAGAAGGGGAAAACACATGGGAGAGCAGAGGGATAAACACAGTAGAGAGAAGGATACACACAAAAGAGAGGAGGATACACACATGAGAGAAAAGTATACACAGAGGAGAGGGGTTTACACAAAATAGAGAGGGGCATACACAAAGGAGAGTTGGATACATACAGGAGAAAGATAAATACACACAGGAGAGAGGGGGATACACACAAGATATAGGGATACAAACAAAAGAGAGGGAGATACATACAGGAGAGAGGAGGATACACACAGAAGAGTGGAGAATAAACACGAAAGAAGCATACACACAGGACAGAGAAAAATACACACACAATATAGGGGAATTCACACAGTAGAGAGGGTGATACACACAGCAAAGCGGGGAATACACACAGGACAGAGGGGTATACACAGGTGAGGGGAATACACAAAGGAGAGAGGGGCATACACACAGGAGAGAGAAAAGATACACACAGAAGAGAGGAGGATACACACAAAAGAGATGGGAATACACAGAGGACAGAAGAGCATACACACAGGAGAGAGAAGGATACACAGAGAAGAGAGGGGGATACACACAGGAGAGAGGGAATACACAGAGGAGAGAGGGAATATACACAGAGGATAGAGGAGGATACACACAGAAAAGATGAAGATACACACAGAAGAAAGGAGAATACACAAAGGTGAGAGGTGGATACACAGAAAAAAATGAAGGACACACAGGAGAGAGGAGGATACAAACAGGAGAGAGAAGCATATACACAGGAGAGAGGGTGATCCACACGGGAGAAAGAAAGATACAAACCGAAGAGTGGGGCACACAAACATGAGGATAGGGGATACACACAAAAAAAGGGGTATACACAGAGTGGTAGAAGGATACACACAGGAGTGAGGAGGATACACACTGGAAAGAGGAGAATACACACAGGAGAGAGGAAGATAAGCACAGAAGAGGAAATGATACACAGAGGAGAAGGGGATAAACACAGAAGAGATGGGGGATAGGCACAGGAGAGAAAAATACACAAACGAGAGAGGGGATACACAAAGGAGAGAGGAGAAAAACACAGGAGAGGGGATTACATAGAGAAGAGAGAAGAATAGACAGAGGAAAGAGGATGATACACCCAGGGGAGAAGAGGATACACACAAGAGAGAGGGGGATACAAACAGGAGAGAGGGGGGATAAACACAGGAGAGAGAAGAATACATAAAGAAGACAGGAGGATACACAGAGGTGAACGGAAGATAACCAGAGGAGAGAGAATAAACACATGAGAAAGGGGGATATAGACAGTAGAGACGGTGATACACACAGGGGTAGGGGGATACACACAGGAGAGAGGAGTATACACACAGGAGAGTAGAGAATACACACAAGTGAGAGGAGGATACACATAGCTGAAGGGAGGATACAAACAGGAGAGAGGAGGATACACACAGGACAGAGGGTAATAAACACAGAAAAAAAAGGATACCCACGAGAGAGGAGGATACACACAAGAGAGAGGAAGATACACACAGGAAAAAGCAGGATACACACAAAAGAAGGAAGGATACACATAGGAGAGAGGGGGATACACACAGGAGACAGAGGGATACACACAGGGGGATGGAGATAAATACAGGAGAGAGGAGGATACACACAGGAGAGAGGAGGATACACACAGGACAGTGGAGGATACACAAAGGAGACAGGAGCATACAAACAGGAGAAAAGGATACACACAAAAGAGGAAGATACACACAAAAAAGAGGAGGATACATACAGAGGATGGGGATACACACAGAAGAGAGGGGTATACACGCAGAAGAGAGCAGGATACACACTAAATAGAGGAGGATACACACAGGAGAGAGGGGGTACACACAGGAGACGGGGGGATGCACACAGGAGAGAAGATACACACAGGAAAGAAGAGGATACACACAGGAGAGTGAAGGATACACACCGGAGAAGCGGGATACACACAGAAGAGAGAAGGATACACACAAAAGAGAGGAGGATACACACAGGAGAGTGAAGGATACCCACAGAAGAGAGGGGGATACACACAGCAGAGAGGGGCATACACACAGGAGAGAGGGTTACACAGAATAGAGAAAAGAAAACAAACAGGAGAAGGAAATACACACAGGAGAGGGAGATACACACAAAAGAGAGGGAGATACACAAAGGAGAGAGGAGGATACACACAGAAAAGAAGTGGATACACAAAGGGAGGGATACACAGAGGAGAGGACAGATACACACAGGAGAGAGGAAGATACACACAGGAGAGTGAGGCATACACACAGGAGGAAGAGAGATACACACAGAAGAGGGGTATACACACAGGAAAAAGGATACACACAGAAGAGACGAGGATACACACAGGGGAGAGAAGGATACACACAGGAGAGAGGAGGATACACAGGAAAGATGGGGATACACACAGAAGAGAGGAGGATACACACAGGAGAGAGGAAGATACACGCAGGATAAAGGAAGATACACAAAGGAAAGATGAAGATAGACACAGGAGAGTGGAGGATACACAAAGGAGAGAGGAGGATACACACAAGAGAAAGGAGAATACACCCAGGAGACAGGAGGATACAAACAGGAAAGGGGAGGATACACACAGTAGACGGAAAGATAGACATAGGAGAGAGGTAGATGCACACAGGATAGAGAAAGATACACAGAGGAGAGAGGAGGATACACACAGGAGAGGGTGGAGACACACAGGAGAAAGGAGGATACACAGAGAAGAGAGGGGTGATACACACAAGAACAAGGGGGACGAACACAGAAGGGAGTAGGATACATAAAGGCTAGAGGGGGGATACACATAGGGGAGAGGAGGGATACTAACAGGAGAGAGTAGGATACACACAGGAGAGTGGGGCGTACATACAGAAGAAAGATGATACACACTGGAGAGAGTGGGATACACACAAGATGAAGAAAATACGCACAGTAGAGAAAATAATACTCACAGGAGAAAGAAGGATACACACAGAAGAAAAATGGATACACATAGGAGAGAGGAGGATACACACAGGAGAGGGCGATACACACAAGTGAGAGGGGGATCCACGCAGGAGACAAGGAAATACACATAAGAGAGAGGGGTATACACACAGGAGAGGGGTATACACACAGGAGAAAAAGGAAACAAGCAGGAGAAAAAAAGGATACACTCAGGACAGAGAAGGATACCCGCAGAAGAGAGAGCGATACACAAAAAAAGAGAGAAAAATACACACAGGAAGGAAGGCGGATACACAAAGGAGAGAAAAATACACAAAAGAGCGAGAAATACACACAGGTTAGAAAAAAGTACACACAAGGGAGTGGGGCATAAACACAGAAAAGGGGGTATACACAGGAGAGAAAAATACACACAGGACTGAGAAGGATGCACACAGGAGTAATGAAAATACACACAGAAAAAAAAGAGATACACACAGGAGAGAGAAAGATACACACAGGAGAGAAGGGATACATACAGGAGAGAGAAAGACACCCATAGAAGAGAGGAAGATACTCAGAAAAGTGAGGAAGATACACACAGAAGAAAAAAGTATACACACAGAAGTTGGGGATACACACAGAAGAAAGGGGAAATGCAGAGGAGAGAAAACCACACAGAGGAGAGGGGGATACATACAGGAGAGAGAGGCATACATAGAGAAGAGAACAGGATACGAGCAGGAGAGAGGAGGTTACACACAGAAGAGAGGTGGATACACACAGAAGAGAGGGGGATACACACAAGAGACAAAAGGATACACACAGAAGAGAAAAAGATACACATAGGAGAGAAAGATACACAGAGGAGAGAGGGGCATACACACAAAAAAGGGGGATACACACAGCAGAAAGGAGGATACACACAGGAAATGGTGATACACACAAGAGAGAGAGGCGTAAACACAGGAGAGAAAAAAATACACACAGGAAAGAAGAGGAAACAAACAGGAGAGAGAGAATACACACAAGTGACAGGGGTATACACACAGGAGAAAGAGGTAATACACACAGAAAAGAAAGGTGTTACACACAGGAGAGATGGGGAAAAAACCAAAAAGTGGGGGAATACACACAGGAAATAGGAGGATTCACACAGGAGAGAGAAAGAAACACACAGGAAAGAGGAGTGTACACCCAGGAGAGGAGCGTACACACAGGAGAGTGGGGGATACACACAGGAGAGTTAGATACATGCAGAAGACAAGGAAATACACACAGGAAAGAGAAGGATACACACAGGAGAGTTGAATATATAAAGGAGACAGGGAAATACAGAAAGGAGAGAGAAAGATACACACAGGAGAGGGGGATACACACAGGAGAGAGGGTATACACACAAAAGTGGGAAGAATACACACAAGACAGAGGGGCATACACACAGGAGAAAGAGGAATACACATAGGAGAGAGAAAGATACACACAAGAAAGAGGAAGATGCACACAGGAGAAAGGAGGATACACACAGGAGAGCGTGAAACACACAAGAGAAAGGGGTTCCACACAGGAGAGAGGGGAATACACGTAGGAGAGAGGGGTATACACACAGGAGAGGTGTATACACACAGGAGAGAGGAGGATACATGCAGAAGAAGAGTGGAGGATATTCACAGCACAGAGGAGGATACCCGCAGGAGTGAGGGGAATACACACAAAAGAGAGAAAAATACACACAGGATTGAAGGGGATACACACAAGAGAGAGAATGATACACGCAGGAGAGAAAAAAATACCACAAAAGAGAGGAGGATACACACAGGAGCGAGGGATACACACAGGTGTGAGAAGGATACACACAGAAGAGAGGGGTGTACACACAGAAAAGAAAAGAACACAGAGGAGAGAGGGAAATACACAAAGGAGAAAGTGATGCACACAAAAGAAGGAAATACACACAGGAGCGAGGAAGATGCACACAGGAGAAAGAAAAATACACACAGGAAAAAGGAGGATAAACACAGACGAGAGAAGGATACACACAGGAGATGGGGAGATACACACAGGAAATAGAAAGATACACACAGGAGAGAGGAGTATACACAAAGGAGAGAGAAAGATACACGCAGAAGAGAAGAGGATACACACAGGAGTGGGCGATACACACAGAAGAGAGGGGGATACGCACAGGAGAAAGAGATACACAGAGGAGAGGGTGGAATACACACAGGAGAGAGGGGGATAAACACAGGAGAGGGAGATACATACAGGAAAGAGGGGCATAGACAGAGGAGAGGAAAGGACACACGCAGGAGAGAGGAGGATACACAAAGGATAGAGGGGAATAGACAGAGGAGAGAGAAGGATACACACAGGAGAGAAAAAAATACACACAGGAGATAGGAGGATACACATAGGAGAGAGAGATACACACAAGAGAGAGGGGCATACACTCAATAAAAAGGAATACACACAGGAGAAAGTGGGTTAAACAGAGAAGTGTGGAAAATACCCACAGGAAAGGGTGATACACACAGGAGAGAGGGGCATAAACACAGGAGTGTGGAAGATACACAAAGGAAAGGGTGATACACACAGGAGAGAGGGGCATAAACACAGGAGAGTGGAGGATACACACAGGAGAGGAGAAAATAAACAGGAGAGAGGGGATACATACAGGCGAGAGGGGGATACACAAGGAGAGAAATGTGATACACACAGGAAAGAAAGGCGTTACACACAGGAGAGAGGGGGAAACCCACAGGAAAGCGGAGGGATACACGCAGGAGAAAAGAGAATACACACAGGAGAGAGAGGAGGATACACAGAGGAGAGAAGAGTATACACACAGGTGAGTGGCATACACACAGGAGAGAAAGGTATACAAGCAGGAGAGTTGAATACATACAGGAGACAGGAAAATATACACAGGAGAGAGGAAAATACACAGAAAAGAGGGAGATATACACAGGAGAGAGGGTATGCACACAGGAGACGAAGATACACATGAGAGAGAGGGATCTGCACAAAAGTGACAGGGGCATACAGACAAGAGAGAGAAAAATACACATAGGAGAAGGGAAGATACACGAAAAAGGGAGGAAAATACACGCAGAAGAGAGGAGTATACACAGGAGAGAGGTTCATACACAGATGAGAGAGGGCGTTACACACAGGAGAGAGGGCGGATACACACAGGAGAGAGAAGGATACACACAGGAGAGAGGAGGATACACACAAAAGAGAGGAGCATACACACAGGACAGAGAATAATATGCACAGGAGAAATGGGAATTCACAAAATAGAGAGGGGGATACCCACAGGAGAGAGGGGGATACATAAGGAAGAGAGGGGTATACACACAGGTGAGGAAAATACACAAAGGTGAGAGGGACATACACACAGAAAAGAGAAAAGATACACACAGGAGAGAGGAGGATACACACAGAAGAAAGGAGGATACACATAAGAGAGAGATGGATACACACAGGAGGAATAAGGATAAACACAGGATAGGACAATACACACAAGAGAGGGGGATTCACACAGGAAAGAGGGGAATACACATAAGAGAGGGGGTATACACACAGGAGAGGGGCATACACACAGGAGAGAGGAGGATAAACGCAGGAGAGAGGAGGATACACGCATCACAGAGGAGGATACCCGCAGGAGAGAAAGGGATACACACAGAAGAGAAAAAAATACACACAGGAGAGAAGGGGGATACACACAAGAGAGAGAATGATACACAGAGGACAGAAAAGGATACACACTAAACAGAAAAGCATACACACAGGAGCCAGGAATACGCACAGGTTAGAGGAGAATACACACAAAAGAGAGGGGCATACACACAGAAAAAAGGGGATACAAAGAGAAGAGAGGGAAATATATAAAGGAGAAAAAGATACACACAAAAGAGGGAAATACACACAGGAGCGAGGGGGATGAACACAGGATTAAGGAAAATGTACACAAAAAAGACGAGGATACACACAGGAGAAGGAAGAATACACTCAGGAGAGGGGGGATACACACAGTCGAGAAAAAGATACACACAGGAGAGAGGAGGTTACACAAAAGAGAGAGGAAGATCGACCCCTAACTTATTTTGCTCTGAATAGTTTAAGTTAAAACTGCTGAAAGAGAGATCCAAGATGGCTGATCGCTAACAGCTCAGGATTGTAGCTCCCAGTGAAAGCTCGGAAAACGTGAGGATACATTTTCAGAGGAATTTTCGTCGCCCACGGACCAGAAGATTTCCAGTGGAGGAGCCCCGCGGGTCGCCAGCGCGACTTCTGTGGCCGGCGCAGCGGTTTTGTCATCGCCGCGGCGCAGCAGCTTTTCGTGCCCAGTGGGCGGGACTGGTTGCCCTACTGACTGGTGTTTGGAGCTCTGGGAAGGCAGAGCCACTTGTTGAGGACTCAAGAAGGAAGCCAGACTGGAGATTCCCAGGCAGAAGTGCACCATCAGTCTTATCGCTGTTATTTTGGCCAGCGCAGTGGGTTGCTCGGATTTCAGCACTGGGAATCAATAAATTGGACATCCTCTCAGGAACTTACTCAGAAAGGCGCTAATTGTAAAGACATCAGATGGATAAATTCACAATAAAGGGGAAAAAAAAAAGCTTAAATAGGCCAAGAAAACCGAAAGTCAGAACCCATCTTCTTCTACAGGGGATAGTAATTTCTCATCAGCAACAGAACAAGCCCTAGTGGAAGAGGACTGTGTTCCAGTATCTGAAGGAGGCTTTAGAAGGTGGATGGTAAAATCCTCTGGGAATTGAAACAACTTGTTCTAACCCAATGTAAAGAAACTAAGAACTTAGAAAAAAGATTAGACGAAATGTTACAAAGAATCGACACTATAGAGAGGAATATAAATGAACTAATGGAGTGGAAAAATACAACACGAGAACTTAGTGAAATATGCACAAGCTTGAATAGCCGAATTGATCAAGCAGAAGAAAGGATATCAGAGGTCGAAGACCGACTTAATGAAATGGAACGAGAAGACAAAATAGAGAAAAAAGGATAAAAAGAAATGAGCAAAGTCTCCAAGAATTATGGGACTATGTGAAAAGACCTAATCTATGTTTGATAGGTGTACCTGAGTGTGATGGAGAGAATGAATTCCAGATGGAAAATACTCTTCAGGATATTATCCAGGAAAATTTTCCCAATTAAGCAAAACAGGATACTATTCAACCTCAGGTTATACAGAGAACACAACAAAGATATTCCTTAAGAAGAGCAACCCCAAGACACATAATCATTAGATACACCAGGGTTGAAACAAAGGAGAAAATACTAAGGGCAGTCAGAGAGAAAGGTCAGATTACCCACAAAGGGAAGCCTATTAGACTTACAGCTGATCTCTCAGTAGAAACCCTGCAAGCCAGAAGAGAGTGGGGGCCGATATTTATCATCCTTAAAGAACAGAACTTTCAGCCCAGAATTTCATATCCTGCCAAACTAAGCTTCACAATTGAAGAAAAATTAAAATCTTTTATGAACAAGCAAGTACTCAGAGATTTTATTACCACCAGGCCTGCTTTACAAAAACTTCTGAAAGAAGCATTATGCACAGAAAGGAACAACCAGTATTAGCCTTTCTAAAAATATACCAAAAAGTAAAGAGCATCAACATAAAGAAGAATTTACATCAACAAATGGATAAAATAGCCAGTTAACATCAAATGGAAGTAATCTTAAATTGAAATTGACTAAATTTTCTAATTAAAAGATACAGCCAAAACCTAACGGTATACTATATCCAGACCCATTTTATATCCAAAGATACACAAAGACTAAAAACAAAGGGTTGGAGACATATTTACCAACCAAATAGAGAACAAAAACAAATAAATAAACAAAAAGGAGTTGCAATCCATGCATTTGAAAAAACTGAATTCAAACCAACGAAGGTAGAGTGGTATAAGGATCAATACATCCTAACACCCAGATACATAAGACCCATAAAGAGATTCAGACTCAACGAAACAGAAAATTAATAAGGATATCTAGAATCTGAACTCAGATCAGTAACAAGTAACCTTAATAAGCACTTGTAGAGCTCTCCACTTTAGATAAATAAAATACACATTCTCCACTTTAAATACACAAAATAATGATCAGCCATTATTAATACCCATTAAAAGCAATATTCCCGTTCTCTCTCCCTTTTTTTCTTTCTCTGTTTTCCTAAAAAAAAAATCTCCTTTTTCCTCTTCTAAATTTATAGATCTTGTATTTTTTTAAAATTATCACCTCCTAACTGTCCTCTCTCTCAAAAAAAAAAAAAAAAACAGAGAGAGAGAGGAAGATACACACAGAAGAGAAGAGGATACACAAAGGAGTGGGGGATACACCGAGAAAAGAGTAAGATACTCACAGAAATGGGGGATACACAGAGAAGAGTGTGGACTACACACAGAAGAGAGAAAGATAAACAAAGAAAAGGGGGATATATATAGGATATAGGAAAGAGGGGCATAGACAGAGGGGAGGGGAGGATACACGCAGAAGAGAGGAGGATACACACAGGAAAGAGTGGGATACACACAGGAGAGGGGGGATACACACAGAAGAGAAAAGAATACACACTGGAGAGAGGAGAATACAAATAGTAGAGGGAAATACACACACAAGAGAGGGGCATACACACAAAAAAGGGGGATACACAGAGGAGAAAGGGGGATACACACAGGAAAGTGTGATAAACATATGAGAGAGGGGCGTAAACACAGGAGAGAAAAGGATACATACAGGAGATAGGAGGAAACAAAAAGGAGAGAGGGGATACACAGAAGAGAGAAAAGAATACACACAAAAGAAAGGGGTGATAAACTCAGGAAAGAAAGGTGTTACCCACAGGAGAGTAAGGAAAACACACAGAAAAGTGAAGGGTTACACACAGGAGAGAGGAGGATACACTCGGTAGAGAGAAGAATACACACAGGAGAGGGGCATATCCACAGGAGAGAGGGGGATACACACAGAAAAGTTGGATCCATACAGGAGACAGAGAAATAAACACAGGAGAGAGAGGGATACACACAAGAGAGGGAGATACACACAGGAGAGAGGGTATACACACAGGAGAGAGGGGATACACAAAGGAGAGAGAGGGATCCAAACAGAAGAGAGGGGAATACACCCAAGAGAGAGGGGCATAACACAGGAGAGAGTGGGTTACTCATAGGAGAGAGGAAGATACACAAAGGAGAGAGAAGGATACACGCAAAAGAGAGGAGTATACTTAGGAGAGAGGGGAATACACAAAGGAGAGAGGGCGTTACACACAGGAGAGTGGGAGATACACACAGGAGAGAGGAGGATACACTAAAAAAAGGTGGGTTCACACAGGAGAGAGGAGGATACACACAATAAAGAGGAAGATACACACAGAAGAGAGTAGGATACACAAAGGCGAGAGAAGGGATACACACAGGAGAAAGGGGGGATACTAACAGGAGAGAGGGTGATACACACAGGAGAGTTGAACATACTCAGAGAAGGGAGAGGCTACACACTAGAGAGAGTAGAATACAGACAGGAGGAGGAAGATACGCACAGTAAAGAGAAGGATACACACAGCAGAAAGAAAGATACACACAGGAGAATGATGGATACACAAAAAAAGAGAAAAGCATAAACACAGGAGAGGGCGATACACACAAGAGAGAGAGAGTATCCACAAAGGAGAGACGAAATACACATAGGAGAGAGGGGTATACACACCGGAGAGAGGTATACACACGAGAGAGGAGAATACACGAAGGAGAAAGGAGGATACACGCAGCACAGAAGAAGATACCCGCAGGAGAGAGGGGGATACACACAAAAGAGAGAAAAATACACACTGAAATGAAGGGGGATACACACAAGAGAGAGAATTATACACTCAGAAGAGAAAAGAATACACACAGAAGATAAAAAATACACACAAAAGCGAAGGGGATAGACACAAAAGAGAGGGGGATACACACAGGAGAGAGGGAAGATACACACAGGAGAGAGGGGTATACACAAGAGTGAGGGGAATACACAAAGAAGAAAGGTGCATACACACAGGAGAGAGAAAAGATACACACAAAAGAGAAGAGGATACACATAGATGAAATAAAACACACAGAGGAGAGTGCGATACACAGAAGAGAGAGGGGGATACACAGAGGAGAGAGGGAAATACACATAGGAGAGAGGGGTATACACACAAATGAGGAGAATACACAAAGGAGAGAGGGGGATGCACACAGGAGAGAGAAAAATACACACAGGAAAGCGTGATACACACAGGAGAGAGGTGCATAAACACAGGAGAAAAATACACACAGAAGAGAGGACGAAACAAAGAGGAGAGAGGAGATACACACAAGAGAGAGGGGATTCACAAAGGAGAAAGGGGTGATACACACAGGAATGAAGTGTTACACACAGGAGAGAGGGAGGAAACACACAAGAAAGCGGAGGAATACACGCAGGAAAGAGGGAAATACACGCAGGAGACAGGAGGATACACACAGAAGAGAGTAGTATACACACAGGAGAAGGGCATACACATAGGAGAGAGGGGGATACACACAGGAGAGTTGCATACATACAGAAGACAAGGAAATATACACAAGAGAGTGGGGGATACACACCAGAGATGGGAATACACACGAGAGAGGGTATACACACAGAAGAGCGGAATACATACAGGAGAGAGGGGCATACAGACAGGAGAGAGGGAAATACATATAGGAGAGAGAAAGATACACAAAAGAGAGAGGAAGATAAACGCCGGAGAGAGAAGTATACACAGGAGAGAGGTTAAAACACAGAGGAGAGAGGGCGTTACACACAGGAGAGAGGATGGATACACACAAAAGAGAGGAGGATACACACAGGAGAGAGGAGGATACACACAAAAGAAAAGAGCATACACACAGGCGAGAGAATGATACGCACAGGAGAGACAGGAATTCACAAAATAGAGAGGGAGATATACACAGGAGAAAGGGGGATACACACAGGAGAGAGTGGTATACACAAAGGTGTGGGAAATACACAAAAAAGAGAGGGGCATACAGACAGGAGAGAGAAAATATACACAGAGGAGAGAGAAAAATACACGAGAGAGGGCGATAAACACAGGAAAGAGAAGGGATACACAAAGATAAGAAGAAGATACAGGAGAGAGGAAGATAAAAACAAAAGAAAAGGATACACACAGGAGAGTGAAGAATACACAGAGCAGAGAGGAGAATACACACAGTAGAGGGGGATACACACAGAAGAGAGGGGCATACACAAAGGAGAGAGAAGGATACACACAGGATGCATGAGGATACACACAGGAGAGAGGAAGATACACACAGGAGAGAGGGGTGATACCCACGGGAGAAAAGAAAATACACACAGGAGAAAGGAGGATACACACAGGAGACAGGAGGATACACACAGAATAGAAAACGATACACACAGGAGAGACGAAGACATACACAAGAGGGTGGATGATACTCACAGGAGAGAGGAGGATCCCCACAAGTGAAAGGAGGATACAAAGAGAAGAAAAAATGATACACACAAGCGAGAGTGGAATACACAAAGGAGACAGTAGGATACACACAGGGGGAGGAAGATACACACAGGAGAGAGGAGGATACACACATTAGAGAGGAAGATACACACATGATTGTGGAGAATACAGAAAAGAGACAAAGGTATAAACAAAGAAGAGGCTGATACACACAGGATAGAACAGGATAGACACAGAAAAAAGCAGGATACACGCAGAAGAGGGGGATAAACACAGGAGAGAGGGGCATACACACAAAACAGAGGAGGATATAGAATGGAGAGAGGAGGATACACACGGGAGAGAAAATGATACAAACAGGAGAGAGGAGAATACACACGTGAAAGGAGGATAAACACAGGAGAGAGAAGGATACACACAGGAGAAAAAGGAATACACTCAGGAGAGTGCGGCATACACAAATGGAGAGGGGGATACACAGGAGAGAGTAGGATACACACAAGAGAGAAAAAAATACACACAGGAGAAAAGAGGATACACACAGGAATGAGCGGGATAAACGCAAAAGAGAGGAGGATAAACACAGCAGAGTGGAGGATACACAAAGGAGAGAGGAGGATACACATAGGAGAGAGGAGGATACACAAATTAGAGGAAAAGATACACACAGGAGAGAAGAGAATACACAAAAGAGAAAAAGGCATAAACAAATGAGAGGCTGATACACACAGGAGAGAGAGGGATACACACAGGACAAAAAGTACACGCAGAAGAGTGGGATACACACAGGAAAGAGGGGCAGACACACAGAAGAGAGGACAATACACACAGCATAGAGGAGGATACACACAATAGAGAGAAGGATACACACAGGAGAGAGGAGGTATACACACAAAAGAGAAGAAGTTACCCACAGAAGAGAGGAGGATACACACAGAAGAGAGGAGGTTCCACACAAAAGAGAGGAGAATAGACACAGAAAAAAGGAGGATACAGAAAGGAGAGAGGAGAACACACTCAGGAGAATGGAGGATACAAACAACAGAGTGTGGCATACACAAACGGGGAGGAGAATACACACAGGAGAGAGGAGGATACACACAAGAAAGAGGAAAATACACAAAAAAGAAAAAAGATACACACAGGAATGAGGGGGATAAATGCAAAAGAGTGGAGGATAAACACAGCAGAGTGGAGGATACGCCCAGGAGAGAGGAGGATACACACAAGAGAGAGGGGAATACACTCAGGAGAGTGGGGGATACAAACAGGAGAGTGTGGCATACACAAAAGGGGAGGGAGAAACACAGAAGAGAGCAGGATACACACATCAGAGAGGAAAATACACACAGGAGAAAGGAAGATACACATAGAAATGAGGGGAATAAACGCAAAAGAGTGGAGGATAAACACAGCAGAGTGGAGGATACAAACAGGAAACAGTGAAATACACACAGGAGAAAAAGATACACACAGGAGAGAGGGGCATACACAGAGGAGAGAAGAGGGTCAACACAGGAGAGAGGAAGGATACACACAAAAGGGAGGGGATACACACAGGAGAGTGGGCATACACATAGAAGAGAGGGGGATACACACAGGAAACAGGGGGATACCCACAGGGGGAGAAAGATAATGACAGGAGGGAGAAGGATACACAAAAAATAGAATAGGATACAGAAAGAAGAGAAAAAAATACACCCAGAAGAGAGGAAAATTTACACAGGAGAGAGGAGGATACACAAAGAAGAGAAGAGAATACACGAAGGAGAGGCAAGGATACACAAAGTGGAGAGGGTAAAAAAACACAGGAGGGGGTATACAAACTAAAGAGAGGAGGATACAAACAGGTGAGAGGAGTATACGCACAGGAGAGAGGAGAATACACACGGGTGAGAGGAGGATACACACAAAAAAGGGGGATAAACACATGAGAGTGGGCGATACATACAGAAAGGGGTTGATACACACAGGAAAGGGGAGAGTACACAGAGGAGAAAGAAAGATACACAAAAGTGAAAAGAAGATACACACAAAAAAGGGGGATACACACAGGAGAGAGGATGATATACCGAAAAGATAGGAGGATACACACAGGAGAGAAAAGGAAACACAGAAGAGAGAAAAAAACACACAAGAGAAAGGGAGATACACACAGGAGAGAGGATAATACACACAGGAGAGGGGAATACAAACAGGAGAGAGAGGCGTACACACAGTAGAGAAATGGATACACACAGCAGAGAGGAGAATACACAGAGGATAGAGGGGATATCCACAGAAGAGTGGAGAATACACATAGAAGAGAGGGGGGATACACACGGAGAGAGGGGAGATACACACAAGAGAGGAGGGAGATACATCATAGAGAGGAGGAATACACACAGAAGAGAGGAGGATACACATAGGAGAGAGGAGGATACACACAGGAGAGAGGAAGATACATACAGGAAAAAAAATACACACTGGAGAGAGGATAAAACACACAGGAGAGAGAAGGATACACACAGGAGACAGAAGGATACACACAGGAGAGAGAAGGATACACACAGGAGAGGGGTGATACACACAGGAGAAAGAAGGGTACACACCAGAAAAAGGAAGATACACACAAATGAGAGAACGATACACACAGGAAAGGGGGGTTAGACACAGGAGAGTGGTGATACACAGAGGAGAAAGGGGGATACACACAGGAGAGTAAAGGAGCCACACAGGAGAGAGGAGAATACACACAGAAGAGGGAAATACACAAAATAGAAAGGAGCATGCACACGGGAAAGGGGATACACAAAGAAGAAAGGGGGATACACACAGGAGAGGGGAGGATACACAGAAGATGGGGATACACACAGGAGAGAGGATGATACACACATGAGAGAGGAAAATAAAACCAGGCGAGAGGGGATACACACAGGAGAAAGGGTGATACACACAGGAGAAAAAAAAAATAAACACAGGAGAAAAAAGATTACACACAGGAGAGAGGGGGAAAACGCACAGGGGGAGAAGGGTAAATACAGGAGGGAGGAGGGTACACAAAAAGAGAGAAGGATACAGACAGAAGAGAAGACGATAAACACAGGAAAGAGGAGGATATACAAAGAAGAAAGTAGGATACACGCAGGAGACAGAAAGATACACGAAGGAGAGTCGGGGGATACACACAGGATAGGGAGATAAACACAGAAGAGAGGAGGATAAACACAGTAGAGAGGAGGATGCTCACAGGAGAGAGGGGGATACACACACAAGAGTGGAGGATGCACACAGGAGAGAAGGGGATACACACAGGAGAGAGGGGGATACACACAGTAGAGAAGAGATACACACAGGAGAAAGAAGGATACACACAGGAGAGAGGGGGATACACACAGGAGAAAGGAGAATACACAAGGGGGAGGGGGATACACACTGGAGAGTGGGGGATACATGGAAAAGAAAAGGATACACACAAGAGATGGGAATACACAGGAGAGAGGGGCATACACACAGGAGAGAGTGATACACACAGGAGAAAGGGGGATACACACAGAAAAGAGGAGGATACACACAGGAGAGAAGGATACACACAGGAGAGAAAGGCATACACACAGGAGAAAGGAGAATACACACAGCAGAGATTAGGATTCACACAGGAGAGAGGGGTTAAACACAGGAGAAAGAAGAATACACACAGGAGAAAGGGGGGATACACACAGGAGAGATGGTTGATACACAAAGAAGAAAGGGGGATACACAGAAGAATGAGGAGAAATACACACAGGAGAGAGGAGCATACACACAGGAGAAAGGAGCATACACACAGGAGAGGGATAGATACACACAGGATAGAAGGATAAAAACAGTAGAGAGAAAGATACACAGAGGATAGAGGAGGATACACACAAAATAGAAAATGATAGACACAGGAGACAGAAGGATACACACAGCAGAGAGGGGGAAAAACACAGGAGAGGTGAATACACACAGGAGAGAAAAACATACACACAAAAGACAGGGATACACAAAGAAAGGAGTTGGATACACACAGGAGAGAGGGGGATACACACAGGAGAGAGGGGAATACACACAATAGAAATGGGCATACCCACAGGAGAGAGGAGAATACACAAAGGAGAGAGGGGGATACACACAGAAAAAAGGGGAATACAAACAGGAGATTGCCGCATACACACAGAAGGGAGAAAGATACACACAGGAGAGGGGAGGATACAAACAAAATAGAAAATGATACACACAGGAGACAGAAAAATACACACAGGAGAGAGGGGGCTAAACACCGGAGAAAGAAATACACACAGGAGAGAAAAAGAAACACACAAGAGACAGGGATACACAAAGAAGGGAGTTGGATAAACACAGGAGAGAGGGGAATACACACAGGAAAGAGGGGAATACACACAAGAGAGCGGGGCATACCCAAAGGAGAGAGGAGACTACACAAAGAGAGACAAGGTTACACAAAGAAGAGAGGGAAACACACAAGAGAGGGGGGATACACACAGGAGAGAAGAGAATGCATACAGAATAGAGGAGGATATACAAAGGAGAGAAGAGGACACACACAGGAGAGAGAAGAATACACACAAGAGAAGAGGATATACACAGGATAGAAAAGGTTACACATAGGAGAGAGAAGGATACACACAGGAGAGAGGAGGCTACACACAGGAGAGAGGAGGATACACAAAAAAGAGGGGGAAACACACAAGAGAGTGAGGGATACACACAGTTGGAGGGATAAACACTGGAGACGGCGAAATACACACAGGAGAGGGGGGATACACAAAGATCAGAGGAGGATACACATAAGAGAGAGGAGACTACACACAGAAGAAAGGGGGATACACAAAGAAAAGGGGAAAACACACAAAAGAGAGGGGGATACACAGAGGCAAGGGGGATAAACACTGGAGACGGTGCGATACACACAGGAGAGAGGGGGATACAAAAAGGTGAGGGGGATACACACAGGATGGAGGCGTAAACACACAAAATAGAGAAGGATATACACAGGAGAGAAGGGTGATACACACAAAAGAGTGGGGGATACACACATGAAAGTGGAGTATAAACACAGAAGGGAAGGGGATACACACAGAAGAGAGGGGGATACACAAAGGGGGAGAAGGATAAATGCAGAAGAGAGGAGGATAAACACAAATGAGTGGAGGATACAGACAAAATAAAGGAGAATACACGCAGGAGAGAGGAGTATACACAAAGGAGAGAAGATACACACAGGAGAGAGAAGATACACACAGGAGAGGGGAGCATACACACAGGAGAGAGGAGGATACACATAGAAAAGAGGGGAATACACACAAGAGAGAGAGGAATACCCACAGGAGAGAGAATACACAAAGGATAGATGGGGATACACAGGAAAAGAAAGGATACAAACAGTAAAGTGCGGCATACACACAGAAGGGAGGGGAATACACACAGTAGAGAATACACAGTAGGGAATACACACAAGACAGAGGGGCATACACACAGGAGAAAGGAGGCTACACAGAGGAGAAAGGAAGATTCACAAATAAGAAGGGGAAACACACAAAAGAGAGGAAGATAAACACAGTCGAGAGGTATAAGCCCAGAAGACGGGGAGATACACACAGGAGAGAGGAGGATACACACAGGAGAGAGGGGGATACACACAGGAACAAAAAAGATACAAACAGGAGAGTGCAGCATACACACAGGAGGGAGGGGGATACACACAGTACAGAGGAAGACACACAAAGGTGAGGGGGTATACACACAGAAGAGGGGATAATACACACAGGAGAGGGAAATACACACATGAGAACAGGGCGTACACACAGAAGAGAGGAGGATTCAAAAAGCAGAGAGGAGGATACTCACTGGAGAGAGAGGATACACAAAAGAGAGAGGAGTATACACACAGGAGAGAGGAGGATACACAAAGGAGAGGGAAATACACACAAAAGAGAGTGGCATACACACAGGAGAGAGGAGGATACACACAGAAGAAAGAGGGATACACACAGGAAAGAGGAAAATACACACAGGTAAGGGGGATACACAAAGAAAAAAGGGCGTACCCACAGTAGAGAGGAGGATACACACAGCAGAAAGGAGGATACACACAGGAGAAAGGGGGTATACAGAGGATCTTTTACAGCCTCACTGAATATTACACACTGTGATATAGTTTGGAGTCCATTTTTTATGGCCACTCATTCAAAGAATCACTAAATAATGCATAACTGCTGAATAGTCAGATGTCTGTTTCCTATGGCCACTCGTTAAGAGCCGAAATAATCAGGATTCACCTTTACCCCTGCATTCAGAGTCTCACTAAATAAGGCACACCTGTGTAATAGTCAGGAGACTTTTTCATGTGGCCTTTAATTCGGAGTGTCACTGAATAATGTGGTGTAGTCAGGAGTCTACTTCATGTGGACACATATTCAGAGCCTCAGTGAATAAGACAGTCCCTTGATATAGTAAAAAATCTAATTAATATTGCCACATCTTCTGAGCCTCACTGTATAATACACACCTGGAGAATAATTTTGAGTCTATTTTCGATGGATGTTCATTCAGAGGCTCGGTAAATAATGTACACCTGTGGAGAAGCCAGGAGTCTATTTTATTAGGACACTCATTCATAGCCTTATGGATAATATGCAAGTGTGGATTAGTCAGGATTCCATTTTATATGGCCATTGACTCGTGACCTCAATGAAAAATGCACAAATGTAAAGTACTCAGAAGTCTATTTCATATAAACACTCATTCAGAGATTCAGTGAATAATAAAAATATATAAGATAGACAACATCCTGTTTCCTATGGTCACACAAAAAGAGTCTCACTGAGTAATGCACAGCTGTGGAAGTGATAAAATTCTACTTTATATAGCCTCTCATTTACAGGCTAAGGGAATAATGCACACGTGTGGAATAGACACTAGTCTAGTTTATATGGTAACAAAATCAAAGCCTGAGTGAGTAATACACAACTTTGGAATAGTCACTTGTCTATTCCATATGCCCAAATATTTAGAGTCAGAGTAAATAATACACACCTGTGGAATAGTCAGAAAACAAGTTTATATGGCCAAAGTTTCAGATCCTCAGTGAATACTACATATTTCGGAAACACTCAGGACGCTATTACATGTGGCATCAATTTCAGAATTTCATTGAATAATAAACACCTGTATTGTAGTCAGAATTCTATTTCCTATAGCCACATATTCAGAGCCTAACTAAATACCATACACCTTCGTAATAGTCAGGATTCTATTTCGTATAGCCACTAATTTAGAGCCGAATGTCAAAAGGCACGCCTGAGGATTATTCAGGAGTCTCTACTTTATGGCCACTCATTCATAGCTTCACAGAATTATACAGACCTATGGAAACGTCAGGATTGTAGTTCACGTAGCCACTTATTCAGAACCTCAGTGAAGAATCATATATATCTGGAAAATACTGACGATTATATTATATATTGCCACTTATTCAGAGACTCACTGAATAATGCACACATAAGGAATAGTCTAAAGAATATTTGATATGGCCCTACACAATAAAAGCTATTTACGACAAACCAACAGCCAATATAATACTTAATGGGCAAAAACTGGAAGCATTTCCTTTGAAATCCGGCACTAGACAAGGATGCACTCTCTCACCACTCCTATTCAACATAGTACTGGAAGTTCTAGCCAGAGCAATCAGGAAAGAAAAAGAAATAAAGGGTATTCAAATAGGAAAGGTGGAATCCAAATTGTCTCTATTTGCAGAAGACATGATAGTATACCTAGAAGACCCCATCACCTCAGCCCAAAAGCTCCTGAAACTGATAAGCAACTTCAGCAAACTCTCAGGATATAAAATCAATGTTCAAAAATCACAAGCATTCCTATACACCAATAACAGACTTAAAGAGAACCAAATCAAGAACGAACTGCCATTCACAATTGCTACAAAGAAAATAAAATACCTAGGAATACAACTCACAAGGAATGTAAAGGACCTCTTTAAGGAAAACTACAAACCACTGATCAATGAAATAAGAGAGGACACAAACAGATGGAGAAACATTCCATGCACATGGTTAGGAAGAATCAATATCGTGAAAATGGCTATACTGCCCAAAGTAATTTACACATTCAATGCTATCCCCATCAAACTACCTTTGAATTTCTTCACAGAACTGGAAAAAACCACCATGAATTACATATGGAACCAAAAGAGAGCCCGCATAGCCAAGTCAATTCTAAGCAAAAAGAACACAGCGGGATGCATCACACTACCAGACTTCAAACTATACTACAAGGCTACAGTAATCAAAACAGCATGATACTGGTACCAAAACAGAGATATAGACCAATGGAACAGAACAGAAGCATAGGAGGCAACACAACATATCTACAACCATATTATCTTTGATAAACCAGACAAAAACAAGCAATGGGGAAAGGATTCCGTGTTTAAGAAATGATGTTGGGAAAACTGGCTACCCATGTGCAGAAAGCAGAAACTGGACCCCTTCCTGACACCTTACACTAAAATTAACTCCAGATAGATTAAAGACTTAAACGTAAACCTGACACCATAAAAATCCTAGAAGAAAATCTAGGCAAAACCATTCAGGACATAGAAGTTGGCAAGGACGTCATGAATAAAACACCAAAAGCATTGGCAACAAAAGCCAAAATAGACAAATAGGACCTAATCAAACTCCGCAGCTTCTGCACGGCAAAAGAAACAGTCACTAGAGTGAATCGGCAACCATCAGAATGGGAAAAAATCTTTGCAGTTTACCCATTTGACAAAGGGCTGATATCCAGAATTTACAAAGAACTCAAACAGATTTACACGAAAAAAACAAGCAAGCCCATTCAAAATTGGGCAAAGGATATGAATAGACACTTTACAAAAGAAGACATACATGAGGCCAACAAACGTGAAAAAATGCTCATCATCACTGGTTATTAGAGAGACGCAAATCAAAACCACATTGAGATACCATCTCACGCCAGTTAGAATGGTGATCATTAAAAAATCTGGAGACAGCAGATGCTGGAGAGGATGTGGAGAAATAGGAACACTCTTACAACTGTTGCTGGGAGTGTAAACTAGTTCAACCATTGTGGAAGACAGTGTGGCGATTCCTCAGGGACCTAGAAATAGAAATTCCATTTGACCCAGCAATCCCATTACTGGGTATATATCCAAAGGACTATAAATCGTTCTACTATAAAGACACATGCACACGAATGTTCACTGCAGCACTGTTTACAATAGCAAAGACCTGGAACCAACCCAAATGCCCAACGATGATAGATTGGACTGGGAAAATGTGGCACATATACACCATGGAATATTATGCAGCAATCAAAAATGATGAGTTTGTGTCCTTTGTAAGGACATGGATGAATCTGGAGAACATCATTCTCAGCAAACTGACACAAGAACAGAAAAAGAAATACCGCATATACTCACTCATAGGTGGGTGAGAAAAATGAGAACACATGGACACAGAGAGGCAGTCTACTATACACTGGGGTCTATTGGGGGGAATGGGGGAGGGACAGCGTGGGGGGCTGGGGAGTGATAGCCTGGGGATGAATGCCAAGTGTTGGTGAAGTGGAGGAAGGCAGCAAAACACACTGCCATGTGTGTACCTATGCAACTATCTTGCACGTTCTGCACATGTACCCCAAAACCTATAATGCAATAAAAAGTAAAAAAAAAATAGTCCAAGTCATATGGCCACTGAATGACAGTATTACGGGATAATGCACAAAGGGGCAATAGTAAGGAGTCTATTTCATATGACCTGTCATTCGGAGGTTCAGTGCATAATAAACAGCTGTGGAGTAGTCAGGACCCTATTAAAGGTAGCCCCAAATTAAGCAGCTCTGTGAATGATACACACATGTGTTAGAGTGAGGAGACTCTTTGATATAGACACTCATACAGAAACTTTTCGAATACTGCACATGTGGTGAATAAACAAAAGTCAGTTTCATATGGTGTTTCGTTTGGAGAATCAAAAAATAATGCACACCTGTGGAGTAAAATGGGTTCTATTTCTTAAGGGCAGACTTTCAATGCTTTAGTGAATAATATGTGTATCTGATAAGTCAGGAATCTCTTTCATATGGCCACTCGTTCAGGGCCTGTGTGAATAGTACTCCCCTCAGAAACAGTCAAGGATCTACTTCAAATGCCTACACATTCAGAGTCTCTGTAAGTAATGAACACCTAGAAAATACACCTGAATCTCTTTTTTATTCACACTTAGTCAGAGTCTCATTCAATAATACACACCTGGGGAAGAGGTAAGAGTGTACTTCATGTAGCCACTCATTTAGATCCTCAGTGAATAATGCACACCAGGGTAATAGTCGAGCATTTTTCATATAGCCACTCATTTTATGCCTCACTGAGTGATATACACCTGAAGAATCCTCAGGATTCTATTTGATACTACCACTCATTTAGAACCATATTGAATAATTCACAATGTAGCAATAGTCAGATGTCTATTTTATATGGTCTATCATTCACAGTTTCAGTGAATTTATAAGTTCTATGGAGTAATCAGAATACAGTTAAAGATAGCCACAAATTAAGTGCCTTCATGAATGATACACACCTGGGTGATAGTCAGGAGTCTATTTCATATGAGCTCTAATTTTGTGTATCGCTGTGTAATACACAGTTGGGGCAGGGTCAGGAGTCTATTTGCTATGGACACTCAAACAGAACTTGTTTGATTAATGCACACATGTATAATAATTAGGAATCTATGTCATATGGCTACTCATTCAGACAAACAGTGAATAATGCACATGTGGAGTAATTAGAAGTCTGTTTCATCTGGCCCCTCTTACACAGCCTCACTGAATATTACACAATTGTGGTATAGTCTGGAGTCTATTTTTTATGGCCAGTCATTCAGAGAATCACTAATTAATGCACACCTACGGAATAGTCAGAAGTCTCTTTCCTATGGCCACTCGTTAAGAGCCTCACTAAGTGTACACACCTAGGGAAGTAGTCAGGATTTACCTTTATCCCCTCATTCAGAGTCTCACTAAATAATGCACACCTGTGGAATAGTCAGGAGACTTTTTCATGTGGCCTCTAATTCGGAGTGTCACTGAATAATGTGGTGTAGTCAGGAGTCTATTTCATGTAGACATATTCAGAGCTTCAGTGAATAAGACAGACACTTGATACAGTAAGGAATCTATTTAATATGGCCACATCTTCTGAGCCTCACTGAATAATACACACCTGGGGAATCATTTGGAGTCTATTTTCGATGGACATTCATTCAGGACCTCGGTAAATAATGCACACCTGTGGAGTATCCAGGAGTCTATTTTATTATAACACTCATTAATAGCTTCAGTGGATAATATGCACGTGTGGATTAGTCAGAATTTCATTTTATATGACCACTGACTCATAACCTCAGTGAAAAATGCACAAATGTAAATTACTCAGTAGTCTATTTCATATAGACACTCATTCAGAGATTCACTGAATAATACAAATATTAAATATAGACAGCACCCTTTTTCATATGGTAACACAGAAAGAGCCTCGCTGAGTAATGGAAACCTGGGGAAGTGATAGGAGTCTACTTTATATAGCCTCTCATTTACAGACTCAGGGAATAATGCACAGGTGTGGAATAGACACTAGTCTATTTTATATGGCCACAAAATTAAAGCCTGAGTGAGTAATACACAACTATGGAATAGTCACTAGTCTATTCCATATGCCCAAATATTTAGAGTCAGAATCAATAATACACACCTGTGAACAAGTCAGAAAACAATTTCATATGTCCAAAGTTTCAGAGACTCAGTGAATAATAAATAGCAAGGAAACACTCAGGACGCTATTACATGTGGCATCAATTTCAGAGATTCATTGAATAAGAAACCCCTGTATTGTAGTCAGAATTCTATTTCATATAGCCACATATTCAGAGCCTAACTGAATAACACACACCTTGGGAAAAGTCAGGATTCTATTTCGTATAGCCACTCATTTAGAGCCAAATGTCAAAACGAACGCCTGAGGAGTATCCAGAAGTCTCTACTTTATGGCCACAAATTCAGAGCTTCACAGAATAATACAGACCTATGGCAACAGGAGTGTATTTCACATGGCTGCTTATTCAGATCCTCCGTGAAAACTTATATATATCTTGAAAATATTCAGGATTATATTATATATAGCTACTTATTCAGAGACTCACTGAATAAGGCACACCTAAGGAATAGTCTGGAGACTATTTGATATGATTCTACTCCCAGCGACTCAGTGGACAATGCAGAACGGAAAAATAGTCAAGAGAATAGAGCTAAGAGTTTATGTTATGGGGTCACTCGTTCAGAATCTCACTGAAGAATACACTCCGTGGGAATAGTCAGAGTCCAAGTCATATGGACACTCAATCACAGCATTTCAAAATAATGCGCAATGGGGCAATAGTAAGGAGTCTATGTCCTATGGCCTCTCATTCAGAGATTCATTGTGTAATAAACAGCTGTGAAGTAGTCATGATCTTATTGAACGTAGGCCAAATTAAGCAGCTTTGTGAATGATACACACATTTGTCAGAGTCAGGAGACTATTTGATATAGACACTCATACAGAACCTTTTCGAATACTGCACATGTGGGGAATGATCACTAGTATGCTTTATACGGTGATTCATTTGGAGAATCAAAAAATAATGCACACCTGTTGAGTAAAATGGGTTCTATTTCATAAGGCTACTCTTTCAGTGTTTCACTGAATAATATGTATAGCTGATAAGTCAGGAGTCTCTTTCACATGGCCACTCATTCAGGGCCTATGTGAAGAAAACTCAACTCAAAAATTATCAAGTGTCTACTTCAAATGCCTACACATTCAGTGTCTCTGTATGTACTGAACACATGGGCAATACACCTGAGTCTCTTTTTTATGCCCACTTACTCAGAGTCTCATTCAATAATACTCACCTGGGGAAGAGTTAAGAGTCTACTTCATGTAGCCACTGATTTAGAGCCTCAGTGAATAATGCACACTATGATAATCGTCGAGCATTTTTTATATGGCCACTTATTTTGTGCCTCACTGAGTGATATACACTTGAAGAATCCTCAGGATTCTCTTTGATACTACTACTCATTTAGAACCTTATTGAATAATTCACAATGGAGCAATAGTCATGTGTCTATTTTATATGGTCTATAATTTAAAGTTTCAGTGAACAATGAACTTCTAAGGATTAATCAGGACACTGTTTAAGATAGCCATGCATTAAGTTCCTTCCTGAATGATACACACCTGGGTGATAGTCAGGAGTCTATTTCACATGAACTCTAATTTTGCGTATTGCAGAGTAATGCACACCTGGGGCAGGGTCAGGATTGTATTTGGTATAGACACTCAAACAGAACTTGTTTAATTAATGCAAACACGTATAATAATGAGGAGTCTATGTCATATGTCTTCTCATTCAGACAAACAGTGAATAATGCACATGTGGAATAATTAGAATTCTGTTTTATATTGCCCTCTTTCACAGCCTCACTGAATATTACAAACTTGTGATATAGTCTGGAGTCTATTTTTAATAGCCAATCATTCAGAGAATAACTAAATAATGCACACCTGTGGAATAGTTAGAAGTCTCTTTCCTATGGCCACTCATTAAGAGACTCACTAAGTGTACACACCTGAAGAAATAGTGAGGATTTACCTTTATCCCCTCATTCAGAGTGTCACTAAATAATGCACCCCTGTGGAATAGTCAGGAGACTCTTTGATGTGGCCTCTAATTCTGAGTGTCACTGAATAATGTGGTGTAGTCAGGAGTCTCTTTCTTGTAGAAACATATTCAGAGCCTCAGTGTATAAGACAGGCCCTCTGTGTTGTAAGGAATCTAATTAATATGGCCACATCTTCTGAGCCCCACCTAATAATACACACCTGGAGAATAATTTGGAGTCTATTTTTAATGGACATTCATTCAGAGCCTTGGTACATAATGCACACCTGTGGAGTAGCCAGGAATCTATTTCATTTGGACACTCATTCATAGCCTCATTGGGTAATATGCACGTGTGGATTAGTCAGGATTCCATTTTATATGGCCACTGACTTGCAACCTCAGTGACAAATGCACAAATGTAAAGTACTCAGCAGTCTATTTCATATAGATCCTCATTCAGAGACTCACTGAATAATAAAAATATATAAGATAGACAGCATCCTGTTGCATATTGTTACACAAAGGAGCCTCACTGAGTAATGCACACCTGGGGAAGTGTTAGGAATCTATTTTATTTAGCCTCTCATTTACAGAATCAGGGAATAATGCACACGTGTGGAATAGACACTTTTCCATTTTATATGGCCACAAAATCAAAGCCTGAGTGAGTAATACACAACTTTGGAATAGTCAGTAGTCTATTTAATATGGCCAAATGTTTAGATTCAGAGTCAATAATACAAACATGTGGAGTAGGTCAGAAAACAGTTTCATATGGCTAAAGTTTCAGAGCCTCAGTGAATAATACATACATGGGAAATACTCAGGACGCTATTACATGTGGCATCAATTTCAGAGCTTCATTGAATAAGAAAACACTCTATTGTAGTCAGAATTCTATTTTCTATAGTCACATATTCAGAGACTAACTGAATAACATGCACCTTGAAAAAAGTCAGAATTCTATTTCGTGTAGCCACTGATTTAGAGCCAAATGTAAAAACGCATGCCTGAAGAGTATTAAGGAGTCTCTATTTTATGGCAATTCATTCAGTGCTTCACAGAATAATACAGACCTATGGAAACTTCTGGAGTGGATCTTACATGGCCACTGATTCAGAACCTCAGTGAAGAATTATATATATCTGGAAAATAAATAGGATTATATTATATATAGCCACTTATTCAGAGACTCACTGAACAATGCAAAACTGAGGAATAGTCTGGAGACTATTTGATATGTCACTACACACAGTGACTCAGTGGACAATGCAGAACTAAAAAATAGTCAAGAGGATAGAGTCAGGAGTTTATTTTATGTGGTCACTCGTTCAGAATCTCACTGAAGATACACACCTTGGGAATTGTCAGAGTCCAAGTCATATGGCCACTCAATCACAGCATTACCGAATAATACACAATGGGGCAATAGTAAAGAGTCTATTTCATATGGCCTCTCATTCAGAACTTTACTGCATAATATAGAGCTGTGGAGTAGTCAGGACCCTATTGTAGGTGGCCCAAATTAAGCAGCTTCATGAATGATAGACACATGTGTCAGAGTCAGGAGACTATTTGATATAGACACTCATACAAAAACTTTTAGAATACTTCACATGTGGGGAATAATCACTAGTCTGTTTCATACGGTGATTCGTTTGGTGAATCAACAACTAATGCACACCTGTTGAGTAAAATGGGTTCAATTTCAGAGTGCCATTCTTTCAGTATTTTAGTGAATAATATGTTTATCTGAAAAATAAGGAATCTCTTTCACATGGTCACTAGTTCAGGGCCTCTGTGAAGAATACTCTCCTCAAAAATGGTCAAGTGTCTAATTTAAATGGCTACCCATTCAGACACTCTGTAGGTAATGAACACCTGGGCAATACACCTGATTCTCATTTTATGCCCAATTAGCCAGAACCTCATTCAGTACTACACACCTGGGGAGGAGTTAAGAGTCTAGTTCATGTAGCCACTCATTTAGAGTATCAGTGAATAATGCACACCAGGAAAATAGTCGAGCATTATTTATATGGCCACTCATGTTGTGCCTTACTGAGTGATATACACCTGAAGAATCCTAAGGATTCTATTTCATACTACAACGCATTTAGCCCCTTATTGAATAATTCACAATGGAGTGATAGTCAGGTGTCAATTTTATATGGTCTATCATTCAAAATTTCAGTGAATAGTAAACTTCTATGGAGTATTCAGGACTCTGTTTAACATAGCCACGAAAGATATGCACCTGTGTGATAGTCAGGAGTCTATTTTATATGAACTCTAATTTTGTGTTTCGCTGAGTAATACACACCTGGGGCAGTGTCAGGAGTCTATTTGGTATGGACACTCAAACAGAGCCTGTTTGATTAATGCACACATGGATAATAATGAGGAGTCTATGTCATACGGCTACTCATTCAGAAAAACTCTAAATAATGAACATGTGGAGTAATTAGAAGTCTGTTTCATATGGCCCCTCTTTCAGAGCCTCACTGAATATTACACACTTGTGATATAGTCTGGAGTGTATTTTTTAAGGCTGCTCAAAGAATCACTAAATAATGCCCACCTGCAGAATAGTCAGAAGACTCTTTTCTATGGCCACTCGTTAAGAGCCTCACTAAGTGTACACACCTGGAGAAATAGTCAGGATTTACCTTTATCCCCTCATTCAGAGTCTCACTAAATAATGCACACCTGTGGTGTAGTCAGGAGTCTACTTCATGTAGACACATATTCAGAGCTTCAGTGAATAAAACAGACACTTGATATAGTAAGGAATCTAATTAGTATGGAAACATATTTTGAGCCTCACTAAATAATACACACCTGGGGAATAATTTGGAGTCTATTTTTGATGGACATATATTCAGAGTCTCGGAAAATGGTGTACACTTGTGGAGCAGCCAGGCGTCTATTTTATTTTTAAACACATTCATAGCCTCAGTGGATAATATGCACATGTGGATTAGTCAGGATTCCATTTTTATATGGCCAATGACCCATAACCTCAGTGAAAATGCAAAAATGTAAAATACTAAGCAGTCTATTTCATAAGGACACTCATTTAGAGATTCACTGAATAATACAAATATTTGAGATAGACAGCATCCTGTTTCATATGGTTAAACAAAAAGAGCCTCACTGAGTAATGCACACCAGGAGAAGTGTTAGGAGTCTACTTTATATAGCCTTTAATTTACAGAATCAGGAAATAATGCACACGTGTGGAATAGACACTAGTCTATTTTATATGGCCGCAAAATCAAAGCCTTTTCGAATACCGCACATGTGGGGAATAATCACTTGTCTGTTTCATATGGTGTTTCGTATGGTGAATCAAAAACTTATGCACACCTGTGAAGTAAAATGGGTTCTATTTCAGAAAACCACTCTTTCAGTGTTTTAGTGAATAATATGTATATCTGAAAAGTAAGGAATCTCTTTCACATGGCCACTCATTCAGGGCCTCTGTGAAGAATACTCCCCTCAAAAATAGTCGTGTCTACTTTAAATGGCTACACATTCAGAGACTCTGTAGGTAATGAACACCTGGGCAATACACCTGAGTCTTTTTTTTTATGCCCACGTAGTCAGAGTCTCATTCAATAATATACACGTGGGGAAGATTTAAGAGTCTACTTCATGTAGCCACTCATTTAAAGACTCAGTGAATAATGCACACCGGGGTAATAGTAGAGCATTTTTTAAATGGCCACTCATTTTGTGCTTCACTGAGTGATATACACCTGAAGAATCCTAAGAATTGTATTTGATACTACCACGCAATTAGCACCTTATTGAACAATTCACAATGGAGCAATAGTCAGGTGTCTATTTTATATGGTCTATCACTGAAAGTTTCAGTGAATAATAAAATTCTATGGAGTAATCAGGACGCTGTTTAAGATAGCCACGAATTAAGTGCCTTCCTGAATGATACACAACTGGGTAATAGCCTGGCATCTATTTCATATAAACTCTAATTTTGTGTATCATTAAGTAATACACACCTGGGGCAATGTCAGGACACTATTTGGTATGGACACTCAAACAGGGCCTGTTTGATTAATGCACACATGTTTAATAATGAGGAGTGTATGTCATACAGCTACTCATTCAGAGAAACAGTGAATAATGCACATTTAAAGTTATTAGAAGTCTGATTCTTATGGACCCTTTTTCACAGCCTCAGTGAATATTACACACTTGTGATATAGTCTGGTGTCTATTTTTTATGGCCACATATTCAGAGAACCACTAAATAATGCACACCTGCAGAATAGTCAGAAGTCTCTTTCCTATGGCCACTCATTAAGAGCCTCACTAATTGTACACACCTGGGGAAGTAGTCAGGATTTACCATTATCCCCTCATTCAGAATCTCACTAAATAACGCACACTTGTGGAATAGTCAGGAGACTCTTTCCTATGGCCACTCGTTAAGAGCCTCACTACGTGTACACACCTGGGGAAATAGTCAGAATTTATCTATATTCCTTCATTCAGATTCTCACTAAATAATGCACACCTGTGGAATAGTCAGGAGACTTTTTCCTGTGGCCTCTAATTCGGAGTGTCACTGAATAATGTGATGTAGTCAGGAGTCTATTTCATGTAGACACATTTTCTGAGCCACAGTGAATAAACAGGCCCTTTATGTTGTAAGGAATGTAATTAATATGGCCACAGCTTCTGAGCCTCACTGAATAATACACACCTGGAGAATAATTTGGAGTCTATTTTCAATAAACATTCATTCAGAGCCTTGGTAAATAATGTACACCTGTGGAGTAGCCAGGAGTCTATTTTATTAGGACACTCATTCATAGCCTCAGTGGATAATATGCACATGTGGATCAGTGTGGATTCCAATTTATATGGCCACTGACTCAAAACCTCAGTGTAAAATGCACAAATGTAAAGTACACAGCAGTCTATTTCATGTAGACACTAATTCAGAGATTCACTAAATGAAAAAAATATTAAATATGACAGCATCCGGTTTTATATGGTCACACAAAATGAGCCTCACTGAGTAAGGCACACCTAGGGAAGTGTTAGGAGTTTACTTTATATAGCCTCTCATTTACAGCCTAAGGGAATAATGCACACTTGTGGAATAGACACTAGAGTATTTTATATGGTCACAAAATCAAAGCCTGAGTGAGTAGTACACAACTTTGGAATAGTCACTTGTCTATTTTACATGCCCAAAAATTTAGCGTCAGAGTCAATAATACACACCTGTGGACAAGTCAGAAAACAATTTCACATGGCCAAAGATTCAGAGTCTCAGGGAATAATACATACCTGGGAAATACTCAGGACGCTATAACATGTGGCATCAATTTCAGAGTTTCCTTGAATAATAAACACCTCTAATGTAGTCAGAATTCTATTTCCTATGGCCACATATTCAGAGCCTAACTGAATACCATACACATTGGGAAAAGTTAAAATTCTATTTTTTATAGCCACTCATTTAGAGTCAAAAATAAAATCGCACACCTGAGGAGCATTCAGGAGGCTCTATTTTATGGCCACTCATTCAGAGCTTCACAGAATAATACAGACCTATGAGAACGTCAAGAGTGTATTTCACATGGCCAATTCTTTAGAGGCTCATTGAGGAATCATATAAATCTAAAAAATACTCAGGATTATATTATATATAGCCACTTATTCAGAGACTCACTGAATAACGCACAGCTAAGGAATACTGTGGAGAATATTTGATATGACTCTTCACCCAGCGACTCAGTGGAAAATGCACAACTGAAAAATAGTCAAGATGATGGAGTCAAGTGTTACGTTATGTGGTCACTCATTCAGATTCTCACTGAAGAATACACACCTTGGGAATAGTCAGTGTCCAAGTCATATGGACACTCAATCACAGCATTACCGAATAATGCACAATGGGGCAATAGTAAGGAGTCTATTTTATATGGCCTGTCATTCGGAGCTTCAGTGCATAATAAACAGTTGTGGAGTAGTCAGGACCGTATTTACATTAGCCTCAAATTAAGCAGCTCCGTGAATGATACACACATGTGTCAGAGTCAGGAGACTATTTGACATAGAAACTCGTACAGAACCTTTTCGAATACTGCACCTGTGGGGAATAATCACTAGTCTGTTTCATATGGTGATTAGTTTGGAGAATCAAATAAATAACGTACACCTGTTGATTAAAATAAGTTCTATTTCATTAGTCCACCCTTTCACTTTTTTAGTGAATAATATGTGTATCTGATAAGTCAGGAATTTCTTTCACAGGTCCACTCGTTCAGGGCCTATATGAAGAACACTCCCCTCAGAAATAGTCAAAAGTCTATTTCAAATGACTACACAGTCAAATTCTCTGTACATAATGAACACCTGGGCAATACACCTGAGTCTCTTTTTTATGCCAGCTTAGTCAGAAACTCATTCAGTAATACAAAACAAAGGAAGATTTAAGAGTCTACTTTATGTAGCCACTCATTTAGAGCCTCAGTGAATAATGCACACCAGGGTAATAATCGAGTATTTTTTATATGGCCACTCATTTTGTGCCTCATTGAGTGGTATACACCTGAAGAATCCTTATGATTCTATTTGATACTACCACTCATTTAGAACCTTATTGAGTAATTGACAATGGAGCAATAGTCAGGTGTCTATTTTATATTGTCTATAATTCAAAGTTTCAGTGAATTGAAAACTTCTATTGAGAAATCAGGACGCTGTTTAACATAGCCACGAATTACATGCCTTGCTGAATGATACACACCTGTGTGAAAGTCAGGTGTCTATTTCCTATGAACTCTAATTTTGTGTATCTCTGAGTAATACACACCTATGTCAATGTCCGGGTTCTATTTGGTATGGACACTCAAACAGATCCTGTTTGATTAATGCACACATGGATAATAATGAGGAGTGTATGTCATACGGCTACTCATTCAGACAAACTGTGAATAATGCACATGTGGAGTAATTAGAAGTCTGTTTCATATGGTCCCTCTTTAACAGCCTCACTGACTATTACAAACCTGTGATATAGGCTGAAGTCTATTTTATATGGCCACTCATTCAGACCATCACTAAATAATGCACACCTGCGGAATAGTCAGAAGTCTCTTTCCTATGGCCACTCCTTAAGAGCCTCACTAAGTGTACACACCTGGAGAAATAGTCAGGAATTCCTTGTATCTCCTCATTTAGAGTCTCACTAAATAATGCACACCTGTGGAACAGTCAGGAGACTTTTTCATGTGGCTTCTCATTCAGTGTGGCATTGAAAAATGTGGTGTAGTCAGGAGACTCTTTCATGAAGACACATATTCAGAGCTTCAGTGAATAAGACAGACACTTGATATAGTAAGGAATCTAATTAATATGGAAACATATTCTGAGCCTCACTGAATAACACAAATCTGTGGAATAATTTGGAGTCTATTTTCGATGGACATATATTCAGAGCCTCGGAAAATGATGTACACCTGTAAAGTAGCCAGGGGTCTATTTTATTAGGAAACACATTCATAGACTCAGTGAATAATATGCATGTACGGATTAGTAAGGATTCCATTTTATATGACCACTGACTCATAACCTCAATGAATAATGCAAAAATGTAAGGTAGTCAGCAGTTTATTTCATATAGCCACTCAATCAGAGAATCACTGAATAATAAAATTATTTGAGATAGACAGCCTCCTGTTTCATATTGTCATACGAAAAGAGCCTCACAGAGTGACACACACCTGGGGAAGTGTTAGGAGTGTACTTTACATAGCCTCTCATTTACAGCCTAAGTAAATAAAATGCACATGTGTGGAATCGACACTAGTCTGTTTTATATGGCCAAAAAATCAAAGCCTGAGTTAGTAATACACAAGTTTGGAATAGTCACTAGTCTATTCCATATGCCCAAATATTTAGAGTCAGAGTCAATAATACACGCCTTTAGACTAGTCAGGAAACAATTTTATATGGCCAAAGTTTCAGAGCCCCAGTTAATAATAAATACCTGAGAAATGCTCTTTCACTATTACATGTGGTATCAATTTCAGATCTTCATTGAATAAGAAACACCTCTATTGTAGTCAGAATTCTATTTCATATAGCCACATACTCAGAGCCTATCTGAATAACAGACACCTTGGGAAAGTCAGGATTCTGTTTCGTATAGCCACTCATTTACAGCCGAATGTAAAAACTCACGCCTGAGTAGTATATAGGAGTCTCTATTATATGGCCACTTATTCAGAGTCTCACAGAATAATACAGATGTATGGAAATGTGAGGAGTGTACTTCACATGGCCACTTATTCAGTTCCTCAGTGAAGAATTATATATATCTGAAAAATACTCAGGATTCTATTATATATAGCCACTTATTAAGAGACTTACTGAATAATGCACCCCTGGAGAATTGTCTGGGGACTATTTGATATGACCATTGACCCAGCGACTCAGTGGACAATGCACAGCTGGGAAATAGTCAAGAGGACAGAGTCAGGAGTCTATTTTATGTGGTCACTCGTTCAGAAACTGAGTGAGTAATACACACCTTGGGAATAGTCAGAGTCCAGGTCATATGGTCACTCAATCACAGCATTATGGAATAATGCACAATGGGGAAATAGTAAGGATTCTATTTCATATGGCCAGTCATTCAGAGCTTCAGTACATAATAAACAGCTGTGGAGTAGTCAGGACCCTATTTAAGGTATTCCCAAATTAAGCAGCTATGTGAATCATACACACATGTGTGAGAGTCACTAGAATATTTGATATGGACACTCATAGAGTACCTCTTCGAATATTGCACATGTGGGGAATAATCACTAGTCTATTTCATATGGTGGTTCGTTTGGAGAGTCAAAAAATAACGTGCACCTGTGGAGTAAAATGCTCTCTATTTCATAAGGCCACTCTTTCCGTTTTATAGTGAATAACATGTATATCTGATAAGTCAGGATTCTCTTACACATGGCCACTCGATCTGGGCCTCTGTGAATAATAATGTCCTCAGAAACAGTCAAGGGTCTACTTCAAATGCCTACACATTCATATTCTCTGTAAGTAATGAACACCTGGGCAATACACCTGAGTCTCTTTTTTATGCCCACATAGTCAGAGTCTCATTCAATAATACACACGTTGGGAAGAGTTAAGAGTCTACTTCATGTAGCCACTCATTTAGATCCTCAGTGAATAAACCTCACCAGGGTAATAGTCAAGCAATTTTTATATGGCCACTCATTCTGTGCCTCCCTGAAAGATACACACCTGGGGAATTCTCAGGATTCTATTTCATACTGCCACTCATATAGAACCTTATTGAATAATTTACAATGGAGCAATAGTCAGGTGTCTATTTTGTATGGCCTCTAATTCAGAGTTTCAGTGAATAATGAACTTCTATGAAGTAATCAGGACACTTTTTTTTTTTTAATTATATATATATATATTTATTTATTTATTTTTTATTTTGAAAGCAAAAGAGAGGAAGAAAAAGAGGGAGAGAGAACAAAAATATTGCTTTATTCTATCAATGGGTATTAATAATGCCCGATCATTATTTTATTTATTTAAAATGGAGAATATATATTTTATTTATCTAAAGTCGATAGTTCTACAAGTGCTTATTAAGTTTTCTTGTTACTGATCTGAGTTCAGATTCTGGATATCCTTATTATTTTCTGTTTCGTTGAGTCTGAATCTCTTAATGGGTCTTATGTATCTGGGTGTTAGGATGTATTGATCCTTATACCACTCTATCTTTGTTGGTTTGAAATCTGTTTTATCAAATGCATGAATTGCAACTCCTTTTTGTTTATTTATTTATTTTTATTCTCTTTTTGGTTGGTAAATCTTTCTCCAACATTTTGTTTTTAGTCTTTGTGTATCTTTGGATATGAAATGGGTCTGGATATAGTATACCGTTATGTTTTGGCTGCATATTTTAATTCGAAAATTTAGTCGATTTCAATTTAAGTTTACTGCCATTTGATGTTAACTGGCTATTTTATCCATTTGTTGATGTAAATTCTTCTTTATTTTGATGCTCTTTACTTTTTGGTATATTTTTAGAAAGGCTAATACTGGTTGTTCCTTTCTGTGTGTAATGCTTCTTTCAGAAGTTTTTGTAAAGCAGGCCTGGTGGTAATAAAATCTCTGAGTACTTGCTTGTTCATAAAAGATTTTATTTTTTCTTCAATTGTGAAGCTTAGTTTGGCAGGATATGAAATTTTGGGCTGAAAGTTCTGTTCTTTGAGGATGTTAAATATCGGCCCCCACTCTCTTCTGGCTTGTAGGGTTTCTACTGAGAGATCTGCTGTAAGTCTAATAGGCTTCCCTTTGTGGGTAACTGACATTTCTCTCTGGCTGCCCTTAGTATTTTCTCCTTCGTTTCAACCCTGGTGAATCTAATGATTATGTGTCTTGGGGTTGCTCTTCTTAAGGAATATCTTTGCGGTGTTCTCTCTATTACCTGAGGTTGAATGGTAGATTGGGAAATCTGCTTTGCTAGATTGGGAAAATTCTCCTGGATAATATCCTGAAGAGTATTTTCTAGCTGGGATTCATTGTCTCCATCACATTCAGGTACACCTGTCAAACGTAGATTAGGTCTTTTCACATAGTCCCATAATTCTTGGAGACTTTGCTAATTCCTTTTTATCCTTTTTTCTCTATTCTTGTCTTCTCGTTCCATTTCATTAAGTCGGTCTTCGACCTCTGATATCCTTTCTTCTGCTTGATCAATTCGGCTATTCAAACTTGTGCATATTTCACTAAGTTCTCGTGTTGTATTTTTCAACTCCATTAGTTCATTTATATTCCCTTCTATATTGTTCATTCTTTCTAAAATTTCATCTAACCTTTTTTAAAAGTTCTTAGTTTCTTTACATTGGGTTAGAACAAGTTGTTCCAATTCCCAGAAGTTTTTTACCCTCCACCTTCTAAAGCCTCCTTCAGATACTGGAACACAGTCCTCTTCCATTTGGGCTTGTTCCATTGCTGATGAGGAATTACTATCCCCTGTAGAGGGAGAGGGGTTTTGAATTTCGGTTTTCTCGGCCTTTTTAGGCTGCTTTTTTTCCTTTATTGTGAATTTGTCCATCTGATGTCTTTACAACTAGCGCCTTTCTGATTAAGTTCCTGAGAGGAGGTCCAATTTATTGATTCCCAGTGCTGGAATCCGAGCAACACACTGCGCCGGCCAAAATAACAGTGATAAGACTGATGGTGCTCTTCTGCCTGGGAATCTCCAGTCTGGCTTCCTTCTTGAGTAGGAGAACCAGTCCCGCTAACTGTGAAAGAAGAGCTGCCGCGCCGAGGCGACGACAAAACCGCTGCGCCGGCCACAGAAGTCACGCTGGCGACCTGCAAAGCTCCACCACTGGAAATCTTCTGGTCCGTGGGCGACAAAAATTCTTCTGAAAATGTGGTGTCCTCCCGTTTTCCGAAATTTCACTGGGAGCTACAATCCCGAGCTGTTAGCAATCAGCCATCTTGGATCTCTCTCCGACACTGTTTATGATAGCCATGAATTAAGTGCCTTCTGAATGACACAAACCTGGGTGGTAGTCAGGAGTCTATTTTATATGAACTCAAATTCTGTGTAACGCTGAGTAATACACACCTGGGTGAGTTTCAGGAGTCTATTTGGTATGGACACTCATACCGAACCGGTTGGAATAATGCACACATGGAAAATAATGAGGTGTATATATCATACGGCTACTCATTCAGACAAACAGTGAATAACGCACATGTGGAGTCAATAGAATTCTGTTTCATATGGCCCCCTTTTCACAGCCTCACTGAATATTACACACTTGTGATATAGTCTGGAGTCTATATTTTATGGCCACTCATTCAGAGAATCACTAAATAATTCACACCTGCAGAATAGTCAGAAGTCTCTTTTCTATGTCTACCCGTTGAGAGCCTCACTAAATGTACACACCTGGATAAATAGTCAAGATTTGCTTGTATCTCCTCATTCAGTGTGTCACTAAATAATGCACACCTGTGGAATAGTCAGGAGACTTTTTCATGTGGCCTCTTATTCAATGTGTCATTGAAAAATGTGGTGTAGTCAGGAGACCATTTCATGTAGACACATATTCAGAACCTCAGTGCATAAGACAGACCCTTGATATAGTAAGAAATTCAATTAGTATGGCCACATCTTCTGAGGCTCACTGAATAATAGACACCTGGAGAATAATTTAAAGTCTATTTTTGATGGACATTCATTCAGAGCATCTGTAAATAATGCAGATCTGTGTAGTAGACAGGAGTCTATTTCATTTGGAAACACATTCATAGCCTCAGTGTATAATATGCACGTTTGGATTACTCAGGATTATATTTTATATGGTCACTGACTCGAAACATCAATGAATAATTCACAAATGTAAAGTACTCATCAGTTTATTTCATATAGCCACTCATACAGAGATTCACAGAATAATAAAATTATTTGAGATAGACTGCCTCCTGTTTCATATGGTCATACAAAAAAGCCTCACTGAGTGAAACACACCTTGGGATGTGTTAGGAGTGTACTTTACATAGTCTCTCATTTACAGCATAAGGGAATAATGCACACGTGTGGAATAGACACTAGTCTATTTTATATGGCCACAAAATCAAAGCCTGACTCAGTAATACTCAACTTTGGAATAGTTACTAGTCTCTTCCATATGCCCAAATATTTAGAGTCAGTGTCCAAAATTCACGCCTGTAGATTAGTCAGAATACCATTTCATACGGCCAAAGTTTCAGAGCATCAGTGAATAATAAACCCCTGAGGAATACTCTAGACGCTATTACATGTGGCATTTCTTCAGAGGTTCATTGAGTAAAGAACACGTGTATTGTAGTCAGAATTCTATTTCATATAGCAACATACTCAGAGCCTAACTGAATAACAGACACCTTGGCAAAGTCAGCATTATATTTTGTATATCTACTCATTTACAGCTGAATGTAATATCTCACGCCTGATTAGTATATAGGAGTCTCTATTTTATGGGCACACATTCAGAGCCTCACAGAATAATTCAGACGTATGGAAATGTCAGGAGTGTACTTGACATGGCCACTTATTCAGTTCCTCAGTGAAGAATCATATATATCTGGAAAATAATCAGGATTCTATTATATATAGCCACTTATTAAGAGACTCACTGAATAATGAATACCTGGAGAATTGTCTGGAGACTATTTGATATGACCAATCACCCAGGGACTCAGTGGAAAATGCAGAGCTGAGAAATAGTCAAGAGGACAGAGTCAGGAGTCTATTTTATGTGATCACCCTTTCAGAAACTGACTGAAGAATGCACACCTTGGGAGTAGTCAGAGTCCAGGTCATATGGCCACTCCATCACAGCATTACCAAATAATGCAGAATGGGGCAATAGTAAGGTGTGTAATTCATACGGCCTTTCATTCGGAGCTTCAGTGCCTAATAAACAGCTGTGGAGGTGTGAGGACCCTATTGACAGTAGCCCCAATTAAAGCAGCTCCGTGAATGATACACACATGTGTGAGAGTCAGGAGAGTCTTTGATATGAACACTCATACAGAACCACTTCGAATATTGCAAACATGGGGAATAATCACTAGTTTATTTCATATGGTGGTTTGGTTGGAGGGTCAAAAATAACGCGCACCTGTGGAGTAAAATGCGGTCTATTTTATCAGGCCACTCTTTCAGTGTTTCTGTGAACAACATGTATATCTGATAAGTCAGGAATCTCTTTGACATGGACACTCGTTCTGGGCCTCTGTGAATAATAATCCCCTGAGAAACAGTCAAGGGTCTACTTCAAATGCCTACACATTCAGAGTCTCTGGAAGTAATGAACACCAGGGCAATACACCTGAGTCTTTTTTTATGCCCACTTAACCAGAATCTCATTCAATAATACACACCTGGGGAAGAGTTAAGAGTCTACTTCATGAAGCCACTCATTTTGATCCTCAGTGAATAATCCACACCAGGTTAATAGTCGAGTATTTCTTATATGGCCACTCATTCTGTGCCTCCCTGGATGATACACACCTGTGGAATTCTCAGGATTCTATTTCATACTACCACTCATTTAGAACCTTATTGAATAATTCAAAATGAAGCAATAGTCAGGTGTCTATATTTTATGGCCACTCATTCAGAGTTTCAGTGAATAATGAACTTCTATGGAGAAATCAGGACACTGTTTAAGATAGCCATAAATTAAGTGCCTTCCCGAATGACAAACACCTGAGTGGTAATAAGGAGTCTATTTGATATGAAATCTAATTCTGTGTAACGCTGAGTAATACACACCTGGGGGAGTTTCAGAAGTCTACTTGGTATGGACACTCATACTGAACTTCTTGGAATAATGCACACATGAAAAATAATGAGGTGTCTATATCATACGGCTACTCATTCAGTGAATAATGCACATGTGAAGTAATTAGAATTCTGTTTCATATGGCCCCTCTTTCACAACCTCAGTGAATATTACACACTTGTGATATAGTTTGGAGTCTATATTTTATGGCCACTCATTTAGAGAATCACTAAATAATTCACACCTGCGGAATAGTCAGAAATCTCTTTCCTAAGGCTACCCGTTGAGAGCCTTACTAAATGTACACACCTGGATAAATAGTCAAGATTTGCTTGTATCTTCTCATTCAGTGTCTCACTAAATAATGCACACCTGTGGAATAGTCAGGAGACTTTTTCATGTGGCCTCTCATTCAATGTGTCATTGAAAAATGTGGTGTAGTCAGGAGAGTCTTTCATGTAGACACATATTCAGAACCTCAGTGCATAAGACGGACCCTTGATATAGTAAGAAATCTAATTAGTATGGCCGCATCTTCTGAAGCTCACTGAATAATACAATCCTGGAGAATAATTTGGAGTCCCTTTTCGATGGACTTTCATTCAGAGCCTCGGCAAATAATGCAGACATGTGTAGTAGCCAGGAGTCAATTTTATTTGGAAACACATCCATAGCCTCAGTGGATATTATGCACGTGTGGATTAGTCAGGATTACATTTTATATGGCCACTGACTCGTAACCTCAATGAATAATGCACAAATATAAAGTACTCAGCAGTCTATTTCATATAGCCACTCATACAGATATTCACTGAATAATAATGTCATTTGAGATAGACCACTTCCTGTTTCATATGGTCATACAAAAGAGCCTCACTGAGTTAAATACACCTGGGGAAGTGTTAGGAGTGTACTTTACATAGCCTCTCGTTTACAGCCTAAGGGAATAATGCAAACCTGTTGAATAGACACTAGTCTCATTTATATGGCCACAAAATCAAAGCCTGAGTGAGTAATACACAACTTTGGAATAGTCTCTAGTCTATTCCATATGCCCAAATATTTAGAGTCAGAATCAATAATACACACCTGTGAACAAGTCAGAAAACAATTTCATATGTCCAAAGTTTCAGAGACTCAGTGAATAATAAACACCTGAGGAATACTCTGGACGCTATTACATGTGGAATATCTTCAGAGGTTCATTGAGTAAAGAACACCTGTATTGTAGTCAGAATTCTATTTCATATAGCCCCATACTCAGAGCCTAACTGAATAACAGACACCTTGGGAAAGTCAGGATTCTATTTCATATAGCCACTCATTTACAGCCAAATGTAAAATCTCACGCCTGAGTAGTATATAGGTGTCTCTATTTTATGGCCACACATTCCGAGCCTCACAGAATAATTAAGACTTATGGAAATGTCAGGAATCCGCTTGATATGGCCACTTATTCAGTTCCTCAGTGAAAAATCATATATATCTGGAAAATAATCAGGATTCTATTATATATAGCCACTTATTAAGAGACTCACTGAATAATGCACACCTGGAGAATTGTCTGGAGACTATTTCATATGACCATTCACCCAGCGACTCAGTGGAAAAGGCAGAGCTGAGAAAGAGTCAAGAGGACAGAGTCAGGAGTCTATTTTATGTGGTCACTCATTCAGAAACTGACTGGAGAATACAAACCTTGGGAATAGTCAGAGTCCAGGTCATATGGCCACTCAATCACAGCATTACCTTATAATACACAATGGTGCAATAGTAAGGTGTCTATATCATATGGCCTCGCATTCGGAGCTTCAGTGCCTAATAAACAGCTGTGGAGGTGTGAGGACCCTGTTGCCAGTAGACCCAATTATAGCAGCTCCGTGAATGATACACACATGTGTGAGAGTCAGGAGACTCTTTAATATAGACACTTATACAGAACCTCTTCGAATATTGCAAATGTGGGGAATAATCACTAGTTAATTTATTATGGTGGTTCGTTTGGAGAGTCAAAAATAACGCCCAACTGTGGAATAAAATGCGGTCTATTTCATAAGGCAACTCTTTCAGTGTTTTTGTGAATAACATGTATATCTGATAAGTCAGGAATCTTTTTGACATGGCCACTTGTTCTGGGCCTCTGTGACTAATACTCCCCTGAGAAACAGTCAAGGGTCTACTTCAAATGCCTACACATTCAGAGTCTCTGGAAGTAATGAACACCAGGGCAATACATCTGAGTCTTTTTTTTATGCCCACTTAATCAGAGTCTCATTCAATAATACACACCTGGGGAAGAGTTAAGAGTCTACTTCATGAAGCCACTCATTTCATTCCTCAGTTAATAATGCACACCAGGGTAATAGTTGAGCATTTTTTATATGGCCACTCATTCTGTTCCTCCCTGGATGATACACACCTGTGGAATTCTCAGGATTCTATTTCATACTACCACTCATTTAGAAACTTATTGAATAATTCACAATGGAGCAATAGTCAGGTGTCTATTTTTTATGGCCTCTCATTCAGAGTTTCAGTGAATAATGAACTTTTATGGAGTAATCAGGACACTGTTTAAGAGAGCCATGAATTAAGTGCCTTCCTGAATGACAAACACCTGGGTGGTAATCAGGAGTCTATTTGATATGAAGTCTAATTCTGTGTATCGCTGAGTAATACACACCTGGAGGAGTTTCGGGAGTCTATTTGGTATGGACACTCATATTGAACCTGTTGGAATAATGCACACATGAAAAATAATGAGGTGTCTATATCATATGGCTACTCATTCAGACAAACAGTGAATAAAGTACATGTGAAGTAATTAGAATTCTGTTTCATATGGCCCTTCTTTCACAGCCTCACTGAACATTACACACTTGTAATATAGTCTGGAGTCTATATTTTATGGCCACTCATTCAGAGTTTCAGTGAATAATGAACTTTTATGGAGTAATCAGGACACTGTTTAAGAGAGCCATGAATTAAGTGCCTTCCTGAATGACAAACACCTGGGTGGTGATCAGGAGTCTATTTGATATGAAGTCTAATTCTGTGTAACGCTGAGTAATACACACCTGGAGGAGTTTCAGGAGTCTATTTGGTATGGACACTCATATCGAACCTGTTGGAATAATGCACACATGAAAAATAATGAGGTGTCTATATCATATGGCTACTCATTCAGACAGACAGTGAATAAAGTACATGTGAAGTAATTAGAATTCTGTTTCATATGGCCCCTCTTTCACAGCCTCACTGAACATAGCACACTTGTGATATAGTCTGGAGTTTATATTTTATGGCCACTCATTCAGAGAATCAATAAATAATTCACACCTGCGGAATAGTCAGATGTCTCTTTCCTAAGGCTACACGTTGAGAGCCTTAGTAAATGTACACACCTGGACAAATAGTCAGGATTTGCTAGTGTCTCCTCATTCAGTGTCTCACTAAATAATGCACACCTGTGGAATAGTCAGGAGACTTTTTTATGTGGCCTCTCATTCAATGTGTCCTTGAAAAATGTGGTGTAGTCAGGAGACTCTTTCATGTGGACACATATTCAGAACCTCAGTGCATAAGACAGACCCTTGATATAGTAAGAAATCTAATTAGTATGACCACATCTTCCGAGACTCACTGAATAATACAAACCTGGAGAACAATTTGGAGTCTATGTTTGATGGACATTCATTCAGAGCCTCGGTAAATAATGCAGACCTGTGTAGTAGCCAGGAGTCTATTTAATATGGAAACACATTCATAGCCTCAGTGGATAATATGCACGTGTGGATTAGTCAGGATTACATTTTATATGGCCACTGACTCGTAACATCAATAAATAATGCACAAATGTAAAGTACTCAGCAGTCTATTTCATATAGCCACTCATACAGATATTCACTGAATAATAAAATTATTTGAGATAGACCGCTTCCTGATTCATATGGTCATACAAAAGAGCCTCACTGAGTTACACACACCTGAGAAAGTGTTAGGAATGTACCTTACATAGCCTCTCATTTACAGCCTAAGGGAATAATGCACACGTGTCGAATAGACACTAGTCTATTTTATATGGCCACAAAATCAAAGCATGAGTCAGTAATACACAACTTTGGAATAGTCTCTAGTCTATCCCATATGCCCAAATATTTAGAGTCAGAGTCAATAGTTCATGCCTGTAGACTAGTCAGGAAACACTTTCATATTGCCGAAGTTTCAGAGCGTCAGTGAATAATAAACACCTGAGGAATACTCTGGACGCTATTACATGTGGAATATCTTCAGAGGTTCATTGAGTAAAGAACACCTGTATTGTAATCAGAATTCTATTTCATATAGCAACATACTCAGAACCTAACTGAATAACAGACACCTTGGCAAAGTCAGGATTCTATTTTGTATATCCACTCATTTACAGGCGAATGTAAAATCTCACGCCTGAGTAGTATATAGGAGTCTCTATTTTATGGGCACACATTCAGAGCCTCACAGAATAATTCAGACGTATGGAAACGTCAGGAGTGAACTTGACATGGCCACTTATTCAGTTCCTTAGTGAAGAATCATATATATTTGGAAAATACTCAGGATTCTATTATATATAGTCACTTATTAGGTGACTCACTAAATAATGCACACATGGATAATTGTCTGGAGATTATTTGATATGACCATTAATACAACGACTCAGTGGAAAATACAGAGCTGAGAAATAGACAAAAGGACAGAGTCAGGAGTCTATTTTATGTGGTTACCCATTTAGAAACTGACTGAAAAATACACACCTTGGGGATAGTCAGAGTTTAGGTCATATGGCCCCTGAATCACAGCATTACCGAATAATGCACAATGGGGCAATAGTAAGGAGTTTATTTCATATGGCCTCTCATTCAGACCGTCAGTGCATAATAAACAGCTGTGGAGGTGTGAGGACCCTATTGAAGGTAGCCCAAAATTAAGGAGATCCATGAATGATACACACATGTGTGAGCGTCATGAGACTATTTGATATGGACACTCATACAGAACCACTTCGAATATTGCACATGTGAAGAATAATCACTAGTCCATTTCATATGGTGATTGGTTCAGAGACTCAAAAAATAACACACACCTGTGGAGTAAAATGCGGTCTATTTCATAAGGCCACTCTTTCAGTGTTTTTGTGAATAACATGTATACCTGATAAGTCAGGAATCTCTTTCACATGGCCATTCGTTCTGTGCCTGGGTGAATAATACTCTCAGAAACAGTAAAGGGTCTACTTCAAATGCATACACATTCAGAGTCTCTGTAAATAATGAACACCTGGGCAATACAACTGAGACTGTTTCTTATGCCCAATGAGTCAGAATCTCATTCAATAAAACACACATAAGGAAGAGTTAAGAGTCTACTTCATGTAGACACTCATTTAGATCCTCAGTAAATAATGCACACCAGGTTAATATTCGAGCATTTTTATATGTGCACTCATTCTGTGCCTCCCAGAATAATACACACCTGGGGATTTCTCAAAATTCTATTTCATACTACCACTCATTTAGATCCTTATTGAATAATTTACAATGGAGCAAATCAAGTTTCTATATTGTATGGCCTCTCATTCAAAGATTCAGTGAATAATGAACTTCTATGGAGTAATCAGAACACTGTTTTAGATAGCCATGAATTAAGTGCCTTCCTGAATGATACACATCTGGGTGGTAATCAGGAATCTATTTCATATGAACTCTAATTCTCTGTAATGCTGAGTAATACACAGAACCTCTTCGAATATTGAACATGTGAAGAATAATCACTAGTCCATTTGATATGGTCGTTCGTTTGGAGAGTAAGAAAATAACACGGGAGAGGGGTGATACACACAGGAGAGTCGAGGGTACACACAGGAGACAGTGGGTACACAAAGAAGAGAAGAGGATACACAAAGGAGAGGGGGATACACACAGGAGAGTAGAAAATACACGGAGGAGAATACACACAAGAGAGAGGAGAATAAACACAGGAGAAAGAAATACACAGAGGAGAAAGGAGCATACACACAGGAGAGGGTGATACACACAGGAGAAAGAAGGATAAACACAGAAGGGAGGAAGATACACACAGAACAGGAAGAAACACACAAGAGAGAGAAGCGAACACACAGAATAAAAAAGGATACACACAGCAGAGAGGAGGATACACACAGGAGAGAGGGGATACACAGAGGAGAAAAGTCAATACACACAGGAGGGAGAAAGTATACACACAAAAGGGAGGGAGTTACACATAGGAGAGAGGTTATACACACAGGAGAGAGGGGGACACAATTTGGAGAGAGGGGAGATACACACAGGAGAGAGGGGAAATATACACAAAAAAGAGAGTTGATATACACAAAAAAGAAAAATGATCCACACAGGAAACAGGAGGATACACACAGGAGAAAGAAGAATACACACTAAAGAGAGAAGTGTACACACAGGAGAGAGGAGGATTCACACAGGAAAGAATAGGATACACAGAGGAGACAGGAGGATGCATACAAAGAGGGAAGAATACACACGGTAGACAGAAGGATACACACAGGAGAGAGAAGGATACAAATAGGAGAGTGGTGATACAAACAAGAGAGATGAGGGTTAACACAGGAAAATAGAGGATACACACATGAGAGAGATGGATACACAGGAGAGAGGAGAATACACACAGAAGAGAGGAGGATACACACAGGAGAGTGGGCATACACACAGGAGTTAGAAAGATCCTCACAGAAGAGAAGAGAATGCACACAGGAGAGAGGGGGAAACACAGATGTGGGGCATACAGACAAAAGAGAGGGGATACACACAGGAGCGAGGGAAGGATACACACGGAGAGTGGTGATCCACGCAGGATAGTTGAGGGTACACACAGGAGAGAGGGGGTACACAGAGGAGAGAAAAGGATACACAAAGGAAAAAGGGATACACACAGGAGAGTAGGAAATAAACAAAGGAGAGAGGAGGATAAACAAAGAAAAGAGGAGGATAAACACAGGAGAGGGAGATACACACAGGTGCGAGGGGCTTCCACACAGAAGAGGGGGATACACAGAGGAAATAAACGGACAAACACAGAAAAGAGAAGAAAACACACAGGAGAGTGGGATACACACAAAAGAGAAGGGCGTAAACACAGAAGAAAACAGGATACACACAGGAGAGAGGAGATACACAAAGCAGAGAGGGGGACACACACAGGAAAGAAAAGGGATACACAATGGAGAAAGGGTGTTACACACAGGAGAAAAAACTGTTACACACAGGAGAGAGAAGGGATACCCACAGGAGAAAGAAGGATGCACACAGAAAAGGGGGATACACACAGGTGAGGGGAATACACAAGGGAGAGAGGGGCATACACACAGGAGAGTGAAAAGATACACACAGGAGAAAGGAGGATACACACAAAAAAGAAGGGGATACACTCAGGAGAGAAGAGGATACACACAGGAGAGAAGAGAATACACAGAGGAGAGAGGGGGTACACAAAGGAGAGAGGGGATACAAACAAGAGAGAGGGAATATACACACAGGAGAGAAAAGGTACACACATAAGAAAGGAGAATACACACAGGAGAGTGGAGGATACACAAAGGAGAGAAAAGTATACACACAGGTGAGTGGCATACACACAGGAGAGAAAGAGATACACGCAGGAGAGTTGGATACATACAGGAAACAGGGAAATATACACAGGAGAGAGGGAAATACAAACAAGAAAAGGGTGATATACACAGGAGAGAGTGTATACACACAGGAGAAGAGGACTCACATAGGAGAGGGAGGGATCCACCCAAAAAAGAGGGGAATACACAGAAGAGAGAGGGGCATACAGACAGGAGAGAGAACAATGCACATATAAGAGAGAAAGATACACAACAAGAGAGGAGGATACACGCAGAAGAAAGGAGTATGCACTGGAGAGATGTTAATACACAGAAGAAAGAGGACGTTACACACAGGAGTGAGGGCAGATACACACAGAAGAGAGGAAGATACACACAGTAGAGAGGAGGATACACACAAAAGAGAGGAGCATACACACAGGAGAGAGAATGATATGCACAGGAGAGATGGGAATTCACAAAATAGAGAGGGGAATACACACAAAAGAGAGGGGGATACAGAAGGAAGAAATGGGCATACACAAAGGAGAGGAAAATACACAAAGGAGAGAGGGGCATACACACAGAAAAGAGAAAAGACACACAGAAGAGAGGAGGATACACAGGAGAAAAAAGGATACACACAAAAGAGAGACAGATACACACAGGAGAGAGGAGGATACACACAGGATAGGGCGATACACAAAGGAGAGAGGGAAATCCACACAGGAGAGTGTGGAATACACATAGGAGAGAGGGGTATACACACAGGAGGGGGGCATACACACAGGAGAGAGAAGGATACACGCAGCACAGTGGAGGATACCCGCAGTAGAGAAAAGAATACACAAAGAAGAGAAGAAAATACACACAAGAGAGAAGAAGAATACACACAAGAGAGAGAATGATACACACAGGAGACAAAAGGATACACACTAAAGAGGAAAAGATACACACAGGAGCGAGGGATACGCACTGGGTAGAGGAGGATACACACAGAATAAAGGGGCATACACACAGAAAAGAAAGGATACAAGGAGAAGAGAGGAAAATATACAAAGGAGAAAAAGATACACACAAAAGAAGGAGATACACACAAAAGAGGTAAATACACACTGGAGCGAGGGGGATGAAAACAGGATTAAGGAAAATACACACAGGAAAGACGAGGATACACACAGGAGAAGAAAGGATACATTCAGAAGAGGGGGGAAACACACAGGAGTGAGAAAGATACACACAGGAGAGAGTAGGATACACAGAGGGGAGAGGAAGATACACACAGAAGAGAAGAGGATACACACAGGAGTGGGGGATACACAGAGAAGAGAGTGGGATACTCACAAAAATGGGAGATAAACATAGGAGAGTGTGGAATACACACAGGAGAGATGAAGATAAACATAGGAGAGGGGGATGCATATAGAAGAGAGGGGCATAGACAGAGGGGAGGAGAGGATACACGCAGAATAGAAAAGGATACACACAGGAAAGAGTGGGATACACACAGAAGAGAGGGGGATACACACAGAAGAGAAAAGAATACACACTTGAGAGAGGAGGATACACATAGGAGAGAAAGATACACAAACAAGAGAAGGGCATACACACAACAAAGGAGGATACACACAAGAGAAAAAGGGATACACAGAGAAGACACAAGGATACACACAGGAAATGATAATACACACTTGATAGAGGGGCGTAACCACAGAAGAGAGGAGGACACACACAGGAGAGAGGAGGAAACAAACAGGAGAGAGGTGATACACACAAGAGAGAAAAGGATACACACAGGAGAAAGGGGTGATACACACAGGAAAGAAAGGTGTTACCCACAGGAGAGAGAGGGGAACACAGAGAAGTGAAAGGATACACACAGGAGAGAGGAGGATACACACAGTAGAAAGGAGGATACACATAGGAGAGAGGAGTATACACACAGGAGAGAGGAGGATACACACAGTAAAGTTGGAAACATACAGGAGACAGTGAAATACACACAGGATAGAGGGGGATACGCACAGGAGAGAGGGGATACACACAGGAGAGAGATGGATACACAAAAGAGAGAGGATAATACACACAGGAGAGGGCAATAGACAAAAGAGAAAGAAGATCCACACAGGAGAGAAGAAATACAGATAGGAGAGAGGGGTATACACAAAGGAGAGAAGCATACACACAGGAGAGATGGGGATACACACAGGAGATTTGGATACATACAGAAGACAGAGAAATACACACAGAAGAGAGAGGGATACACACAGGAGAGAGGGGATACACACTGGATAGAAAGGGATCCAAACAGGAAAGAGGAAAATACACAAAAGAGAGAGGATCATGCACACAGGAAAGAGGGGTATACACATAGGAGAGAAAAAGATACACAAAAAAGAGAGGAGTATACATGCAAGAGAGGAGTATACACAGGAGAGAGGGAAATACACAGAGGCGAGAGTGCATTACACACAGGAGAGAGGGTGGATACACACAGGAGAGAGGAGGATACACAAAGGAGAGGGTGGGTACACACAGGATAGAGGAGGATACACACAGGAGAGAGGGGAGATACACACAATAAAGAGGGGGATACACACAGAAGAGAGTAGAATACACAAATGCGAGAGAATGTATACACACAGGGGAGAGGGGGGATCCTAAAAAAAGAGAGGGGGATAACATAGGAGAGTGGGGCATACTCAGAGAAAAGAGAGGCTACACACTGGAGAGAGTGGGATACACACAGGGAAAGAAAGATACGCACAGTAAAGAGAACGATACACACAGGAGAAAAAAAGATACAAACAGGAGAGAGACGGATACAAAAAAGAGAGAGGAGCATACAAACAGGAGAGGGCGATACACACAAGAGAGAGGGGATCCACACAGGAGAGACGACACACACATAGGAGAGTGGGTTATGCACACAGGAGAGGGGTATAAACACGAGAGAGGAGGAAACACCCAGGAGAAAAAAGGATACACGCAGCAAAGAAGAGGATACCCGCAGGAGAGAGGGTGATACACACAGGAGAAAGAAAAATACACACTGACGGGAAGGGGGATGCACAGAAGAGAGAGAATGATACACATAGAAGAGAAAAGGATACACAAAAAAGAGAAAAGAATACACAGGAGGGAGGAAGATACACACAAAAAAAGTGGGGGATACACACAGGAGAGAGGAAAGATACACACGGAGAGAAAGGTATACACAAATGTGAGGGGAATACACAAAGGAGAGAGGTGCATACACACAGGAGAGAAAAAAGATACACCTAAAAGAGAGGGAGATACACATAGATGAAAGGAGGACACACAGAGGAGAGGGCGATACACAGAAGAGAGAGGGGGATCCACACAGGAGAGAGGGGAATACACATAGGAGAGAGGGGTATAAACACAAATGAGGGGAATGCACAAAGAAGAGAGTGGGTTGCACACAGGAGAGAGAGGAATACACACAGGAAAGAGTGATACACACAGGAGAGAGGTGCATAAACACAGGAGAGAGGAGGATAAACACACAGAAGAGAGGATGAAACAAACAGGAGAGAGGAGATACACACAAGAGAGAGGGGAATACACAGGAGAAGCGGATGATACACACAGGGAAGAAAGGTGTTACCCACAGGAGAGAGGGGAAACACACAAGAAAGCGGAAAAATACACACAGGAGAGAAAAGGATACACGCAGGAGATAGGAGGATACACACAGGAGAGAGGAGTATACACACAGGAGATGGGCATACACACATGAGAGAAAGGGATACACACAGGAGAGTTGCATACACACAGGGGACAGGTAAATATACACAAGAGAGAGTAAGATACACACAGGAGATGGGAATACACACAAGAGAGAAAGTATACACAAAGAAGAGGGGAATACACACAGGAGAGAGGGGCATACAGACAGGAGAGAGGGAAATACATATAGGAAAGAAAAAGATACACAAAAAAGAGAGGAGGATACACGCAGGAGAGAGGAGTATACACAGGAGAGTGGTTAATACACTGAGGAGAGAGGGCGTTACACACAGGAAAGAGGTTGGATACACACAGGAGAGAGGAGGATACACACAGGAGAGAGGAGGATACACACAGGTGAGAGAAAGATACACACAAAAGAGAGGAGCATACACACAGGAGAGAGAATGATACGCACAGGAGAGACGAAAATTCACAAAATAGAGAGGGGGATATACACGGGCGGGGGATATACACAGGAAAGAGGGTATACACACAGGTGAGGGAAATACACAAAAAAGCGAGGGGCATACACACAGAAAAGAAAAGATACACACAGGAGAGAGGAGGATACACACAAGAGAGATGGTGATAAACACAGGAGAGAGAAGGGATACACAAAGTTAAGAAGAAGATACACACAGGAGAGAGGAAGATAAAAACAAGAGAGAGGAGGATACACACAAGAGAGTGAAGGATACAAAGAGCAGAGAGAAGGATACAACACATTAGAGAAGGATACACACAGAAGAGAGGGGCATACACAAAGGGGAGAGAAGGATACACACAGGATGCAGGAGAATACACACAGGAGAGAGGGGGGATACTCACGGGAGAAAAGAAAATACACAAAGGAGGAAGGAGGATACACACAGGAGACAGGAGGATACACACAGAATAGAAAAGGATACACAGAGGAGAGAGGAAGATACACACTAGAGAGAGGAAGATACTCACAGGAGAGCGGAGGATCCCCACAGGTGAAAGAAGAATACACTGAGAAGAAAAAATGATACACACAGAAGAGAGGGGATACACACAAGAGACAGTGGGATACACACAGGGGGAGGAAGATACATACAAAAGAGAGGAGGATACACACATTAGAGAGAAACATACACACATGAGAGAGGAGAATACACAAAAGAGACAAAGGCATACACAAAGGAGAGGCTGATACACAAAGGATAAAGGGGGATACACACAGAAAGAAAAGGATACACGCAGAAGAGGGGGATACACACAAAAGAGAGGGTGATACACACAAAAGAGAGGAGGATACAGAAAGGAGAGAGAATACACAAAGGAGAGAAAATATTACAAACAGGAGAGAGGAGAATACAAACGTGAAAGGAGGGTACACACAGGAGAGAGAAGGATATACACAGGAGAGAGGGGAATACACTCAGGAGATTGGGATACAAACAGGAGAGTGTGGCATACACAAATGGGGAGAGGGATACACACAGGAGAGAGGAAGATACACACAAGAGAGGAAAATACACACAAGAGAAAGAAGAATACACACAGGAATGAGGGGTATAAACGCAAAAGAGAAATGAATAAAACCGCAGAGTTGAGGATACACACAGGAGAGAGAAGGATACACATAAAAGAGAGGAGGATACACAAATGAGAGGGGAAGATACACACAGGAGAGAAGAGAATACACAAAAGAGACAAAGGCATACACAAAAGAGAGGCTGATACACAGAGGATAAAGGGGGATACACACAGGACAAAAAAATACACGCAGAAGACTGGGATACACACAGGAGAGATGGGCATACACACAGAAGAGAGAAGAATATACACAGAATAGAGGAGGATACACATAATAGAGAGACGAATACAAACAGGAGAGAGGGGGTATACACAGAAGAGAGAAGAAGGTACACACAGAAGAGAGGATGATACACACAAAAAAGAGGAGGATACAGAAAGGAGAGAGGAGGATACACACAGGAGAGAAAATGATGCAAACAGCAGAGTGCAGCATACACAAAGGGAAAGAAAAATACACACAGGAGAGAGGAGGATACACACAATAGAGAGGAAAATACACACAGGAGAAAAAAGGATACACACAAAAATGAGGAAGATAAACGCAAAAGAGAGGAGGATAAACACAGCAGAGTGGAGGATACACACAGGAGAGGGGAGGATACACACAGGAGAAAAAAGAATACACAAATGAGAGGGAAAGCACACAGGACAAAGGGGGATACACACAGGCGAGGGGGAAACACAAAGGATTACAAAGAATACACACAGGAGAGAGTGGGATACACACAAAAGAGGAAAATACAGAAATGAAAGAGGAGGATACACACAGAAGAGAAAATGAAACAAACAGGAGAGAGGAAGATACACACGTGAAAGGAGGATACACACAGGAGAGAGGAGGATACACACAAAAGACAGAGAGGAATACATTTAGGAGAGTGGTGGATACAAACAGGAGAGTGTGGCATACACAAGGGGAAATGGGGTTACACACAGGAGAGAGAAGGATACACACAAGAAAAAGGAAAATACACACAGGAGAAAGGAAGATACACACAGAAATGAGAAGAATAAACGCAAAAAAGAGAAGGATAAACACAGCAGAGTGGAGGATACACACAGGAAAGAGTGGGATACACACAGGAGAGAGGGGACTATACAGAGGAGAGAGGAGGGTAAACACAGGAGAGAGGAAGGATACACACAAAAGAGGGGATATACACAGGAGAGTAGGGCATAAACATTGAAGAGAGGGGGATACACACAGAAAACAGGGGGATACCCACAGGGGGAGAAAGATAAATACAGGAGGGAGAAGGATACACACAAAATAGAATAGGATAGAGACAGAAGAGAGAAAAATACAAGCAGGTGAAAGGAAAATTCACACAGGAGAGAGAAAGATACACAAACAAGAGAGGAGAATACACGTAGGAGAGACGAGGATACACACAGTGGAGAGGGGGAATACACACAAAAGAGGGGGATAAAAACAGAAGAGAGGAGGATACAAACAGGTGAGAGGAGTATACGCACAGGAGAGAGGAGAATACCCACAGGTGAGAGGAAGATACACACAGAAAAAATGGAGATAAACACAAGAGAGAGGGTGATACACACAGAAGGAAGGTGTTACACACAGGATAGGGGAGGGTACACAAAGGAGAGAGAAAGATACAAATAGGAGAAAAGAGGATACACAAAAAAGAGGGGAATACACACAGGAGAGAGTGATATACAGAAAAAAAGAGAAGAATACACACAGAAGAGAAAAGAAAACACACAGGAGAGGGGAATACACACAAGAGAAAGGGGGATACACACAAGATAGAGGAGAATACACACAGGAGAGGGGAATACACACAGGAGAGAGAGGCATACACACAGAAGAGAAAAGGATACACACAGCAGAGAGAAGAATACACAGAGGAGAGAGGGGATACCCACAGAAGAGTGGAGGATACGCATAGTAGAGAGAAGGGATACACACAGAGAGAGAAAAGATACACACACGAAAGAAGGGGGATACATCCAAGAGAGAAGAGGAATACACACAGGAGAGAGGAGGATGCACATAGGAGAGAGCAGGATACACACAGGAGAGAGGAAGATACACACAGGAAAAAAAATACACACAGGAGAGAGGAGAATACACACAGGAGAGAGAAGGATACACACAAAATAGAGAAGGATACACACAGGAGACAGAAGGATACACACAGGAGAGAGAAGGATACACAAAGAAAAAAGGAGGATACAGAAAGGAGAGAGAACACACTCAGGAGAATGGAGGATACACACAGGAGAGGGGTGATACACACAAGAGAAAGAAGAGTACACACTGGAGAGAGGAAGATACACACAAGAGAGAGGAAGATATACACAGGAGAGTGGTGATACACAAAGGAGAAAGGGGTATACACACAGGTGAGAAAAGGAACCACACAGGAGAGAGGAGGATACACACAGGAGATGGGGATACACAAAGTAGAAAGAAGCATGCACACAGGAAAGGAAATACACACAGAAGAAAGGGGGATACACACAGGAGAGAGGAAGATACACACATGAGAGAGAAAAATACAAAAACTCGAGAGGGGATACACACAGGAGAAAGGGTGATACACATAGGAGAATGGGGGGTACACACAGGAATAAAAGGGTTACACACAGGAGAGAGAAGGAAAACACAAAGGAGAGAAGAGGAATACACAGAGGATAAAGAAATATACACGCAGGAGAGAGGAAAATACACACAGGAGGAAAAAGGATAAACACGGGGAAGGGGGATACACAAAGTAGAAAGAAGCATGCACACAGGAAAAAAGGATACACACAGGAGAAAAAAGGATACACTCAAGAGAGAAAAGGATACACACAGAAGAGGGGGATACACACAGCAGAGAGGGGCATACACACAGGAGCGAGGACGATATACACAGGAGAGAGGAATATAAAAAGAGGAGAGAGGGGATACAGACAGAAGAGAGGGTGATACACACAAAAGAAAGGCGGGATACACACAAGGGAGAACAAAATTACACACAGGAGAGAGGGGAGAAACACACAGGAGAGAGGAAGGATACACACAGGAGAAAAGAAGACACATACAGAAAAGTAGAAAATACACACAGGAGAAAGGAGGATACACACAGGAGAAAAGAGGATACAAAAATGAGAGAGAAAGATACACACAAGAGAAAGGAGGATACACACAGGAAAGGGGCATACACACAGGAGAGAGGGGATACAAACAAGAGATTTGGATCCACACAGGAGACAGGGTAATACACACAGGAAAGAGGGGGATACACACAAAAGATGGAAATACAGAGAGGAGAGAGGGGGATACATAAAGGAGAAAGGAGAATACACACAAGACACAGGGGCATAGACACAGTAGAGAGGAGGATACACACAGGAGAGAGGGGAATACAAACAATAAAGTGCAGAATACACACAGTAGAAAGAAAGAAGGATACCCACAGAAGCAGGGGGATACACACAGGAGAGAGGAAAATACACACAGGAGAGAGGAGGATAAACACAGGAGAGAGGAGAATACAAACAGGAGAGAGGAGGCTTCGCAAAAAAGAGGGGAAATACACAGGAAAGAGGAGGATACAAACAGGCGAGAGGGATACACACAGGAAACGGGGAAGTACACACATGAGAGAGGGGGATACAAACAGGAGAGGGGGACACACACAGGAGAGAGGTGCATACACACAGGAGAGAGGAGAATACACACAGGAGAGGGGGAATACACACAGGAGAGAGGGGTATACACAAAGTGGAAGAAGAATAAATACAGGAGAGAGGAGGATACACACAAAAGGGAAGAGGGTACAAAGAGTAGAGAGGAGGATACACGCAGAAGGGAGGAGGATACACACAGTAGAGGAGGAGATACACACAGGAAGAATGGGGATACACACAAAAGAAGGGGGATACCCACATGAGATAGGAGAATACACACAAGCCAGAGGAAAATACACACAGGAGAGAAAAGGATACACACAGGAGAGAGGAAGATACAAACAGAAGAGAGGAGGATACACACAGCAGAGATTAGGATACACTCAGGAGAGAGGAGGATACACACAGGAGAGAGGAGAATAAACAAAGGAGAGAAGGAAACACACAGTAGAGAGGAAGATACACACAGGCAAGGGGCGTACACACAGAAGTGGGGGAAATGCACACAGAAGAGAAGGGGATACACACAGGAGAGGGAGATACATACAGTAGAAATAAGCACACACAAAAAAGAGAGGAGGATACACAAAGCAGAGAGGGGGAATACACACAGGACAGAGGATGATACTCACAGGAGAGTGGGGCATAGACACAGGATGGAGAAAGATACAAACAGGAGAGGGTTGGTACACACAGGGGGAGAAGGATAAATACAGGTGGGTGAAAAATACACATAAGAGGAATAAGGATACAGAGAGAAGAGAGGAGGATACACGCAGGAGAGGGGAGGATACACAAAAAAGAGAGGAGGATACTCAGGAGAGAGGAGGAGAAACGCAGGAGAGAGGAAAATACACATAGGAGAAAGGGTTGAGAAACACAGGAGAGGGAAATACACACAGAAAAAAGGAAGGTACACACAGGAGAGAGGGGTATACACACAAGAGAAAAGGATGCAAAAAGGAGAGGGGCATACACACAGGAGAGTGAAAAATACACCAAAAGGAGAAAAATATACACACAGGAGAGAGGAAGATACACACAGGAGATGGGGAAACACAAAGAAGAGAGTGTCATGCACACTGGAGAGGGTGATAGACACAGGAGAAAAGGAGATAAACACAGGAGAGATAAGAATACACACAGTAGATGAGAATACACACAGCAGAGAAGGGCGAAAAGTCAGGAGAGAGAAGGATACACACAGCACAGCGGAATATACACACAGTAGAGAGGGAATACACCCAGGAGAGAGGGCGATACACACAGGAGATAGGGGTAATACACACAGGAAAGAGCGGGGATACACACAAAAGAGAAGAGGGATACACACAGAAAATAATAGGATACACAGAGGAGAGAGGAGAATACACACAGGAGAGAGGAAGATACACACAAGAAATTAGGATTCACACAGGAGAGAGGAGGACACACACAGGACAGAGGGAGATACACACAAGAGAGGGGTAATGCCCACAGAAGAGAGAAAGGTACACACAGGAGAGAGGAGAATACACACAAAAGAAAGAAGGATACACACAGGAGACAGACGGATACACACAGGAGAGAAAAAGATACACAAAGGAGAGGTGTGATACACACAGGAGAAAAAGGAATACACAGGGGAGAAAAAGATACACACAGAAGAAAGTAGGATACACACAGGAGAGGAAGATACACAAAATAGAGTGGGGCATACACACAGGAAACTGAAATACACACAGGGGAAAGGGGATAAACACAGGAGAGAGGAGGATACACACAAGAGAGAAAGATACACAAAAGTGAGAGGGGCGTACAAACAGAAGAGAGGAAGATACACACAGGCGAGAGGAGGATACAAACAGGAGAGAGGAAATACACACGGAAGAGAGGGGGATACACACAGAAGAAATGGGGGATACACACAAGATAGAAAGGGGTTACACACAGGAGAGAGGGGAGAAACACAAAAAAGAGAGGAGGATTACACACAGGAGAGAGAAAGATACACACAGGAGAAAGAAAAATACACACAAAAGAGAGAAGAATACGCACAGGAGAAAGGAGGATACACACAGGAGAGAGGAGGATACACACTGGAGAGAGGAGGATACACATAGGAGAAAAGCATACACACAGGAGAGAGGAGGATAAACAGAGGAGAGTTGGGTACACACAAAAGACAAGGTAATACACACAGGAGAGAGAATGATACACACAGGAAAGAGGGGAATGCACACAACAAACAGGGCATACAAACAGGAGAGATGAGAATCCACAAAGGAGAGAGGAAGATACACACAGGAGAAAAGGGGATACAAATAGGAGAGTGCAACATACACACAAAAGGTAGAAGGATACACACAGGAGAGAGGATGATACACACAGGAGAGAAAAGAATACACACAGGAGAGAAGTGTATACACAAAGAAGAGATGGAAACACACAAGAAAGAGGGGGATGCACACAGGCGAGGCGGATACACACAGGAGACGGTGTGATACACAAAGGAGAGTGGGGGACACACACAGGAGAAAGGGGGATACAAAGAGGAGAGTGTGGCATGCACACAAGAAAGAGAAGGATACACACAGGCGAGGGGGATACACACAGGAGATGGTGTGATACACACAGAAGAGAGGGGGATACACAAAAAAGAGAAGAATACACACAGGAGAGAAAAGTATAAACAAAAAATAGAGGAGGATACACACAGGAGAGAGGGGGTATACACACAGGAGAGAGGGGAATACCCACAGAAGAGTGGGGTATACACACAGGAGAGTGGGGAATACACACAGGAGGAAGGTAATACACACAGGAGAGAGAAGGATACACACAGGAAGAGAAGAATAAATACAAGAGAGAGGAGGATACACACAAAATACTGAAGGATACAGACAGAATAGAGGATGATACACGCAGGAGAAAGGAGGATACACACAAGAGAGAGGAGGATACACACAGGAGAGAGGAGGATACACGCAGAAGAGAAAAGGATACACACAGGAAAGAGGGGGGATACACACAGGAGAGGGGATACACACAGAAGAAAGAAAGATACACACAGGGGAAAGGAAGATGCACACAGGAGAGTGGAAGATTCACAAAACAGGGAGGATGATACACACAGGAGAGACGAGGATACACACAGGAGAGAAAACAATACACACAGGAGAGGGAAATACACACAGAATAGAAAAGGATACACATAGCAGACAGGAGGGTACACAGAGGAGAAAAGACGATACACAGAGCAGAGTGGAGGATGCACACAGGAGAGGGGGATACACACATAAGAGAGTGACATACACACAGGGGAGACAATGATATACACAGAATTAAGGAAGATACACATAGGACAGAGTAGGATACACACAGGAGAGAGAAGAAATACACACAGGATAGTGGAAGATACAGAAATGAGGAGGATACACACAGGAGAGAGGTTGATCTACACAAATGAAAAAAGGATACACACAGCAGAGAGGAGGATACACACAGAACAGAGGAGAAAAAACACAGGAAAGTGGGGGATACACACTTGTGGAGGGAAATACACACAGGAGGGAAAAAGATACACACAGGGGAGAGGAAAATACACATAGGAGAGAGGAGCATACTCAAAAAAGACATGGGAATACACACAGGAGAGGAAAATACACACACGAGAATGGGGGATACACACAGTAAAGACAGGATACACAGAAAAGAGGAAGATACACACAGGAGAGTGGGGCATACACACAGGATAGAGAAAAATAAACACAGGATAGAGGAGAACACACACAATTGAGAGGGAGATACACAGGGTAGAGAGGGTGTATACACACAAAAGAGAAGAAGATAAAAAACAGAAGAAAGGAAGATACACACAGAAGAGAGGAGAATACACAGAGGGGAGAATTGAATACACACAGGAGAGAGGAGGATACACACAAAAGAGAAAAAAATACAAACAGTAGAGAGAAGGATACACACAGGTGAAAAGAGGATACACACAGGAGAGAGGAAGATAAAACAAAAGAGGGGGATACACAAAGGAGGAATGGGGATACACACAGGGGGAGGGGGATAAACACAGGAGAGAGGAGGATACACACGAGAGAGGAGGATACACACAGGAGAGAGGAGGATACACACAGAAGAGTGGAGGATACACACAGGAGAGAGGGGAATACACACAGGGCGAGGGGGATACACACAGGAGAGTGGAGGATACAAACAACAGACAGGAGGATATGCACAGGAGATAGAAAAATACACACATGAGAGGAGGATACACAAAGGAGAGAGGGAAAACACAGTAGAGAGGGGGATATACACAGGCGAGAGGGATACACACAGAAGTGGGGAAATGCACAAAGGAGAAAGGGGGATCCACAGAGGAGAGGGGGATACACAATAAAAAGAGGAGCATACACACAGGAGAGAGGAGGATACACATAGGAGGAAGGGGAATACACAGAGAAGAGAGAAGAATACACGCGGGACAGAGAAGAATACACACAGGAGAGTGGGGGGGGGTACAGACAGGATAGGGCGATACACAAAGAAGAGAGGAGGATAAACACAGGAGAGAAGAGGATACTCACAGGAGAGAGGAGTATACACACAAAAGAGTGGAGGATGCACACTGGAGAGAAGGGGATACACACAGGAGAGAGGGGGATACACATAGTAGAGAGGAGATACACAAAGGAAAAAGGAAGATACACACAGGAATTAGGGGGATACACACAAGAGAAAGAAGGATACAAAAGGGAGGGGGGATACACACAGGAGAGAGGGGGATACATGGAAAAGAGAAAAGAATACACACAGGAGAGAAAAGGATACACACAGGAGATGGGAATACACAGGAGAGAGGGGCATACACACAGGAGAGGGTGATACACATAGGAGAAAGGGGGATACACACAGGAAAGAGGAGAATACACACAGGAGAGAAGGATACACACAGGAGAGAAAGGCATACACACAGGAGAAAGGAGAATACACACAGAAGAGATTAGGATTCACACAGGAGAGAGGGGATAAACACAGGAGAAAGAAGAATACACAAAGTAGAAAGGGGGGATACACAGGAGAGATGTTAATACACAAAGAAAAAAGGGGGGATACACAGAGGAATGAGGAGAGATACACACAGGAGAGAGGAGCATACACACAGGAGAGAAATCGATACACAGAGTAGAGAAGAATAAACACAGTAGAGAGGAAGATACACACAGGATAGACTAGAATACACACAAAATAGAAAATGATACACACAGGCGACAGAAGGATACACACAGAAGAGAGGGGCATAAACACAGAAGAGGGGAATACACACAGGAGAGAAAAAAGATACACACAGGAGACAGGGATACACAAAGAAAGGAATTGGATACACACAGGAGAGAGGGGGATACACACAGGAGAGAGGGGAATACACCCAAGAGAATTGGGCATACCCACAGGAGGGAGGAGAATACACAAAGAAGAGAGGGGGATACACACAGGAAAAAGGGTGATACAAACAGGACAGTGCGGCAAACACACAGAAGAAAGGGGGATACACACAGGAGAGAGGAGGATACAGACAAAATAGAAAATGATACACACAGGAGACAGAAAAATACTCACAGGAGAGAGGGGTAAACACAGGAGAGGAAAATACACACAGCAGAGGAAAAGAAACACACCAGAGACAGGGATACACAAAAAGAGATTTTGGATACACACAGGAGAGAGGGGGATAAACAAAGGAGAGAGGGGGAATAAACAAATTGGGAGAAGGATAAATACATAAGACAGGAGTATAAACACAAATGAGTGGAGGATATAGACAGAATAAAGAAGGATACACGCAGGAGAAAAGAGTACACACAAAGGAGAGAAGATACACACAGGAGAGAGGAGATACACACAGGAGAGAGGAGCATACACACAGGAGAAAAGGGGGAAACACACAGGAGAAAGGGGGATACACACAGGAGTGTGGGGCATACACACACGATGGAGGGGGATAAACACAAAAGAAGGGGGATACACGCAGGGGGAGAGAAATAAATACAGGAGGGAGGAGGGTACGCAAAATGGAGAGGAGGATACAGACAGAAGAGAGGAAAATAAACGCAGGAAAAAGGAGGATACACACAGGAGCCAGGAGGATTCACAAATGAGAGAGATAGATACACACAGGAGAGAAGGATAAACAAAGAATAGAGGAAGATACACACAGGACAGAGGAAGATACACACAGGAGAGAGGAGGATACACACAAAGAAAAAAAGAATACACACAGGAGACAGAAGAATACACACAGGAGAGAGGGGGATACACACAGGAGAGGGGGATCAAAAAAGGATAGAAAAAGATACTCACGGAAGACAAGAATGCAAAAAGAAGGAAGTTGGATACACACAGGAGAGAGGGGGATACACATAGAAAAAAGAAAGATACAAAGAGTAGAGTGCGGCATACACACAGAAGGGTGGGGATACACACAGTAGAGAGGGGGATACACACAAGAGAGAGAAGCATACACACAGGAGAGGGTGATACACACAGGAGAAAGGGGGATACGAACAGGTGAGAGAAGAATACACACAGAAGAGGAGGATACACAAAAGAGAGGGGTGTACACACAGGAGAGAGACAGATAGACACAGCAGGGAGGAGGATACACAAAGGAGAGAGGAGATACACAGAAAAGAGAGGGAGATACACACAGAAGAAAGGGGGATACACACAGGAGAGAGGGGGGATACACAGAGGGATGAGGAAAGATACACACAGGAGAGAGGATCATACACACAGGAGAGAGGAAGATACACAGAGGAGAGAGGAAGATACACACAGGAGAGAGGATACACACCAAAGAGAAAAGGATACACAGAGGAGACAGAAGGGTACACAAAGTAGAGAGGGGTATGCACATAGAAAAGTGGGATACACATACGAGAAAGGGGAATACACAAAAGAGGAAGGAGGATACACACAGGAGAGGGGGATACAGACAGGTGAGAGAGGCGTAAACACAGGAGAGATGAAGATACACACAGGAGAGTGGAGGATACAAACAGGAGAGAGGGTATACACACAGGAGAGTGGGGGGAAACACAAGGGAAAGAGTAGGGACACACAAAGGATATAGAAAGATACACACAGGAGAGAGGAAAGTACACACAGGAGAGAGGAGGATACACACAGGAGAGAGGAGGATACACACAGGAGAGAGGAGGATACACACAGGAGAGTTGCATACACACAGGAGAGAGGGGGATACACACAGGAAACAGGGTAATACAAACAGGAAAGTGGGGAATACAAACAGAAGTGGGGGATACACATAGGAGAGAGGAAGATACACACAGGATAGAGGGGAATACACACAGGAACTAGAAAGATACAAACAGGAGAGTGCAGCATACACAGAGGAGGGAGGGGGATACACACAGGAGAGAGGAAGATACACACAGGGGAAGAAGGATACACACAGGAGAGAGGAGGATACACACAAGAGAGAGGAGGCTACACAGGGGAGAAAGGAGGATACACATATAAGAGGGGGAAACACACAAAAGAGAGGGAGATACACACAGTCTAGAGGGATACGCCCAGGAGACGGGGAGATACACACAGGAGAGAGGAGGATACACACAGGAGAGAGAGGGATACACACAGGAACAAGGAAGATACAAACAGGAGAGTGCAGCATACACACAGGAGGGAGGGGGATACACACAGGAGAGAGGAAGATCCACGCAGAGGAAGGGTGATACACACAGGAGAGGGGAGAATACACACAGGAGAGGGGAGAATACACACAGGAGAGGGCGATACACACATGAGAACATGACATACACACAGAAGAGAGGAGGACTCAAAATGCAGAGAGGAGGATACACACTGGAGAGAGGGGATACACAAAAGAAAGAGGGGTATACACACAGAATACAGGAGGATACACACAGGAGAGGGGAATACACACAGAAGAGAGTGGCATACACAAAGGAGAGAGGATACACACAGGAGAAAGGGGGATACACACTCGAAAGAGGAAAATACACACAGGTAAGGGGGATACACAAAGAAAAAAGGGCGTACACACAGGAGAGAGGAGGATACACACAGGAGAGAGAAGGATGCAAACAGGAGAAAAGTGATACACTCAGGAGAAAGGAGGTATTCAGAGGATCCTTCACAGCCTTACTGAATATTACACACTTGTGATATAGTCTGAAGTCTATTTTTTATGGCCACTCATTCAAAGAATCACTAAATAATGCACACCTCCTGAATAGTCAGATGTCTCTTTCCTATGGCCACGCGTTAAGAGCCTCACTAAGTGTACACACCTGGGGAAATAGTCAGGATTTACCATTATCCCCTCATTCATTGTCTCACTAAATAATGCACACCTGTGGAATAGTCAGGAGACGTTTTCAAGTGGCCTCTAATTCGGAGTGTCACTGAATAATGTGGTGTAGTCAGGAGTCTATTTCATGTGGACACATATTCAGAGCCTCAGTGAATAAGACAGGTTCTTGATATAGTAAAGAATCTAATTAATATGGCCACATCTTCTGAGCCTCACTGTATAATACACACCTGGAGAATAATTTTGAGTCTATTTTTGATGGACATGTATTCAGAGCCTCGGTAAATAATGTACACCTGTGGAGAAGCAAGGAGTCTATTTTATTAGGACACTCATTCATAGCCTCATGGATAATATGCACGTGTGGATTAGCCAGGATTCCATTTTATATGGCCACTGACTCGTAACCTCAATGAAAAATGCACAAATGTAAAGTACTCAGCAGTCTATTTAATGTAAACACTCATTCAGAGATTCAGTGAATATTACCATATTTAAGATAGACAACATCTTGTTTCCTATGGTCAAACAAAAAGAGCCTCACTGAGTAATGCACACCTGGGGAAGTGATAAATTTCTACTTTATATAGCCTCTCATTTACAGCCTAAGGGAATAATGCACACGTGTGGAATAGACACTAGTCTATTTTATATGGCCACAAAATCAAAGCTTGAGTGAGTAATACAAAACTTTGGAATAGTCACTAGTCTATTCCATATGCCCAAATATTTAGAGTCAGAGTAAATAATACACGTCTGTGGAATAGTCAGAAAACAAGTTCATATGGCCAAAGTTTCAGATCCTCAGTGAATAATGCATACTTCGAAAAAACTCAGGACGCTATTACATGTGGCATCAATTTCAAAATTTCATTGAGTAATAAACACCTGTATTGTAGTCAGAATTCTATTTCCTATCGCCACATATTCAGAGGCTAACTAAATAACATACACCTTGGAAACGGTCAGGATTCTATTTCGTATAGCCACTCATTTAAAGCCCAATGTAAAAATGCATGCCTGAGGAGTATTCATGAGTCTCTATTTTATGGCCACTCATTCAGAGCTTCACAGAATTATACAGACCTATGGAAACGTCAGGAGTGTATTTCACATAGCCACTTATTCAGAACCTCAGTGAAGAATCATATATATCTGGAAAATACTCAGGATTATATTATATATAACCATTTATTCAGAGACTCACTGAATAATGCACACATAAGGATTAGTCTAAAGACTATTTGATAGGACCCTACACCCAGCGACTCAGTGGTCAATGCAGAACAGAAAAATAGTCAAGATAATAGAGTCAGAAGTTTATGTTATGTGGTCACTCGTTCAGAATCTCACTGAAGAATACACACCTTTGGGATAGTAAGAGTCCAAGTCATATGGCCACTGAATCACAGAATTACGGGATAATGCACAAAGGGGCAATAGTAAGGAGTCTATTTCATATGGACTCTCAATCAGAGCTTCAGTGTGTAATAAAGAGCTGTGGAGTAGTCAGGACCCTATATAAGGTAGCCCCAAATTAAGCAGCTCTGTGAATGATACACACATGTGTCAGAGTCAGGAGACTCTTTGATATAGACACTCATACAGAAACTTTTCGAATACTGCACATGTGGTGAATAATCAAAAGTCTGTTTCATATGGTGATTCATTTGGAGAATCAAAAAATAATGCACACCTGTGGAGTAAAATTGGTTCTATTTCATAAGGCCACACTTTCAATGCTTTAGTGAATAATATGTATACCTGATAAGTCAGGAATCTCTTTAACATGGCCACTCATTCTGGGCCTGTGTGAATAGTACTCCCCTCAGAAACAGTCAAGGATCTACTTCAAATGCCTACACATTCACAGTCTCTGTAAGTAATGAACATCTGGGAAATGCACCTGAGTCTCTTTTTTATGCACACGTAGTCAGAGTCTCATTCAATAATACACACCTGGGGAAGAGTTAAGAGTGTACTTCATGTAGCCACTCATTTAGATCCTCAGTGAATAATGCACGCCAGGGTAATAGTCAGGAATTTTTTGTATTGCCACTCATTTTGTGCCTCACTGAGTGATATACACCTGAAGAATCCTCAGGATTCTATTTGATACTACCACTCAATTAGAACCATATTGAATAATTCACAATGTAGCAATAGTCAGGTGTCTATTTTATATGGTCTATCATTCAAAGCTTCAGTGAATATACAACTTCTATGGAGTAATCAGGACGCAGTTTAAGATAGCCACTAATTAAGTTCCTTCCTGAATGATACACACCTGGGTGATAGTCAGGAGTCTATTTCATATGAACTCTAATTTTGTGTATCACTGTGTAATACACATCTCGTGCAGGGTCAGGAATCTATTTGCTATGGACACAAAACAGAACTTGTTTGATTAATGCACATATGTATTATAATGAGGAGTGTATGTCATATGGCTATTCATTCAGACAAACAGTGAATAATGCACATGTGGAGTAATAAGAAGTCTGTTTCATATGGCCCCTCTTACACAGCCTCACTGAATATTACACAATTGTGATATAGTCTGGAGTCTATTTTTATGGCCAGTCATTCAGAGAATCAATAATTAATGCACACCTGCAGAATAGTCAGGAGACGCTTTCCTATGGCCACTCATTAAGAGCCTCACTAAAGGTTCACACCTGGGGAAATAGTCAGAATTTCCCTTAATCCCCTCATTCAGAGTGTCACTAAATAATGCACACCTGTGGAATAGTCAGGAGACTTTTTGATGTGGCCTCTAATTCGGAGTGTCACTGAATAATGTGGTGTAATCAGGAGTCTCTTTCATGAAGACACATATTCAGAGCCTCAGTGAATAAGAAAGGCCCTCTTTCTTGTAAGGAATCTAATTAATATGGCCACATCTTCTAAGCCTCACTGAATAATACACACATGGAGAATAATTTGGTGTCTATTTTCAATGGACAATCATTCAGAGCCTTGGTAAATAATGCACACCTGTGGAGTAGCCAGGAATCTATTTCATTTGGACACTCATTCATAGCCTCATTAGATAATATGCACGTGTGTATTAGGCAGGGTTCCATTTTATATGGCCACTGACTTGCAACCTCAGTGACAAATGCACAAATGTAAAGTACTCAGCAGTCTATTTCATATAGACACTCATTCAGAGATTCACTGAATAATACAAATATTAAATGTAGACAGCACCCTTTTTCATATGGTAACACAAAAAGAGCCTCACTGAGTAATGGAAACCTGGGGAAGTGATAGGAGTCTACTTTATATAGCCTCTCATTTACAGTCTCAGGGAATAATGCACACGTGTGGAATAGACACTAGTCTATTTTATATGGCCACAAAATCAAAGCCTGAGTGAGTAATACACAACTATGCAATAGTCACTAGTATATTCCATATGCCTAAATATTTAGATTCAAAATCAGTAATACACACCTGTGGACTAGTCAGAAAACAATTTCATATGGCAAAAGTTTCAGAGCCTCAGTGAGTAATACATGCCAGGGAAACACCCAGGACGCTATTACATGTGGCATAAATTTTAGAGCTTCAGTGAATAAGAAACCCCTGTATTGTAGTCAGAATTCTATTTCCTATACCCACCTATTCAGAGCCTAACTGAGTAACACACACCTTGGGAAAAGTCAGGATTCTATTTCGTATAGCCACTCATTTAGAGCCGAATGTCAAAACGCACGCCTGGGGAGTACTCAGGAGTCTCTATTTTATGGCCACTCATTCAGAGCTTCACAGAATAATACAGACATATGGAAACATCAGGAGTGTATTTTCCATGTCCGCTTATTCAGAACCTCCGTGAAACCTTATATATATCTGGAAAATACTCAGGATTATATTATTTGTAGCCACATATTCAGAGACTCACTGAATAAGGCACAGCTAAGGAATAGTCTGGAGACTATTTGGTATGACTCTTCACCCAGCAACTCAGTAGACAATGCAGAACTGAAAAATAGTCAAGAGGATAGAGTCAAGCGTTTATGTTATGTGGTCACTCGTTCAGCATCTCACTGAAGAATACACACCGTGGGAATAGTCAGAGTCCAAGTCATATGGACACTCAATCACAGCATTATGGAATAATGCACAATGCAGCAATAGTAAGGAGTCTATGTCATATGGCCTCTAATTCAGAGCTTCATTGCATAATAAACAGCTGTGGAGTAGTCAGGATCCTATTGAAGGTAGGCCAAATTAAGCAGCTTTGTGAATGATACACACATGTGTCAGAGTCAGGACACTATTTGATATAGACACTCATACAGACCCTTATTGAATACTGCCCATGTGGGGAATAATCACTAGTCTGTTTCATATGGTGATTCGTTTGGAGAATCAAAAAATAATGCACACCTCTTGAGTAAAATGGGTTCTATTTCATAAGGCTACTATTTCAGTGTTTCACTGAATAATATGTATATCTGATAAGTCAGGAATCTCTTTCACATGGCCACTCGTTCACGGCCTATGTGAAGAAAACTCAACTCAAAAATTATCAAGTGTCTACTTCAAATGCCTACACATTCAGTGTCTCTGTACATACTGAACACCTGGGCAATACACCTGAGCCTCTTTTTTATGCCCACTTAGTCAGAATCTCATTCAATAATACTCACCTGGGGAAGAGTAAAGAGTCTACTTCATGTAGCCACTCATTTAGAGCCTCAGTGAATAATGCACACTATGATAATGGCTGAGCATTTTTTATATGGCCACCCATTTTGTGCCTCACTGAGTGATACACACTTGAAGAATCCCCAGGATTCTCTTTGATACTACTACTCATTTAGAAACTTATTAAATAATTTACAATGGAGCAATAGTCAGGTGTCTATTTTATATGGTCTATCATTTAAAGTTTCAGTGAATAATGAACTTCTATGGAGTAATCAGGACGCTGTTTAAGATAGTCACACTTAAGTTTCTTCCTGAATAATACACACCTGGGTGATAGTCAGGAGTCTATTTCATATGAACTCTAATTTTGTGTATTGCTGAGTAATACACACCTGCGGCAGGGGCAGGATTTTATTTGGTATGGACACTCAAACAGAACTTGTTTGATGAATGCACAAATGTATAATAGTGAGAAGTCTATGTCATATGTCTTCTCATTCAGAGAAACAGTGAATAATGCACATGTGAAAAATTTAGAAGTCTTTTTCATATTGACCCTCTTTCACAGTCTCACTGAATTTTAAACACTTGTGATATAGTCTGGAGTCTATTTTTAATGGCCAATCATTCAGAGAATAACTAAATAATGCACACCTCTGGAACAGTCAGAAGTCTTTTTTCTATGGACACTCGTTAAGAGCCTCACTAAGTGTACACACCTGGGGAAATAGTCAGAATTTCCCTTAATCCCCTCATTCAGAGTGTCACTAAATAATGCACACCTGTGGAATAGTCAGGAGACTTTTTCATGTGGCCTCTAATTCGGAGTGTCACTGAATAATGTGGTGTAATCAGGAGTCTCTTTCAGGAAGACACATATTCAGAGCCTCAGTGAATAAGAAAGGCCCTCTTTCTTGTAAGGAATCTAATTAATATGGCCACATCTTCTAAGCCTCACTGAATAATACACACATGGAGAATAATTTGGTGTCTATTTTCAATGGACAATCATTCAGAGCCTTGGTAAATAATGCACACCTGTGGAGTAGCCAGGAATCTATTTCATTTGGACACTCATTCATAGCCTCATTAGATAATATGCACGTGTGTATTAGTCAGGGTTCCATTTTATATGGTCACTGACTTGCAACCTCAGTGACAAATGCACAAATGTAAAGTACTCAGCAGTCTATTTCATATAGACACTCATTCAGAGACTCACTGAATAATAAAAATATGTAAGATAGACAGCATCCTGTTTCATATTGTTACACAAAAAGAGCCTCACTGAGTAATGCACATCTGGGGAAGTGTTAGGAATCTACTTTATCTACCCTCTCATTTACAGAATCAGGGAATAATGCACACGTGTGGAATAGACACTATTCTATTTTATATGGCCACAAAATCAAAGCCTGAGTGAGTAATACACAACTTTAGAATAGTCGGTAGTCTATTTCATATGGCCAAATGTTTAGATTCAGAGTCAATAATACAAACATGTGGAGTAGTCAGAAAACAATTTCATATGGCCAAAGTTTCAGAGCCTCAGTGAATAATATATACCTGGGAAATTCTCAGGACGCTTTTACATGTGGCATCAATTTCAGAGCTTCATTGAATAAGAAACAACTCTATCGTAGTCAGAATTCTACTTCCTATAGCCACATATTCAGAGACTATCTGAATAACATACACCTTGGAAAAAGTCAGAATTCTGTTTCGTGTAGCTACTGATTCAGAACCAAATGTAAAACGCACGCGAGAAGAGTATTAAGGAGTCTCTATTTTACGGCAACTCATTCAGTGCTTCACAGAATAATACAGACCTATGTAAACTTCGGGAGTGGATATTACATGGCCACTGATTTAGAATCTCAGTGAAGAATCATAATTATCTGGAAAATAAATAGGATTATATTATATATAGCCACTTATTCAGAGACTCCCTGAATAAAGCACAACTGAAAAATAGTCTGGAGACTATTTGATATGGCTCTACACATGGCGACTCAGGGGACAATGCAGAACTGAAAAATAGTCAAGAGGACAGAGTCGGAAGTTTATGTTATGTGGTCACTCGTTCAGAATCTCACTGAAGAATACACACCTTGGGAATTGTCAGAGTCCAAGTCATATGGACACTCAATCACAGCATTACCAAATAATACACAATGGGGCAATAGTAAAAAGTCTGTTTTATATGGCCTCTCATTCAGAGGTTCAGTGTGTAATAAAGAGCTGTAAAGTTGTCAAGACCATATTGAAGGTAGCCCAAATTAAGCAGCTCCGTGAATCATACACACATGTGTCAGAGTCAGGAGACTATTTGATATAGACACTCATACAGAACCTTTTCGAATACTGCACATGTGGGGAATAATCACTAGTCTGTTTCATATGGTGATTCGTTTGGTGAATCAAAAACTAATGCACACCTGTGGAGTAAAATGGGTTCTATTTCAGACGGCCACTCTTTCAGTGTCTTAATGAATAATACATAAATCTGAAAAGAAATGAATCTCTTTCACATGGCCACTCATTCAGGGCCTCTGTTAAGAATACTCTCCTCAAAAATAGTCAAGTGTCTACTTTAAATGACTACACATTCAGAGACTCTGTAGGTAATAAACACCTGGGCAATACACCTGAGTCGCTTCTTTATGCCCACTTAGTCAAAGTCTCATTCAATACTACACACCTGGGGAAGAGTTAAGAGTCTACTTCATGTAGCCAATCATTTAGAGCCTCAATGAATAATGCACACCAGGGTAATAGTCGAGCAATTTTTATATGGCCACACATTTTGTGCCTCACTGAGTGATATACACATGAAAAATACTAAGGATTCTATTTGATACTACCACGCATTTAGCACCTTATTGAATTATTCACAATGGAGCAATAGTCAGGTGTCTATTTTATATGGTCTATCATTTAAAGTGTCAGTGAATAGTAAACTTCTATGGAGTAATCAGGACGCCACGAATTAAGTGCCTTGCTGAATAATATGCACCTGTGTGATAGTCAGGAGTCTATTTCATTTGAAATCTAATTTTGTGTATCACTGAGTAATACACACCTGCGGCAGTGTCAGGAGTCTATTTGGTACGGACACTCAAACAGAGCCTGTTTGATTAATACACACATGGATAATTATGAGGAGTCTATGTCATAAAGGTACTCATTCAGACAAACTGTGAATAATGCACATGTGGAGTAATTAGAAGTCTGTTTCATATGACCCCTCTTTCACAGCCTCACTGAATATAACACACTTGTTATATAGTGTGGAGTCTATTTTTCATGGCCACTCATTCAGAGAATCACTAAATAATGCACACCTGCGGAATAGTCAGAAGTCTCTTTCCTATGGCCACTCGTTACGAGCCTCACTAAGTGTACACACCTGGGGAAATAGTCAGGATTTACCATTATCCCCTCATTCAGAGTCTCACTAAATAATGCACACCTGTGGAATAGTCAAAAGACTTTTTCATGTGGCCTCTAATTCAGAGTGTCACTGAATAATGTGGGGTAGCCAGGAGTCTATTTCATGTAGACACATATTCAGATTTTCAGTGAATAAAACAGACACTTGATATAGTACGGAATCTAATTGATATAAAAACATATTCTGAGCCTCACTGAATAATACACACCTGGGGAATAATTTGGAGTATATTTTTGATGGACATATATTCAGAGCCTCGGAAAAAGATGTACACCTGTGGAGTAGCCAGGAGTCTATTTTATTATTACACTCATTCATAGCCTTAGTGGATAATAGGCACGTGTGGATTAGTCAGGATTCCGATTTATATGGCCACTGACTCGTAACAAAAGTGAAAATTGCAAAAATTTAAAATACTTAGCAGTTTGTTTCATATAGACACTCATTCAGAGATTCACTGAATAATACAAATATTTGAGATAGACATCATCCGGTTTCATATGGTTAAACAAAAAGAGCCTCACTGAGAAATGCACACCAAGGGAAGTGTTAGGAGTCTACTTTGTATAGCCTTTAATTTACAGAATCAGGAAATAATGCACACGTGTGGAATAGACACTAGTCTATTTTATATGGCTGCAAAATCTAAGCCTTTTTATATACTTCAAATGTGGGTAATAATCACTTGTCTGTTTCATATGGGGTTTCTTTTGGTGAATCAAAAACTTATGCACACCTGTGGAGTAAAATGGGTTCTATTTCAGAAAACCACTCTTTCAGTGTTTTAGTGAATTATATGTATATCTGAAAAGTAAGGAATCTTTTTCACATGGCCACTCATTCAGGGCCTCTGTGAAGAATACTCCCCTCAAAAATAGTCAAGTGTCTAATTTAAATGGCTACACATTCAGAGACTCTGTAGGTAATGAACACCAGGGCAATACACCAGAGTCTCTTTTTTATACCCACTTAGTCAGAGTCTCATTCAATAATACACACCTGGGGAAGAGTTGAGAATCTACTTCATGGAGCCACTCATTTTGAGCTTCAGTGAATAATGCACACCAGGGTAATAGTCGAGCATTTTTATATGGCCACTGATTTTATGCCTCACAGTGTGATATATACCTGAAGAATTTTCAGGATTCTATTTTATCCTACAACGCAATTTGCACTTTATTGAATAATTCACAATGGAGCAATAGTCAGGTGTCTATTTTGTATGGTCTGACACTCAAAGTTTCAGTTAATAATAAACTTCTAAGGAGTAATCAGGACGCTGTTTAAGATAGCCACGAATTAAGTGCCTTTATGAATGATAGACACCTGAGTAATAGCCTGGCGTCTATTTCATATGAAATCTAATTTTGTGTATCATTGTGTAATACACACCTGGGGCAGTGTCAGGAGTCTATTTGGTATGGACACTCAAACAGAACCTGTTTGATTAATGCACACATGTATAATAATGAGGAGTCTATGTCATACAGCTACTCATTCAGACAAACAGTGAATAATGCACATGTAAACTAATTAGCGGTCTGATTCTTATGGACCCTCTTTGACAGCCTCACTGAATATTACACACTTGTGATATAGTCTGGAGTCTATTTTTTATGGCCACACATTCAGAGAATCACTAAATAATGCACACCTGTGGAATGGTCAGAAGTCTCTTTTCTAGGGCCACTCATTAAGAGACTCACTATGTGTACACACCTGGGGAAATAGTCAGTTTTCAACATTATCCCCTCATTCAGAGTCTCACTAAATAATGCACATTTTTGGAACAGTCAGTAGACTTTTTCCTATGGACACTCGTTAATAGCCTCACTAAGTGTACACTCCTGGGAAAATAGTCAAGGTTTACATATATCCCTTCTTTCAGAGTCTCATGAAATAATGCACACCTGTGGAATAGTCAGGAGATTTTTTCATGTGGCCTCTAACTTAGAGTGTCACTGAATAATGTGATGCAGTCAGGAGTCTATTTCGTATAGATACATAATCAGAGCCACAGTGAATAAAGCAGGCCCTTTATGTTATAAGGAATCTAATTAATATGGCCACATCTTCTGACTTTCACTGAATAATACACACCTGGAGAATAATTTGGAGTCTATTTTCGATGGACATTTATTCAGAGCCTCGGTAAATAATGTACACCTGTGGAGTAGTCAGGAGTCTATTTTATTAGGACACTAATTTATAGCCTCAGTGGATAATATGCAAGTGTGGATTACTCCGGATTCTAATTTATATGGCCACTGACCTGTAACCTCAGTGACAAATGCACAAATGTAAAGTACTCAGCAGTCTATTTCATATAGACACTCATTCCGAGATTCACTAAATAATACACATATTTAATATAGCAGCATCCTGTTTCATATGGTCACACAAAATGAGCCTCACTGAGTGAGGCACACCTAGGGAAGTGTTTGGAGTCTACTTTATATAGCCTCTCATTTACAGCCTCAGGGAATAATGCACACGTGCGGAATAGACAATATACTATTTTGTATGGCCACAGAATCAAAGCCTGAGTGAGTAATACACGACTTTGGAATAGTCACCTGTCTATTTTACATGCCAAAATATTTAGAGTCAGAGTCAATAATACACGCCTGTGTATAAGTCTGAAAACAATTTCATATGGCCAAACTTTCAAAGCCTCAGTGAATAATACATAGTTGGGAAATACTCAGGAAGCTATTACATTTGGCATCAATTTCAGAACTTCCTTGAATAATAAACACTTCTACTGTAGTCAGAATTCTATTTCCTATAGCCACATATTCAGAGCCTAACTGAATAACATACACCTTGGGAAAGTTAAAACTCTATTTTGTATAGCCACTCATTTAGGGCCAAATGTAAAAACGCACAGCTAAGGAGCATTCAGGAGGCTCTATTTTATGGCCACTCATTCAGAGCTTCACAGAATAATAGAGACCTATGAAAACGTCAGGAGTGTATTTCACATGGCCACTTATTTAGAACCTGAGTGAGGAATCACATATATCTGGAAAATACTCAGGATTATATTATATGTAGCCACTTATTCAGAGACTCACTGAATAATGCACAGCTAAGGAATAGTCTGGAGACTATTTGATATGACTCTTCACCCAGCGACTCAGTGGACAATGCAGAACTGAAAAGTAGTCAAGAGGATAGAGTCAAGGGTATATGTTATGTGGTCAGTCGTTCAGAATCTCACTGAAGAATACACACCTTGGAAATATTCAGTGTCCATGTCATATGGACACTCAATCACAGCATTACCGAATAATGCACGATGGGGCAATAGTAAGGAGTCTATTTCATATGGCCTCTCATTCAAAGCTTCCGTGCATAATAAACAGCTGTGGAGAAGTGAGGAACCTATTGACGGTAGCCCCAAATAATGCAGCTCCGTGAATGATACACACATGTTTGAGATTCAGAAGATTATTTGATATAGACACTCATAGAGAACCTCTTTGAATATTGGACATGTGGGGAATAATCACTAGTTTATTTCATATGGTGTTTTGTTTGGAGAGTCGAAAAATAACACGCCCCTCTGGAGGAAAATGCGGTCTATTTCATAAGGCCACTCTTTCAGTGTTCTAGATAATAATATGTATAACTGATAAGGCAGGAATCGCTTTCACATGGCCACTCTTTCTGGGCCTCTGTAAATAATACTCCCCTCAGAAAAAGTCAAGGGTCTACTTCAAGTGCCTACACATTCAGAGTCTTTGTAAGTAATGAACACCTTGGTAATATACCTGAGTCTCTTTTTTATAACCACTTAGTCAGATTCTCATTCAATAATACACACCTGGGGAAATGTTAAGTGTTTACTTCATGTAGCCTCTCATTTAGATTCTCAGTGAATAATCCACACCAAAGTAATAGTCGGGAACTTTTTATATGGCCACTCATTCTGTGCCTCCCTGAATGATACACACCTGGGGCATTCTCAAAATTCTATGTTATACTATCACTCATGTAGAAGTTTATTGAGTAATTCACAATGGAGCAATAGTCAGGGGTCTCTTTTGTATGGCCTCTCATTCAAAGTTTCAGTGAATAATTATCTTCTATGGAGTAATCAGGACACTGTTAAAGATAGCCATGAATTCAGTGTCTTCCTGAATGATACACACCTTGGTGGTAGTCAGGAATCTATTTCATATGAACTCTAATTCTGTGTAACGCTGAGTAATACACACCTGGGGGAGATTCAGGAGTCTACTTGGTATGGACACTCATACAGAACCTGTTGGAATAATGCACACATGGAGAATAAGGAGGTGTCTATGTCATACAGACACTCATTCAGACACAGAGTGAATAACGCACATGTAGAGTCATTAGAATTCTGTTTCATGTGGCCCCTCTTTCAAGCCTCACTGAATATTACACACTTGTGATATAGTCTGGAGTCTATATTTTATGGCCACTCATTCAGAGAATCACTAAATAATTCACACCTGCTTAATAGTCAGAGTTTCTTTCCTATGGCTACCCATTGAGAGCATCACTAAATGTACACACCTGGATAAATATTCAGGATTTACTTGTAACTCCTCATTCAGAGTCTCACTAAATAATGCACACCTGTGGAATAGTCAGGAGAATTTTTCTTGTGTCCTCTCATTCAATGTGTCATTGAAATATGTGGTGTAGTCAGGAGACTCTTTCATGTACACACATATTCATAGCCTCAGTGCACAAGACAGACCCTTGATATAGTAAGAAATCTAATTAGTATGGCCACATCTTCTGAGGCTTACTGAATAATACACACCTGGAGAATAATTTGTAATCTATTTTCGATGGACTTTCATTCAGAGCCTCGGAAAATAATGCAGACCTGTGGAGTAGCCAGGAGTCTATTTTATTTGGAAACACATTCATAGCCTCAGTGGATAACATGCACGTGTGGATTAGTCAGGATTGCATTTTATATGGCCACTGACTCATAAATTCAATAAATAATGCACAAATGTGAAGTACTCAGCAGTCTATTTCATATAGCCACTCATACAGAGATTCACTGAATAATAAAATTATTTGAGATAGACTGCCTCCCGTTTTATATGGTCATACAAAAGAGCCCCACTGAGTGACAGACACCTGGGGAAGTCTTAGGAGTGTACTTTACGTAGCCTCTCATTTACAGCCTAAGGGAATTATGCACACGTGTGTAATAGACACTAGTCTATTTTATCTGGCCACAAAATCAAAGCCTGAGTCATTATTACACAACTTTGGAATAGTCACTAGTTTTTTCCATATGCCAAAATATTTAGAGTCAGAGTCAATGATACATGCCTGTAAACTAGTCAGGAAACAATTTGATATGTCCAACTTTTCAGAGCCTCAGTGAATGATAAATACCTGAGGAATACTCTGGACGCTATTACATGTGGCATTTCTTCAGAAGTTCATTGAGTAAAGAACACCTGTATTGTAGTCAGAATTCTATTTGATTTTCAGATCCTAACTGAATAACAGACACCTTGGGGAAGTCAGAATTCTACTTTGTATAGCCACTCATTTACAGCCGAATGTAAAAACTAACGCCTTAGTAGTATATAGGAGTCTCTATTTTATGGCCACTCATTCAGAGCCTCACAGAATAATACAGACATATGGAAATGTCAGGAGTGTACTTGGCATGGCCACTTATTCAGTTCCTCAGTGAAGAATCATATATATTTGAAAAATACTCAGGATTCTATTATATATAGCCACTTATTAAGAGACTCACTGAATAATTCACACCTGGATAATTGTTTGGAGACTATTTGTTATGACCTTTCACCAAGCAACTCAGTGGAAAATGCAGAGCTGAGAAAAAGTCAAGAGGACAAAGTCAGGAGTCTATTTTATGTGGTCACTCGTTCAGAAACTGACTGAAGAATACAAACCTTGGGAATATTCAGAGTCCAGCTTATATGGCCACTCTATCACAGCATTACTGAATAATGCACAATGGACTATAGTAAGGAGTCTATTTCATATGGCCTGTCATTCAGAGCTTCAGTGCATAATAAACAGCTGTGGAGTAGACAGGACCCTATTTAAGGTAGACCCAAATTCAGCAGCTCCGTGAATGATACACACATGTGTGAGAGTCAGGAGATTATTTTATATGGACACTCATACAGAACCTCTTCGAATAGTACACATGTGGGAATAATCGGTAGTCTATTTCATATGGTGGTTCATTTGGAGAGAAAAAAATTAACGCGCACCTGTGGAGTAAAATGCGGTCTATTTCATAAGGCCACTCTTTCAGTGTTTTAGTGAATAACATGTATATCTGATGAGTTAGGAGTCTCTTTCACATGGCCACTCGTTCTGGACCTCTGTGAATAATACTCCCCTCAGAAACAGTCAAGGGTCTACTTCAAATGGCTACACATTCAAAAACTCTGTAGGTAATGAACACCTGGGCAATACACCTGAGTCTCTTTTTTATGCCCACTTAGTCAGAGTCTCATTCAATAATACACACCTGGGGAAGAGTTAAGAGTCTCCTTCCTGTAGCCAATCATTTACATCCTCAGTGAATAATCTACAGCAGTGTAATATTCGAGCATTTTTTATATGGCCACTAATTTTGTGGCGCCCTGAATGATACACCCCTGGGGAATACTCAGGATTCTATTTCATATTACCACACATTTAGAACCTTATTGAATAATTCACAATGGAGCCATAGTCAGGTGTCTACTTTGTATGGCCTCTCTTTCATTGTTTCAGTGCATAATGAACTTCTATGGTGTAATCAGGACACTGTTAAAGTAGCCATGAATTAAGTGCCTTCCTGAATGATACACACCTTGGTGGTAGTCAGGAGTCTATTTCATATGAAATATAATTCTGCATAACGCTGAATAATACACACCTGGTGGAGTTTCAGGAGTCTATTTGGTATGGACACTCATACCGAAACTGTTGGAATAATGCACACATGTAGAATAATGACGTTTCTATGTCATAGAGCTACTCATTCAGACAAACAGTGAATAATGCATATGCGGAGTTATTAGAATTCTCTTTCATATGGCCCTCCTTTCACAGCCTCACTGAATATTACACACTTGTGATATAGTCTGGAGTCTATATTTTATGGCCACTCATTGAGAGAATCACTAAATAATTCACGCCAGTGGAATAGTCAGAAGGCTCTTTCCTATGGCTACCCGTTGACAGCCTCACTAAATATACACACCTGGATAAATAGTCAGGATTTACTTTTATCTCCTCATTCAGAGTCTCACTAAATAATGCACACCTGTTGAATAGTCAGGAGACTTTTTCCTGTGGCCTCTCATTTAATGTGTCATTGAAAAATGTGTTGTAGTCAGGAGACTCTTTCATGTAGATACATATTCAGAGCCTCAGTGCATAAGACAATCCCTTGATATAGTAAGAAATCTAATTAGTATAGCCACATCTTCTGAGACTCACTGAATAATACACACCTGGAGAATAATTTGGACTTTCTTTTCAATGGACATTCATTCAAAGCCTCAGTAAATAATGCAGACCTGTGGAGTAGCCAAAAGTCTATTTCGTTTGTAAACACATTCATAGCCTCAGTGGATAATATGCATGTGTGGATTAGTCAGGATTACATCTTATATGGCCACTGACTCGTAAACTCAATGAATAATGCACAAATGTAAAGTACTCAGCAGTTTATTTTATATAGCCACTCATGGAGAGATACACTGAATGATAAAATTATTTGAGATAGACTGCCTCCTGTTTCATATGGTCATACAACAAGAGCCTCACTGAGTGACACACACCTGGGGAAGTTTTAGGGGTGTGCTTTACATAGCCTCTCATTTAAAGACTACGGGAATAATGCACACGTGTAAAATAAACACTAGTCTATTTTATATGGCCACAAAATCAAAGCCTGAGTCAGTAATACACAACTTTGGAATAGTCACTAGTCTATTCCATGTGCCCAAATATTTAGAGTCAGAGTCAATAATACACACCTATAGACTAGTTAGAAAACCATTTCATATGACCAAAGTTTCAGAGCCTCAGTGAATAATAAACACCTGAAGAATACTCTGGACGCTATTACATGTGGTATTTCTTCAGAGGTTCATTGAGTAAAGAACACCTGTATTGTAGTCAGAATTCTATTTCATATAGCCACATACTCAGAGCATAACTGAATAACAGACACCTTGGGAAAGTCAGGGTTCTATTTCGTATAGCCACTCATTTACAGCCGAATGTAAAAACTCACTCCTGAGTAGTACATAGGAGTCTCTATTTTTTGCCACTCATTCAGAGCCTCACAGAATAATACAGACGTATGGTAATGTCAGGAGTGTACTTGACATGGCCACTTATTCAGTTCCTCAGTGAAGAATCATATGTATCTGGAAAATACTCAGGATTCTATTATACACAGATACTTATTAAGAGACTCACTGAATAATGCAAACCTGTAGAATTGTCTGGAGACTATTTGATATGACCATTCACCCAGAAACTCAGTGGAAAATGCAGAGCTGGAAAATAGTCAGGAGGACAGTGTCACGAGTCTGTTCTATGTGGTCACTCATTCAGAAACTGACTGAAGAATACACACCTTGGGAATAGTCAGAGTCCAGATCATATAGCCACTCAGTTACAGCATTACCAAATAATGCACAATTGGGCAATAGTAAGGAGTCTATTTCATATAGCCTCTCATTCAGAGCTTCAGTGCGTAATAAACAGCTGTGGAGGGGTGAGTACCCTATAGATGGTAGCCCCAAATAAGGCAGCTCCGTGAATGATACACACATGTGTGAGAGTTAGGAGACTATTTGATATGGACACTCATACAGAACCTCTTCGAATATTGCACATGTGGATAAAAATTACTAGTCTATTTCATATGGGGGTTCGTTTGGAGAGTGGAAAAATAATGCGCACCTTTGTAGTAAAATGCGGTCTATTTTATAAGGCCACTCTTTCAGTGTTTTAGTGAATAACATGTATATCTGATAAGTCAGGAATCTTTTTCACATGGCCAATCCTTCTCACCTCTGTGAAAAATATTCTCCTCAGAAACAGTCAATGGTCTACTTCAAATGCCTACACATTCAGAGTCTCTGTAAGTAATGAACACCTGGGCAATACACCTGAGTCTCTTTTTTATGCCCACTTAGTCAGAGTCTCATTCAATAATACACACCTGGGGAAGAGGTAAGAGTCTACGTCATGTAGCCACTCATTTTGATCCTCAGTGAATAATCCACACCAGGGTACTATTCGAGCATTTTTTATATGGCCACTCATTCTGTGTCTCCCTGAATGATAGAAACCTGGGGAATTCTCAGGATTCTATTTCATACTACCACTCATTTAGAACCTTATTGAGTAACTCTCAATGGAGCCATAGTCAGGTGTCTACTTTGTATGGCCTCTCATTCAGAGTATCAGTGCATAATAAACTTCTATGGAGTAATCAGGACACTGTTTAAGATAGCCATAAATTAAGTGCATTCCTGAATGATACACACCTGGGTGGTAGTCAGGAGTCTATTTCACATAAACTCTAATTCTGTGTAACGCTGAATAATACACACCTGAGGGAGTTTCAGGAGTCTATTTGGTATGGACACTCATACCGAACCTGTTGGAATAATGTAGGCATGGTGAATAATGAGGTGTCAATGTCATACAGCTTCTCATTCAGACAAGCAGTGAATAATGCACATGTGGAGTCATTAGAATTCTGTTTCATATGGCCCTTCTTTCACAGCCTCACTGAATATTACATACTTGTGATATAGTCTGGAGTCTATATTTTATGGCCACTCATTTAGAGAATCACTAAATAATTCACACCGTTGGAATAGTCAGAAGTCTCTTTCCTATGGCTACCCGTTGAGAGACTCACTTAATATACACACCTGGATAAATATTCAGTATTTACTTGTATCTCCTCATTCACAGTTTCACTAAATAATGCACACCTGTGGAATAGTCAGGAAACTTTTTTATGTGGCCTCTCATTCAATGTGTCATTGAATTATGTGGTGTAGTCAGGAGACTCTTTCATGTAGACACATATTCAGAGCCTCAGTGCATAAGACAGACCCTTGATATAGTAAGAAATCTAATTAATATGACCACACCTTCTGAGGCTCACTGAATAATACACACCTGGAGAATAGTTTGGAGTCTATTTTCGATGGACATTCATTCAGAGCCTCTGTAAATAATGCAGACATGTGGAGCAGTCAGGAGTCTATTTTATTTGGACACACATTCATAGCCTCAGTGGATAATATGCACGTGTGGATTTGTCAGGTTTCATTTTTTATGGCCACTGACTCATAAACTCTATGAATAATGCACAAATGTAAATTACTCAGCAGTTTATTTCATATAGCCACTCATAAAGAGATACACTGAATAATAAAATGATTTGAGATAGACTGCCTCCTGTATCATATGGTCATAAAAAAAGAGCCTCACTGAGTGACACACACCTGGGATAGTTTTAGGAGTGTGCTTTTCATAGCCTCTCAATTACAGCCTAAGGGAATAATGCACACGTGTAACATAGACACTAGTCTGTTTTATATGGCCACAAAATCAAAGCTTCAGTCAGTAATACAAAACTTTGGAATAGTCACTAGTCTATTCCATATGCCCATATATTTAGAGTCAGAGTCAATGATTTACACCTGTAGACTAGTCAGGAAACAATTTCATATGGCCAAAGTTCCAAAGCCTCAGTAAAGAATAAATACCTGAGGAATACTCTGGACGCTATTACATGTAGCATTTCTTCAGAGAATTATTGAGTAAAGAACACCTATAATGTAGTCAGAATTCTATTTCATATAGCCACATACTCAGAGACTAACTGAATAACAGACACCTTGGGAAATTCAGGATTCTATTTCGTATAGCCACTCATTTACAACTGAATGTAAAAACTCACGCCTGAGTAGTATATAGGAGTCTCTATTTTATGGCCACTCATTCAGATACTCACAGTATAATACAGACGTATGGAAATGTCAGCAGTGAACTTGACATGGCCACTTATTCAATTCCTCAGTGAAAAATTATATATATCTTAAAAATACTCAGGATTCTATTATATATAACCACTTATTAAGACACTCACTGAATAATGCACACCTGGAGAATTGTCTGGAGACTATTTGATATGACCATTCTCCCAGCCGCTTAGTGGAAAATCCAGAGCTGAGAAATAGTGAAGAGGACAGAGTAAGGAGTCTATTTTATGTGGTCACTCGTTCAGAAACTGACTGAAGAATACACTTCTTGGGAATGGTCAGAGTCCATGTCATATTGCCACTCAATCACAGCATTACCGAATAATGCAAAATGAGGCAATAGTAAAAAGTCTATTTCATACGGCCTCTCATTCAAAGCTTCAGTACGTAATAAACAGCTGTGGAGGAGTGAGGACCCTATTGACATTAGCCCCAAATAAAGCAGCTCCGCGAATGATACACACATGTGTGAGAGTCAGGAGACTATTTTATATGGACACTCATACAGAACCTCTTGTGGAAAATAATCACTAGTTTATTTCATATGATGTTTCATTTGGAGATTCAAAAAATAACGCGCACCAGTGGAGTAAAATGCGGTATATTTCATAAGGCCACACTTTCAGTGTTTTAGTGAATAACGTATATATCTGATAAGTCAGTAATCTCTTTCACATGGCCACTCCTTCTGGGCCACTGTGAATAATCCTTTCCTCAGAAACAGTCAAGGATCTACTTCAAATGCCTACACATTCAGAGTCTCTGTAAGTAATGAACAACTGGGCAATACACCTGAGTCTCTTTTTTATGCCCACTTAATCAGTCTCATTCAATAATACACAACTGGGGAAGAGTTAAGAGTCTACTTCATGTAGCCACTCATTTCGATCCTCAGTGCATAATCCACACCATGGTAATATTCGAGGATTTTTTTATATGGCCACTCATTCTGTGCCTCCCTGAATGATACACACCTGAGGAATTCTCAGGATTCTATTTCGTACTAATACTCATTTAGAACCTTATTGAATAATTCACAATAGAGAAATAGTCAGGTGTCTATTTTGTATAACCTCTCATTCAGAGTTTCAGTAAATAATGAACTTCTATGGAGTAATCAGGACACTGTTTAAGATAGTCATAAATTAAGTGCCTTCCCGAATGACACACACCTGGGTAATAGTCAGGAGTCTATTTCATATGAACTCTAATTCTGTGTAAAGCTGAGTAATACACACCTGGGGGAGTTTCAGGAGTATATTTGGTATGGACACTCATACCGAACGTGTTGGAATAATGCACACATGGAGAATAATAAGGTGTCTATGTAATACGGCTACTCATTCAGACAAACAGTGAATAGTGCACATGCAGAGTCATTAAAATTCTGTTTCATATAGTTCCTATTTCACAGCCTCACTGAATATTACACACTTTTGATATAGTATGTAGTCTATATTTTATGGACACGCTTTCAGAGAATCACTGAATAATTCACACCTGCGGAATACTCAGAAGTCTCTTTCCCATGGCTACCCGTTGAGAGCTCACTAAATGTACACAACTGGATAAATAGTCAGGATTTACTTGTATCTCCTCATTCAGAGTCTCACTAAATAATGCACACCTGTGAAATAGTCAGGATACTTTTTCATTTGGCCTCTCATTCAATGTGTCATTGAAAAATGTGGCATAGTCAGGAGACTCTTTCTTATAGATGCATATTCAGAGCCTCAGTGCATAAGATAGACCCTTGATATAGTAGAAAATCTAATTAGTACGGCCACATTTTCTGAGAATCACTGAATAATACACACCTGGAGAATAATTCAGAGTCTATTTTCGATGGACATTCATTCAGAGCCTTGGTAAATAATGCAGAACTGTGGAGTAGCCAGGAGGCTATTTCATTTGGAAACATATTCATAGCCTCAGTGGATAACATGCACGTGTGGATTAGTCAGGATTCCATTTTAATATAGCCACTGACTCGTAACCTCAATGAATAATGCACAAATGTAAAGTATTCAGCAGTTTATTTTATACAGCCATTCATCAGAGATTCACTGAATAATAAAAATATTTGAGAAAGACAACCTCCTGTTTCATATGGTCGTAGAAAAGGAGCCTCACTGCGTGACACACACCTGTGGAAGTTTTAGGAGTGTACTTTAATTAGCCTCTCATTTACAGCCTAAGGGAGTAATGCACACGTTTGGAATAGACACTAGTCTATTTTATATGTCCACAAAATCAAAGCCTGAGTCAGTAATACACAACTTTAGAATAGTCACTAGTCTATTCCATATACCCAAATATTTAGAGTCAGCGTCAATAATACACGCCTTTAGATTAGTCAGGAAACCATTTCATATAGCCAAAGTTTCACAGCCTCAGTGAATAATAAATACCTGAAGAATACTCTGGACGATATAACAAGTGAAATTTCTTCAGAGGTTCATTGAGTAAAGAACACCTGTATGGTAGTCAGAATTCTATTTCATATAGCCACATACTCAGAGCCTAACTGAATAACAGACACCTAGGGAAAGTCAGGATTCTATTTCGTATAGCCACCCATTTACAGCCGAATGTAAAACTCACGCCTGAGTAGCATATAGGAGTCTCTATTTTGTGGCCACTCATTCAGAGCCACACAGAATAATACAGATGTATGAAAATGTCAGGAGTGTACTTGACATGGCCAGTTATTCAGCTCCTCAGTGAAGAATCATATATATCTGGAAAACACTCAAAATTCTATTATATATAGCCACTTATTCACAGACTCACTGAATAATGCACAGCTAAAAAAGAGAAAAGTACACACAGAACAGGGAGAAACACACAGGAGAGAGCAGCGTACACACAGGAGAAAGAAGGATACACACAGTAGAGAGGAGGATACATACAGAAGAGAGGGAATACACAGAGGAGAGAGGAAAATACACACAGGAGAGAGAAAGTATACACACAAAATAAATGTAGTTACAAATAGAAGAGAGGGGGACACAAACTTGAGAGAGGGGGGATACACACAGCATAGAGGAAAAATATACACAAAAGATAGGGTTGATATACACAGGAGAGAAAATAATACACAAAACAGAAAGGAGGATACACAGAGGAAAAAGGAGGATACACACTAGAAAGAGAAAGGTACACACAGGAGAGAATGAAACACAAAACTGAGGAAAATTCACACAGGAAAAAAGAGGATACACACAGGAGACAGGAAGATACACACAAAAGAGGGAAGGATACACAAGTTAGAGTGAAGGTTACACACAAGAGAAAGGAGGATACACACAGGTGAAGGAAGGATACAAACAGAAGAGAGGAGGATACACACAGGAGAGAGGGGAATAAACAGAGAAAAAAGGAGAATGCACACGAGAGAGGAGGATACACAAAGGAGAGAGAAAGATAAACCCAGGGGAAAGGAGGATACACAAAAATGATAAAATAATACACATAGGAGAGATTGGGATACACACAGGAGACAGAGGGATACACACAGGGGGACTGGGATAAATACAGGAGAGGGGAAGATACACAAAGGAGAGAGGAGGATACACACAGGACAGTGGAGGATAAACAAAGGAGACAGGAACATACACACAAGAGAGGGGGATACACACAAAAGAAAAAGTTACACACAGAAAAGAGGAGGATACACACAGGGGATGGAAATACACACAGGAGAGAGAAACATACACACAGAAGAGAGCAGTATACACACAGAATAGAGGAGGATACACAAATGAGAGAGGAGGTACACACAGGAGACAGCGAAGATACACACAGGAGAGAAGAAGATACACACAGGAAAAAAAAGAATACACACAGAAGAGAGAAAAATACACACAGGGAAAGCGGGATACACACAGAAGAGGGAAGGATACACACAAAAAAGAGGAGGATACACACAGGAGTGTGAAGGATACCCACAGAGATGAGGGGAATACACACAGGAGAGAGGGGGTACACACAAAAGCGTTGGATACACGCAGGAGACAGGGAAATACACACAGGAGAGAGGGGGATATATACAGAAGAGGGCAATACACACAGGAGAGAGGAAGATACACACAGGAAAGAGTAGTATACACAGGAGAGAGTGGGATACACACAGAAGAGAGGGTGATACACACAGGAGAGAGAAAGATACACAAAGAAGAGAGGATGATACACGCAGAATAGAGAAGTATACACAGGGGGATGTGGTATACACACAGGAGAAAGGAGGATACACAAAGGAGAGAAAAATACACACAGGTGAGAGGAGGATACACACAGGAGAGAGAAGTGTACACACAGAAGAGGGGGTTACACAAAAAAGAGAGGTGGATACAAAAAGGAGAAAGGGATACACACAGAAGAAAAAAATACACACAAGAGCGAGGGAAATGCTCACAAGAGAAAGGAGGATACACACAGGAGGGGGGATAAACACAGAAGAGAGAAGAATACATAAAGGAGACAGAAGGGTACACAGAGGAGAAAGGAAGATACACACAGGAGAGAGAAGGATACACACAGGAAAAAGGGGAATACAGACAGTAGAGTGGCAGAAACACACAGGGGGAGGGGGATACACACAGGAGAGAAGAGAATCCACAGAAGAGAGAGGAGGATACACACAGGTGAAGGGAGGATACAAACAGGAGAGATGATGATCCACACAAGAGAGAGGGGAATAAACCCAGAAAAGAGGAAGATACACAAAAGAGAGAGGAGGATACACACAGGAGAGAGGAAGATACACACAGGGGAAAGAAAGATACACACAAAAGATGGAAGGATACACATAGAAGAGAGGGGGATACACACAAGAGACAGAGGGTTACACACAGGGGCACGGGGATAAATACAGGGGACAGGAGAATACACACAGGACATTGGAGAATACACAAAGGAGAAAGGAGCATACACACAGGAGAAAGGGATACACAGAAAAGAGGAAGATACACAGAGAAAAAAGAAGGATATATACAGGGGATGGAGAAACACACTGGAGAGAGGGGCATACACACAGAAGAGAGCAGAATACACACAAAATAGAGAAGGTTACACACAGGAGAGAGGAAGTACACAAAGAAGACCGGGAAATAGACACAGAAGAGAAGATGATACACACAGGAAAAAAAGAGGATACACACAGGAGAGAGAAGGATACACATAGGGGAAGCGGGATACACACAGAAGAGGGAAAGATACACACAAAAAAGAGGAGGATACACACAGGAGAGTGAAGGATACCCAAAGAAAAGAGGGAGATACACACAGGAGACAGAAGGTACACACAGGAGAGAAGAGGATACACAAAGGAAAAAGGAATACACACAGGAGAGTAGGGAATAAACAGAAGAGAGAGGAGGATACACCAAAAAGAGAGGAGAATAAACACAGGAGAGGGAGATAAACACAGGAGAGAGGGGCTTACACACAGAAGAGGGGGACACACACAGGAGAAAAAGGGAGGAACACAGGAAAAAGGAGGAAACACACAGAAGGAGATACACGCAGGAGAGAGGGGTGTAGACACAGAAGAAAACAGGATACACACAACAGAGAGGAAAATACACACAGGAGAAAGGAAATGCGCAAAGCAGAGAAGAGGATATGCAAAGGAGAGAGAAGGAATACACACAGGATGGAGGGTGTTACACACAGGAGATAGGAGGGATACGCACAGGAGAGAGAAGGGATACCCACAAAAGAGAGAAGGATATGCACAGGAGAGAGAAGGATACACATAGGAAAAAGGCATACACACAGGAGAAAGGAGGATAAACAGAGAAGAGTTGGGTACACACAAGAGACAAGGTAATATATAGAGGAGAGAGGGTGATACATACAGAAAAGAGGGGAATGCACACAACAGAGAGGGCATACATACAAAAAAGATGAGAACACACAAAGAAGAGAGAAGATACACACAGGAGAAAGGTGGATACAAATAGGAGAGTGCAGCATACGCACAAAAGGGAGAAAGATACACAGAGGAGAGAGAAGGATACACACAGGAAAGAAAAGGCTACACACAGGAGAGAGGAGTATACACAAAGAAGAGAGGGAAACACACAAGAGAGAGGGGGATACACACAGGCAAGGTGGATACACACAGGAGACGGTGTGATACACCAAGGAGAGTGGGGGATACACACAGGAGAAAAGGGGATACAAAGAGGAGAGTACGGCATACACACAAGAGGGAGGGGATACACACAGGAGAGAGGAGGATACACACAGGAGCAAGGAGTATACACAAAGAAGAGAGAAAAACAAACAAGAGAGAGGGGGATACACACATGCGAGGGGGATACACACAGGAGACAGTGTGATACACACAGGAGAGAGGGGGATACACAAAAAAAGAGAAGAATACACACAGAAGAGAGGGGTATAAACAAAAAATAGAGGAGAATACACACAGGAGAGAGGGGGGATACACACAGGAGAGAGGGGGATACAGACAGGAGAGAGGGGCATACACACAGGAGGGAAGGTAATACACACAGGAGAAAGAAGGATACACACAGGAAGACAAGAAAAAATACAAGAGTGAGAAAAATACACACAAAAGACTGGAGGATACAGACAGAATAGAGGATGATATACGCAGGAGAAAGGAGGATACCCGCAGGAGATAGGAGGATACACCCAAGAGAGAGTAGGATACACGCAGAAGAGAGGATGATACACACAGGAAAAAGGGGGGTTACACACAGGAGAGGTGGATACACACAGAAGAGAGGAAGATACACACAGGGGAAAGGAAGATGCACACAGGAGAGTTGAAGATTCACACAAAAAAGAGGATGATACACACAGGAGAGACGAAGATACACACAGGAGAGAGAACAATACACACAGAAAAAAAGGGATACACACAGAATAGAAAAGAATACACAAAAAAAGGAGGATACACACAGGAGAGAGCGGATACACACAAAAGAGAGGAGGATGCTTACAGGAGAGAGGAGAATACACACAGGAGAAAGTGGGATAGACACAGAAGAGGGGTGATACACACACACAAAAAAAGGATACACACAGGAGAGAGAAGGATACACAGAGGAGAAATAAGGATACACAAAGAAGATGGGGATGCACAGAGGATGGGATAAATACAAGGAAAAGAGAAAAGGATACAAAGGAGAGAGAAGAATACACACAGGAGATGGGGATACACACAAGAAAGAGGGGCATACACACAGGAGAGGGTGATACACACACAGGAGAAAGGTGGATACACACAGGTGAGAGAAGAACACACACGAATAGGGGGATACACACAAAAGAGAGGGGCGTACACACAGGAGAGAAAATACACACAGGCAACAGGAGGATACACAGAGGAGAGAGAAAGATAAACAAAGGAGAGAGGAAGATACACACAAGAGAGAGGATACACACAAAAGAGAAAAGGATACACAGAGGAGACAGAAGGATACACAAAGTAGAGAGGGGCATACACACAGAAAAGGGGGATACACACAGGAGAAAGGGGGATACACAAAAGAGAGAGGATAATACACACAGGAGAGAGAAAGATGCACACAGGATAGAAAAAAATACACACAGGAGAGAGAAGTATACACACAGGAGAGAGGAGAATACACACAGGAGAGAGGAGGATACACACAGGAGAGAGAAGAATACACAAAGGAAAAAGGCATACACACAGGAGAAAGGAGGATAAAAAAAGGAGAGTTGGGTACACGCAAGAGTCAAGGTAATACAAAAAGGAAAGAGGTTGATGCACACAGAAAAGAGGGGAATGCACACAACAGAGAGGGCATACATACAAAAGAGATGAAAACACACAAAGGAGAGAGGAAAATACACACAGGAGAAAGGGAAATACAAATAGGAGAGTGCAGCATACGCACAAGAGGGAGGGGATACACACAGGAGAGAGGAGGATACACAAAGAAGATAGAAAAACAAACAAGAGAGAGCGGGATAAACACAGGCAAAGGGGATACACACAGGAGACGGTGTGATACACACAGGAGAGAGGGGGATACAAAAAAAAGAGAAGAATACACACAGAAGAAAGGGATATAAACAAAAAATAGAGGATACACACAGGAGAGGGGGGATACACACAGGAGAGAGGGGGATACGGACAGGAGAGTGGGGCATACACACAGGAGGGAAGGTAATACACACAGGAGAGAGAAGGATACACACAGGAAGACAAGAATAAATACAAGAGAGAGGAGGATACAGACAGAATAGAGGATGATATACGCAGGAGAGAGGAGGATACCCACAGGAGAGAGTAAGATACACGCAGAAGAGAGGAGGATACACACAGGAAAGAGGGGGGTTACACACAGGAGAGGTGGATACACACAGAAGAGAGGAAGATAAACACAGTGGAAAGGAAGATGCACACAGGAGAGTGGAAGATTCACACAGAAAAGAGGATGATACACACAGGAGAGAAGAAGAAACACACAGGAGAGAGAATACACACAGAAGAGGGGGATACACACAGAATAGAAAAGAATAAACAAAAAATAGGAGGATACACACAGGAGAGAGGGGATACACACAAAAGAGAGGAGGATTCTCACAGGAGAGAGGGGAATACACACAAGAGAGAGTGGGATAGACACAGAAGAGTGGTGATACACACAAAAGAAAGGAGGATACACACAGGAGAGAGAAGGATACACAGAGCAGAGATAAAGATACACAAAGAAGATGGGGATACACACAGGATGGGATAGATACACAGAAAAGAGAAAAGGATACAAAGGAGAGAGGAGAATACACACAGGAGATGGGGATACACACAAGAGAGAGGGGTATACACACAGGAGAGGGTGATACACACAGGAGAAAAAGGGATACACACAGGTGAGAGAATAATACACAGAGAAGAGGGGGATTAACACAAGAGAGAGGGGCATACACACAGGAGACAGGAGGATAGACACAGCAGAGAGGAGGATACACAAAGGAGAGAGGGGATACACACAAAAGAGAGGAAGATACACAGAGAAGAAAGGGGGATACACACAGGAGAGAGAAAAAATACACAGAGGAATGAGGACAGATACACACAGGAGAGAGGAACGTACACACAGGAGACAGGAAGATACAAAGAGGAGAGAGAAAGATAAACATAGGAGAGAGGAAGATACACAGGAAAGAGGAAGATACACACAGAAGAGAGGATACACACAAAAGAGAAAAGGATACACAGAGGAGACAGAAGGATACACAAAGTAGAGAGGGGCATACACACAGAAAAAAGGGATACACACAGGAGAAAGGGGGATACACAAAAGAGAGAGGAGGATACACACAGGAGAGGGAGATACACACAGGTGAGAGAGGCGTACACACAGGAGAGAGGAAGATACACACAAGAGAGTGGAGGATACAACCAGGAGAGAGGTTATACACACAGAAGTGAGGAGGATATCCACAGAAGAAAAAGGGGATACAAACAAAAGAGAAAGGTGTTATACACAGGAGAGTGCGGGAAACACAAGGGAAAGAGCAGGGATATACAAAAGATATAGAAAGATAGACACAGGAGAGAGAAAAATACACACAGTAGAGAGAAGAATACACACAGGAGAGAGGAGGATACAAACAGGAGAGAGGAGCATACACACAGGAGAGGTGCATACACACAGGAGAGGGGAGATATACAAAGAAGAGTTGGATTCACACAGAGAACAGGGTAATACACACAGGAGAGTGGGGGATACAAACAGGAGTGGGAGATACACACAGGAGAGCGTGAGATACACACAGGAGAGAGGAGAATACACACAAGAGAGAGGGGAATACACATAGGAGAGAAAAGGAAACACACAGGAGAGAGGGGGATACACACAGGAACAAGAAAGATACAAACAGGAGAGTGCAGCATACACATAGGAGGGAGGGGATACACACAGGAGAGAGGAAGATACAGACAAAGGAAGGGGGATACACACAGGAGAGAGGAGGATACACAAGGAGAGAGGAGGCTAGACAGAGGAGAAGGAGGATACACAAATAAGAGGGGGAAACACACAACCGGGAAGGAGATACACACAGGCGAGAGGAATATGCCCAGGAGAGGGGGATACACACAAAAGAGAGTGGCATACACACAGGAGAGAGGAGGATACACACAGGAGAGAGGGGGGATACACACAGGAGGGAGTGGAAATACACACAAGAGAGAGGGGGATGCAAACAGGAGATTGAGGCATACAAACAGGTGGGAAGAAGATACACACAGGAGATTGAGGCATACACACAGGAGAGAGTGGGGTACACACAGGGAAAGAAAAATAAATACAGGAGAGAGGAAGATATACACAAAAGAGTGCAGAATACAGACAGAAGAGAGGAAGATAAATGCACAAGAGAGGAGGATACACACAGGAGAGAGAAGGATACACGCAGGAGAGAGAAGGATACACATAGGGGAAGCGGGATACACACAGAAGAGGGAAAGATACACACAAAAAAGAGGAGGATACACACAGGAGAGTGAAGGATACCCAAAGAAAAGAGGGAGATACACACAGGAGACAGAAGGTACACACAGGAGAGAAGAGGATACACAAAGGAAAAAGGAATACACACAGGAGAGTAGGGAATAAACAGAAGAGAGAGGAGGATACACCAAAAAGAGAGGAGAATAAACACAGGAGAGGGAGATAAACACAGGAGAGAGGGGCTTACACACAGAAGAGGGGGACACACACAGGAGAAAAAGGGAGGAACACAGGAAAAAGGAGGAAACACACAGAAGGAGATACACGCAGGAGAGAGGGGTGTAGACACAGAAGAAAACAGGATACACACAACAGAGAGGAAAATACACACAGGAGAAAGGAAATGCGCAAAGCAGAGAAGAGGATATGCAAAGGAGAGAGAAGGAATACACACAGGATGGAGGGTGTTACACACAGGAGATAGGAGGGATACGCACAGGAGAGAGAAGGGATACCCACAAAAGAGAGAAGGATATGCACAGGAGAGAGAAGGATACACATAGGAAAAAGGCATACACACAGGAGAAAGGAGGATAAACAGAGAAGAGTTGGGTACACACAAGAGACAAGGTAATATATAGAGGAGAGAGGGTGATACATACAGAAAAGAGGGGAATGCACACAACAGAGAGGGCATACATACAAAAAAGATGAGAACACACAAAGAAGAGAGAAGATACACACAGGAGAAAGGTGGATACAAATAGGAGAGTGCAGCATACGCACAAAAGGGAGAAAGATACACAGAGGAGAGAGAAGGATACACACAGGAAAGAAAAGGCTACACACAGGAGAGAGGAGTATACACAAAGAAGAGAGGGAAACACACAAGAGAGAGGGGGATACACACAGGCAAGGTGGATACACACAGGAGACGGTGTGATACACCAAGGAGAGTGGGGGATACACACAGGAGAAAAGGGGATACAAAGAGGAGAGTACGGCATACACACAAGAGGGAGGGGATACACACAGGAGAGAGGAGGATACACACAGGAGCAAGGAGTATACACAAAGAAGAGAGAAAAACAAACAAGAGAGAGGGGGATACACACATGCGAGGGGGATACACACAGGAGACAGTGTGATACACACAGGAGAGAGGGGGATACACAAAAAAAGAGAAGAATACACACAGAAGAGAGGGGTATAAACAAAAAATAGAGGAGAATACACACAGGAGAGAGGGGGGATACACACAGGAGAGAGGGGGATACAGACAGGAGAGAGGGGCATACACACAGGAGGGAAGGTAATACACACAGGAGAAAGAAGGATACACACAGGAAGACAAGAAAAAATACAAGAGTGAGAAAAATACACACAAAAGACTGGAGGATACAGACAGAATAGAGGATGATATACGCAGGAGAAAGGAGGATACCCGCAGGAGATAGGAGGATACACCCAAGAGAGAGTAGGATACACGCAGAAGAGAGGATGATACACACAGGAAAAAGGGGGGTTACACACAGGAGAGGTGGATACACACAGAAGAGAGGAAGATACACACAGGGGAAAGGAAGATGCACACAGGAGAGTTGAAGATTCACACAAAAAAGAGGATGATACACACAGGAGAGACGAAGATACACACAGGAGAGAGAACAATACACACAGAAAAAAAGGGATACACACAGAATAGAAAAGAATACACAAAAAAAGGAGGATACACACAGGAGAGAGCGGATACACACAAAAGAGAGGAGGATGCTTACAGGAGAGAGGAGAATACACACAGGAGAAAGTGGGATAGACACAGAAGAGGGGTGATACACACACACAAAAAAAGGATACACACAGGAGAGAGAAGGATACACAGAGGAGAAATAAGGATACACAAAGAAGATGGGGATGCACAGAGGATGGGATAAATACAAGGAAAAGAGAAAAGGATACAAAGGAGAGAGAAGAATACACACAGGAGATGGGGATACACACAAGAAAGAGGGGCATACACACAGGAGAGGGTGATACACACACAGGAGAAAGGTGGATACACACAGGTGAGAGAAGAACACACACGAATAGGGGGATACACACAAAAGAGAGGGGCGTACACACAGGAGAGAAAATACACACAGGCAACAGGAGGATACACAGAGGAGAGAGAAAGATAAACAAAGGAGAGAGGAAGATACACACAAGAGAGAGGATACACACAAAAGAGAAAAGGATACACAGAGGAGACAGAAGGATACACAAAGTAGAGAGGGGCATACACACAGAAAAGGGGGATACACACAGGAGAAAGGGGGATACACAAAAGAGAGAGGATAATACACACAGGAGAGAGAAAGATGCACACAGGATAGAAAAAAATACACACAGGAGAGAGAAGTATACACACAGGAGAGAGGAGAATACACACAGGAGAGAGGAGGATACACACAGGAGAGAGAAGAATACACAAAGGAAAAAGGCATACACACAGGAGAAAGGAGGATAAAAAAAGGAGAGTTGGGTACACGCAAGAGTCAAGGTAATACAAAAAGGAAAGAGGTTGATGCACACAGAAAAGAGGGGAATGCACACAACAGAGAGGGCATACATACAAAAGAGATGAAAACACACAAAGGAGAGAGGAAAATACACACAGGAGAAAGGGAAATACAAATAGGAGAGTGCAGCATACGCACAAGAGGGAGGGGATACACACAGGAGAGAGGAGGATACACAAAGAAGATAGAAAAACAAACAAGAGAGAGCGGGATAAACACAGGCAAAGGGGATACACACAGGAGACGGTGTGATACACACAGGAGAGAGGGGGATACAAAAAAAAGAGAAGAATACACACAGAAGAAAGGGATATAAACAAAAAATAGAGGATACACACAGGAGAGGGGGGATACACACAGGAGAGAGGGGGATACGGACAGGAGAGTGGGGCATACACACAGGAGGGAAGGTAATACACACAGGAGAGAGAAGGATACACACAGGAAGACAAGAATAAATACAAGAGAGAGGAGGATACAGACAGAATAGAGGATGATATACGCAGGAGAGAGGAGGATACCCACAGGAGAGAGTAAGATACACGCAGAAGAGAGGAGGATACACACAGGAAAGAGGGGGGTTACACACAGGAGAGGTGGATACACACAGAAGAGAGGAAGATAAACACAGTGGAAAGGAAGATGCACACAGGAGAGTGGAAGATTCACACAGAAAAGAGGATGATACACACAGGAGAGAAGAAGAAACACACAGGAGAGAGAATACACACAGAAGAGGGGGATACACACAGAATAGAAAAGAATAAACAAAAAATAGGAGGATACACACAGGAGAGAGGGGATACACACAAAAGAGAGGAGGATTCTCACAGGAGAGAGGGGAATACACACAAGAGAGAGTGGGATAGACACAGAAGAGTGGTGATACACACAAAAGAAAGGAGGATACACACAGGAGAGAGAAGGATACACAGAGCAGAGATAAAGATACACAAAGAAGATGGGGATACACACAGGATGGGATAGATACACAGAAAAGAGAAAAGGATACAAAGGAGAGAGGAGAATACACACAGGAGATGGGGATACACACAAGAGAGAGGGGTATACACACAGGAGAGGGTGATACACACAGGAGAAAAAGGGATACACACAGGTGAGAGAATAATACACAGAGAAGAGGGGGATTAACACAAGAGAGAGGGGCATACACACAGGAGACAGGAGGATAGACACAGCAGAGAGGAGGATACACAAAGGAGAGAGGGGATACACACAAAAGAGAGGAAGATACACAGAGAAGAAAGGGGGATACACACAGGAGAGAGAAAAAATACACAGAGGAATGAGGACAGATACACACAGGAGAGAGGAACGTACACACAGGAGACAGGAAGATACAAAGAGGAGAGAGAAAGATAAACATAGGAGAGAGGAAGATACACAGGAAAGAGGAAGATACACACAGAAGAGAGGATACACACAAAAGAGAAAAGGATACACAGAGGAGACAGAAGGATACACAAAGTAGAGAGGGGCATACACACAGAAAAAAGGGATACACACAGGAGAAAGGGGGATACACAAAAGAGAGAGGAGGATACACACAGGAGAGGGAGATACACACAGGTGAGAGAGGCGTACACACAGGAGAGAGGAAGATACACACAAGAGAGTGGAGGATACAACCAGGAGAGAGGTTATACACACAGAAGTGAGGAGGATATCCACAGAAGAAAAAGGGGATACAAACAAAAGAGAAAGGTGTTATACACAGGAGAGTGCGGGAAACACAAGGGAAAGAGCAGGGATATACAAAAGATATAGAAAGATAGACACAGGAGAGAGAAAAATACACACAGTAGAGAGAAGAATACACACAGGAGAGAGGAGGATACAAACAGGAGAGAGGAGCATACACACAGGAGAGGTGCATACACACAGGAGAGGGGAGATATACAAAGAAGAGTTGGATTCACACAGAGAACAGGGTAATACACACAGGAGAGTGGGGGATACAAACAGGAGTGGGAGATACACACAGGAGAGCGTGAGATACACACAGGAGAGAGGAGAATACACACAAGAGAGAGGGGAATACACATAGGAGAGAAAAGGAAACACACAGGAGAGAGGGGGATACACACAGGAACAAGAAAGATACAAACAGGAGAGTGCAGCATACACATAGGAGGGAGGGGATACACACAGGAGAGAGGAAGATACAGACAAAGGAAGGGGGATACACACAGGAGAGAGGAGGATACACAAGGAGAGAGGAGGCTAGACAGAGGAGAAGGAGGATACACAAATAAGAGGGGGAAACACACAACCGGGAAGGAGATACACACAGGCGAGAGGAATATGCCCAGGAGAGGGGGATACACACAAAAGAGAGTGGCATACACACAGGAGAGAGGAGGATACACACAGGAGAGAGGGGGGATACACACAGGAGGGAGTGGAAATACACACAAGAGAGAGGGGGATGCAAACAGGAGATTGAGGCATACAAACAGGTGGGAAGAAGATACACACAGGAGATTGAGGCATACACACAGGAGAGAGTGGGGTACACACAGGGAAAGAAAAATAAATACAGGAGAGAGGAAGATATACACAAAAGAGTGCAGAATACAGACAGAAGAGAGGAAGATAAATGCACAAGAGAGGAGGATACACACAGGAGAGAGAAGGATACACGCAGGAGAGAGGAGGATACACACAGGAGAGAGAAGGGATATACACAGGAAAGGGGGATACACACTGGAGAGAGGAGGATACACACAGGAGAAAAAAGGAAACACACAGGAGAGTGAAAGATACACACACAAGAGAGGAAAATACACACAAAAGTGAGGGGGATACACACAGAAGAGGGTGATACACACAGGAGAGAGGAGGGTACACACAGGAGAGAGGCGGATACACAAAGGAGAGAGGAGAATACACAAAGGGGAGGGGCATTCACACAGGAGAGAGGAGGATACACTGAAGAAAAGGAGAGGGAAATACACACATGAGAACAGGGCGTACACACAGAAGAGAGGAGGATTCAAAAAGCAGAGAGGAGGATATACACTGGAGAGAGGTGATACACACAAAAGAGAGGGGGATGCACAAAGGAGAGAGGGGGATACACACAGGAAAGAGCCGGAATACACACAGGAGCGTGGGTGCATACATACACGAGAGAGGAGGAATACACACAAGAAGGAGGAGGATACACACAGTAGAGAAAAAGATACCCACAGAAGAGGAGGATACACACAAGAGAGAGGTGGATACACACAGGATAGAGGAGTTTACACACAAAAGAGAGCAGGATACACACAGGAGACAGAAGAATACACACAGGAGAGAGGGGGATATACACAGTAGAGTGGTGATATACACAGGATGGAGGAGGGTACACACAGGAGAGTGGGGCATACACACAGGAAAAATAGATAAAAAGGGGGATACACACAGGAAAGAGGAGAATACACACAGGTAAGGGGGATACACAAAAAAATAAGGGCGTACACACAGGAGAAAAAAATACATACAGGAGAGACGAGGATGCAAACAGGAGAGAGGTGATACACACAGGAGAAAGAAGGTATACAGAGGATCCTTCACAGCCTCACTGAATATTACACACTTGTGATATAGCCTTGAGTCTATTTTTTTTTGGCCACTCATTCAATCACTAAATAATGCACACCTGCTGAATAGTCAGATGTCTTTTTTCTATGGCCACTCGTTAAGAGCCTCACTAAGTGTACACACCTGGGGAAATAGTCAGGATTTAACATTATCCACTCATTCAGAGACTCACTAAGTAATGCACACCTGTGGAATAGTCAGGAGACTCTTTCCTACGGACACTCGTAAAGAGCCTCACTAAATGTACACACATGGGGAAATAGTCAGAATTTACCTATTTCCCTTCATTCAGAGTCTCACTAAATAATGCACACCTGTGGAATAGTCAGGAGACTTTTTCATGTGGCCTCTAATTCGGAGTTTCACTGAATAATGTGATGTAGTCAGGTGTCTTCTTCATGTAGATACATATTCAGAGCCACAGTGAATAAAAAAGCCCCTTAATGTTGTAAGGAGTGTAATTAATATGGCCTCATCTTCTGAGCCTCACTGAATAATACACACCTGAAGAATAATTTGGAGTCTATTTTCGATGGACATTCATTCAGAGCCTCGGTAAATAATGTACACCTGTGGAGTAACCAGGAGTCTATTTTAATAGGAAACTCAATCATAGCCTCAGTGGATAATATGCACGTGTGGATTAGTCCGGATTCCAATTTATATGGCCACTGACTCGTAAAATCAGTGAAATATGCACAAATGTAATGTACTCAGCAGTCTATTTCATATAGACACTCATTCAGAGATTCACTAAATAATACAAATATTTAATATGGCAGCATCCTGTTTCATATGCTCACACAAAATGAGCCTCACTGAGTAAGACACACCTAGGGGACTGTTAGGAGTCTACTTTATATAGCCTCTCATTTACAGCCTCAGGGAATAATGCACACGTGTGGAATAGACACTAGACTATTTTATACCGCCACAAAATCAAAGCCTGAGTCAGTAATACGCAACTTTGGAATAGTCACTTGTCTATTTTACATGCCCAAATATTTAGAGTTAAAGTCAATAATACACGCCTGTGAACAAGTCAGAAAACAATTTCATATGGCCAAAGTTTCAGAGCCTCAGTGAATAATACATACCTGGGAAATACTCAGGACGCTATTAAATGTGGCATCAATTTCAGAGCTTCCTTGAATAAGAAACACCTCTATTGTAGTCAGAATTCTATTTCCTATAGCCACATATTCAGAGCCTAACTGAATAACATACACCTTGGGAAAAGTTAAAATTCTATTTCGTATATCCACTCATTTAGAGCCGAATGTAAAAACGCATGCCTGAGGAGCATTCAGGAGGCTCTATTTTATGGCCACTCATTCAGAGCTTCACAGTATAATACAGACCTGTAAAAACCTCAGAAGTGTATTTCACACGGCCACTTATTCAAAACCTCAGTGAGGAATCATATATATCTGGAAATTCTCGGTATTATATTATATATTGCCTCTTATTCAGAGACTCACTGACTAATGCACAGCTCAGGAATAGTTTGGAGAGTATTTGATATGACCCTTCACTCAGCGGCTCAGTGGACAATGCAGAACTGAAAAAGAATCAAGAGTATAGAGTCAAGGGTTTATGTTATGTGGTCACTCGTTCAGAATCTCACTGAAGAATACACACCTTGGGAATAGTCAGTGTCCAAATCATATGGACACTCAATCACAGCATTACCGAATAATGCACAATGAAGCAATAGTGAAAAGTCTATTTCGGAGAGAGATCCAAGATGACTGATCGCTAACAGCTCGGGATTGTAGCCCCCAGTGAAAGCTCAAAAAACGTGAGGACGCCACATTTTCAGAGGAATTTTTATCACCCACGGACCAGAATATTTCCAGTGGATGATCCCCGCGGGTCACCAGCGCGACTTCTGTGGCCGGCACAGCGGTTTTGTCATCGCCTCGGCATGGCAGCTCTTCGTGCACAGTGAACAGGACTGGTTCCCCTACTGACTGGTGTTTGGAGCTCCGGGAAGGCAGAGCCGCTTGTTGCGGACTCAAGAAGGAAGCCAGACCGGAGATTCCCAGGCAGAAGAGCACCATCAGTCTTATCACTGCTGTTTTAGCCGCGCAGATGGTTGCTCGGATTCCAGCACTGGGAATCAATAAATTGGACATCCTCTCAGGAACTAATCATAAAGGCGCTAATTGTAAAGACATCAGATGGATAAAATCACAATAAAGAAAAAAAAAACAGCCTAAAAAGGCCAAAATAATCGAAAGTCAGAACCCCTCTCCCACTACAGGGGATCCAATTCCTCATCAGCAACGGAACAAGCCCTAATGGAAGAGGACTGTGTTCCGGCATCTGAAGCAGGCTTTAAAAGGTGGATGATAAAAAAATTTTGGGAGTTGAAACAACTTGTTCTAACCCAATGTAAAGAAATTAAGAACTTTGAACAAAGGTTTAATGAAATGTTAAAAAGAATGGACAATATAGAGAGGAATATAAATGAACTAATGGAGTTGAAAAATACAACACGAGAACTTAGTGAAATATGCACAAGTTCGAATAGCCAAATTGATCAAACAGAAGAAAGTATATCAGAGGTCGAAGACAAAATTAATGAAATGGAACGAGAAGACAAGAATAGGAAAAAAGGATAAAAAGGAATGAGCAAAGTCTCCAAAAATTATGGGACCATGTTAAAAGCCCTAATCTACGTTTGATAGGTGTACCTGAATGTGATGGAGAGAATGAATCTCAGCTGGCAAATACTCTTCAGGATATGATCCAGGAGAATTTTCCCAATCTAGCAAAGCAGGATACTATTCAACCTCAGGTAATACAGAGAACACCACAAAGATATTCTTAAGAAGAGCAAACCCAAGAAATATAATCATTAGATTCACCAGGGTTGAAACGAAGGAGATAATACTAAAGGCAGCCAGAGAGAAAGGTCAGGTTACCCACAAAGGGAAACCTATTAGACTTACAGCAGATCTCTCAGCAGAAACCCTACAAGCCAGAAGAGAGTGGAGGCTGTTATCCTTAAAGAACAGAACTTTCAGCCCAGAATTTCATATCCTGCCAAACTTAGCTTCATAATTGAAGGAAAAATAAAATCCTTTATGAACAAGCAAGTACTCAGAGATTTTATTACCACCAGGCCTGCTTTACAAAAACTTCTGAAAGAAGCATTACACACAGAAAGGAACAACCAGTATTAGCCTTTCTAAAAATATACCAAAAAGTAAAGAGCATCAACATAAAGAAGAATTTACATCAACGAATGGATAAAATAGACAGTTAACATCAAATGGCAGTAAACTTAAATTAAAATCGACTAAATTCCGCAACCAAAAGATACAGCCAAAACCTAAGGGTATACTACATTCAGACCCATTTCATACCTAAAGATACACAAAGACTCAAAAGAAAGGGTTGGAGACAGATTTACCAACCAAATGGAGAACAAAAACAAATAAACAAACAAAAAGGAGTTGCAATTCATGCATTTGATAAAACAGATTTCAAACCAACAAAGATAGAGTGGTATAAGGAACAATGCATCCTAACACCCAGAAACATAAGACCCATAAAGAGATTTAGACTTAACGAGACAGAAAACTAATAAGGATATCCCGAATCTGAACTCAGATCAGTAACAAGTAAACTAAATAAGCACTTGTAGAGCTCTCCACTTTAGATACATAAAATATACATTTTCCACTTTAAATACACAAAATAATGATCGGCCATTATTAATACCCATTCATAGAATAAAGCAATATTCCTGTTCTCTCTCCCTTTTTTTTCTTCTTCTCTTTTCCTTTGCTTAAAAAAAAAGAGAAAAAAAGTCTATTTCATATGGCCCGTCATTCGAAGCTTCAGTGCATAATAAACAGCTGTGGAGTAGTCAGGACCCTATTTAAGGTAGCCCCAAATTAAGCAGCTCCGTGAATGATACACACATGTGTCAGAGTCAGGAGACTCTTTGACATAGACACTCATACAGAACCATTTCCAATACTGCACATTTGGGGAATAATCACTAGTCTGTTTTATATGGTGATTAGTTTGGAGAATCAAAAAATAACGCACACCTGTTGAGTAAAATGGGTTCTATTTCATAAGGCCACTCTTTCAGTGTTTCAGTGAATAATATGTATATCTGATAAGTCAGGAATCTCTTTCACATGGCCACTCGTTCAGGGCCTCTGTGAAGAACACTCCCATCAAAAATAGTCAAAGGTCTACTTCAAATGGCTACACATTCAAAGTCTCTGTATGCAGTGAACACCCGGGCAATACACCTGAGTCTCTTTTTTATGCCCACTTAGTCAGAGTCTCATTCAATAAAACACACCTGCTGAAGAGTGAAGAGTCTACTTCATGAAGCCACTCCTTACAGCCTCAGTGAATAATGCACACCAGGGTAATAGTCGAGCAATTTTTATATGGCTACTCATCTTGTGCCTCACTGAGTGATATACACCTGAAGAATCCTCAGGTTTCTATTTGATACTACCATGCATTTAGCACCTTATTGAATAATTCACAATGGAGCAATAGTCAGGTGTCTATTTTATACGGACTACCACTCAAAGTTTCAGTGGATAATAAACTTCTATGGAGTAATCAGGATGCTGTTTAAGATAGCCACGAATTAAGTGCCTTCCTGAATGATACACACCTTGGTAATAGCCTGGCGTCTATATCATATGAACTCTAATTTTGTGTATCGTTGTGTAATACACATCTGGGGCAGTTTCAGGAGTCAATTTGGTATGGACACTCAAACAGAACCTGTTTGATTAATGCACACATGTATAATAATGAGGAGTCTATGTCATACGGCTACTCATTCAGACAAACAATGAATAATGCACATGTAAAGTAATTAGAAGTCTGATTCTTATGGACCCACTTTCACCGCCTCACTGAATATTACACACTTGTGATATAGTCTTGAGTCTATTTTTTATGGCTTCCCATTCAGAGAATCACTAAATAATTCAAACCTGGGGAATAGTCAGAAGTCTCTTTCCTATGGCCACGCGTTAAGAGCCTCACTAAGTGTAAAGACCTGGGAAAAGAGTCAGGATTTACCATTATCCCCTCATTCAGAGTCTCACTAAATAATGCAAACCTGTGGAATAGTCAGGAGACTCTTTTCTATGGCCACTCGTTAAGAGCCTCACTAAGTGTACACAACAGGGGAAATAGGATTTACCTATAACTCTTCATTCAGAGTCTCACTAAATAATGCGCACCTGTGGAATAGTCAGAAGACTTTTTTATGTGGCCTCTAATTCGCAGTGTCACTGAATAATATAATGTAGTCAGTAGTCTATTTCATGTAGACACGTATTCAGAGCCACAGTGAATAAAACAGGCCCTTTATGTTGTAAGGAATCTAATTAATATGGCCACATCTTCTGAGCCTCACTGAATTATACACACCTGGAGAATAACTTGGAGTCTATTTCGATGGACATTCATTCAGAACCTCAGTAAATAATGTACAACTGTGGAGTAGCCAGGAGTCTATTTTATTAGGACACTCATTCATAGCCTCAGTGGATAATATGCACGTGTGGATTAGTCTGGATTCCAATTTATATGGCCACTGACTCATAACCTCAGTAAAAAATGACAAATGTAAAGTACTCAGCAGTCTATTTCATATAGACACTCATTCATAGATTCACTAAATAATACAAATATTTAATATAGCAGCATTCTGTTTCATATGGTCACAGAAAATGAGGAGCCTCACTGAGTAAGGCACATCCAGGGCAGTGTTAGGAGTCTCCTTTATATAGCCTCTCATTTACAACCTCAGGCAATAATGCACACGTGTGGAATAGACACTAGACTATTTTATATGGCCACAAAATCAAAGCCTGAGTGAGTAACATACAACTTTGAAAAGTCACTTCTCTACTTTACATGCCCAAATATTTAGAGTCAGAGTCAATAATACACGCCAGTGGACATGTCAGAAAACAATTTCATATGGACAAAGGTTCAGAGCCTTAGTGAATAAAACATACCTGGGAAATACTCAGGACGGTATTACAGGTGGCATCAATTTCAGAACTACATTGAATAAGAAAAACCTCTATTGTAATCAGAATTCTATTTCCTATAGCCACATATTTAGAGCCTAACTGAATAACATACACCTTGGAAATAGATAAACTTTTATTTCGTATAGCCACTCATTTAGAGCCGAATGTAAAAATGCACACATGTGGAGCATTCAGTAGTCTCTATTTTATGACCGCTCATTCAGAGCTTCACAGAATAATACAGACCTATGGAAACGTCAGAAGTGTATTTCCCATGGCCGCTTATTCAGATCCTCGGTGAAACCTTGTATATATCAGGAAAATACTCAGGATTATATTATATATAGCCACTTATTCAGAGACTCACTGAATAATGCACAGCTAAGGAATAGTCTGGAGACTACTTGATATGACTCTTCACCCAGGGACTCAGTGGACAATGCAGAACTGAAAAAGAGTCAAGAGTATAGAGTCAAGGGTTTATGTTATGTGGTCACTCATAATAAACAGATGTGGAGTAGTCAGGACCCTATTTAAGGTAGCCCCAAATTAAGCAGTTCCGTGAATGATACACACATGTGTCAGAGTCAGGAGACTATTTGACATAGACACTCATACAGAACCTTTTCGAATACTGCACATGTGGGGAATAATCACTAGTCTGTTTCATACGGTGATTAGTTTGGGGAATCAAAAAATAACGCACACCTGTTGAGTAAAATAGGTTCTATTTCATAAGGCCACTCTTTCTGTGTTTTAGTGAATAATATGTATATCTGTTAAGTCAGGAATCTCTTTTACATGGCCACTCGTTCTGGGCCTCTGTGAAGAATACTCCTCTCAAAAATAGTCAAGTGTCAACTTTAAATGGCTACACATTCAAAGTATCTGTATGCAATGAACACACGGTCAATACACCTGAGTCTTTTTTTTATGCCCACTTAGTCAGAGACTCATTCCATAATACAGAAGAAGGAAGATTTAAGAGTCTACTTCATGTAGCCACTCATTTAGAGCCTCAGTGAATAATTCACACCAAAATAATAGTGGAGCATTTTTATACGGGCACTCATTATTTGCCTCACTGAGTGATATACACCTGAAGAATCCTCAGGATTCTATTTGATACTACCACTCATTTAGAACCTTATTGAATAATTCACAATGGAGCAATAGTCAGGAGTCTATTTTATATGGTCTATCATTCAAACTTTCAGTGAATAGTAAACTTCTATGGAGTAATCAGGACGCTGTTTAACATAGCCACGAATTAAGTGCCTTGCTGAATGATACGCACTTGTGTGATAGTCAGGGGTCTATTTCATATTAACTCTAATTTTGTGTATCGCTGAGTAATACACACCTGGGGCAGTGTCAGCAGTCTATTTGGTATGGACACTCAAACACAGCCTGTTTGATTAATGCACACATGGATAATAATGAGGAGTCTATATCATACGGGTACTCATTCAGACAAACTGTGAATAATGCACGTGTGGAGTAATTAGAAGTCTGTTTTATATGGCCCCTCTTTCACAGCCTTACCGAATATTACACACTTGTGATATAATCTGGAGTCTATTTTTTATGGCTACTCATTCAGAGAATCACTAAATAATGCCCACATGAGGAATAGTCAGAGGTCTCCTTCCTATGGCCACCTGTTAAGAGCCTCACTAAGTGTACACACCTGGAGAAATAGTCAGGATTTACCTTTATTTCCTAATTCAGAGTCTCACTAAACAATGCACACCTGTGGAATAGTCAGGAGACTTTTTCATGTGGCCTTTAATTCGGAGTGTCACTGAAAATTGTGGTGTAGTCAGGAGTCTATTTCATGTAGACACATATTCAGAGCTTCAGTGAATAAGACAGACACTTGATATAGTAAGGAATCTAATTGATATGGAAACATATTTTGAGCCTCACTGAATAAGACACACCTGGGGAATAATTTGTAGTCTATTTTCAATGGATATATATTCAGAGTCTCGGAAATTCACACCTGTGAATTAGCCAGGAGTCTATTTTATTAGGACACTCCTTCATAGCCTTAGTGAATAACATGCACGTGTGTATTAGTAAGGATTCAATTTTATATGACCACTAACTCGTAACCTCTGTGAAAAATGCAAAAATATTAAATACTTAGCAGTCTATTTCATATAGACACTCATTCAGAGATTCACTGAATAATACAAATATTTTAGATAGACAGAATCCTGTTTCATATGGTTAAACAAATAGAGCCTCACTGAGTAATGCACACCAGGGGAAGTGTTAGGAGTCTACTTTATATAGTCTTTAATTTACAGAATCAGGAAATAATGCACCCTTGTGGAATAGACACTAGTCTATTTTATATGGCCGCAAAAATCAAAACCTTTTTGAATACTGCACATGTGGGGAATAATCACTTGTCTGTTTCATATGGTGTTTCGTTTGGTAAATCAAAAACTTATGCACACCTGTGGAGTAAAATGAGTTCTATTTCAGACGGCCACTCTTTCAGTGTTTTAGTGAATAATAATTATATCTGATAAGTAAGGAATCTCTTTCACATGGCCACTCTTTCAGGGCCTCTGTGAAGAATACGCCCCTCAAAAATAGTCAAGTGTCTACTTTAAATGGCTACACATTCAGAGACTCTGTAGGTAATGAAAACCTGGGCAATACACCTGAGTCTCTTTTTTTATGCCCACTTAGTCAGAGCCTCATTCAATAATAAATATCTGGGGAAGAGTTAAGTGTCTATTTCATGTAGCCAATCATTTAGTGCCTCAGTGAATAATGCACACCAGGGTAATAGTCGAGCATTTTTTATATGGCCACTCATTTTGTGCCTCACTGAGTGATACACACCTGAAGAATCCTAAATGATTCTATTTGACACTACCACACATTTAGCACCTTATTGAATAATTCACAATTGAGCAATAGTCAGGTGTCTACTTTTTTTATATAGCCACTTATTCAGATACTCTTTGAATAATGCACAGCTAAGGAATAGTCTGGAGACTACTTGATATGACTCTTCACCCAGGGACTCAGTGGACAATGCAGAACTGAAAAATAGTCAAGAAGATAGAGTCAAGGGTTTATGTTATGTGGTCACTTGTTCAGAATCTCACTGAATAATACACACCTTGGGAATAGTCCGTGTCCAATTCATATGGACACTCAATCACAGCATTACCGAATAATGCACAATGGGGCAATAGTAAGGAATCTATTTCATATAGCCTGTCATTCGGAGCTTCAGTGCATAAAAAACAGCTGTGGAGTAGTCAGGACCCTATTTAAGGTAGCCCCAAATTAAGCAGCTCCGTGAATGATACACACATGTGTCAGATTCAGGAGACTATTTGACATAGACACTCATACAGAACCTTTTCGAATACTGCACATGTGGGGAATAATCACTAGTCTGTTTCACATGGCGATTAGCTTGGAGAATCAAAAAATAACGCACACCTGTTGAATAAAATGGGTTCTATTTGATAAGGCCACTCTTTCAGTGTTTTATTGAAGAAATATGTATATCTGATAAGTCAGGAATCTCTTTCACATGGCCACTCGTTCTGGGCCTCTGTGAAGTATACTCCCGTCAAAAATAGTCAAGGGTCTACTTCAAATTGCTACACATTCAAAGTCTCTGTACATAATGAACACCTGCGCAATAAACCTGAGTCTCTTTTTTATGCCCACTTGGTCAGAGACTCATTCAATAGTACACACCTGGGGACGAGTTAAGAGTCTACTTCATGTAGACACATTTAAAGCCTCAGAGAATAATTCACACCAGGGTAATAGTCAAGAATTTTTTATATGGCCCCTGATTTTGTGCCTCACTGAGTGATATACACCTGAGGAATCCTCAGGATTCTATTTGATACTACCACTCATTTATAACCTTATTGAATAATTCACAATGGAGCAATAGTCAGGTTTATATTTTATATGGTCTATCATTCAAAGTTTCAGTGAATAATAAACTTCTATGGAGTATTCAGGACTCTGTTTAACATAGCCACGAATTAAGTGCCTTGCTGAAAGATACGCACCTGTGTGATAGTCAGGGGTTTATTTCATATGAACTCTAATTTTGTGTATCTCTGAGTAATACACACCTGTGGCAGTGTCAGGAATCTATTTGGTATGGAGACTCAAACAGAGCCTGTTTGATTAATGCACACATGGATAATAATGAGGAGTCTATTTCATATGGCTACTCATTTAGAAAAACTGTTAATAATGCACATGTGGAGTAAATAGATGTCCGTTTCATATGGCCCCTCTTTCACAGCCTCACTGAATATTACACACTTGTGATATAGTCTGGAGTCTATTTTTTATGGCGACTCATTCAGAGAATCACTAAATAATGCACACCTGCAGAATAGTCAGAAGTCTCTTTCCTATGGCCACTCGTTAAGAGCCTCACTAAGTGTACACACCTGGAGAAATAGTCAGGATTTACCTTTATGCCCTCATTCAGAGTCTCACTAAATAATGCACACCTGTGGAATAGTCAGGGGACATTTTTATGTGGCCTCTAATTCGGAGTGTCACTGAATAATGTGGTGTAGCCAGGAGTCTATTTCATGTAGACACATATTCAGAGCTTCAGTGAATAAGAGAGACACTTGATATAGTAAGGAATCTAATTGATATGGAAACATATTTTGAGACTCACTGAATAATACACACCTGGGAAATAATTTGGAGACTATTTTCGATGGACATATATACAGAGCCTCGGAGAATGATGCACACCTCTGGAGTAGACAGGAGTCTATTTTATTAGGGGACACATTCATAGCCTCAGTGGATAACACGCGCTTGTGGATTAGTCAGGATTCCATTTTATATGGCCACTGACCCTTACCCTCAGTGAAAAATGTAAAATACTTAGCAGTCTATTTCATATAGGCACTCATTCAGAGATTCACTGAATAATACAAATATTTGAAATAGACAGCTTCCTTTATCATATGGTTAAACAAAGAGAGCCTCACTGAGAAATGCACAACATGGGAAGTGTTAGGAGTCTACTTTATATAGCATTTAATTTACAGAATATGGAAATAATACACACGTGTAAAATAGACACTAGTCTATTTTATATGGCCACAAAATCAAAACATTTTCGAATACTGCACATGTGGGGAATAATCACTTGTGTGTTTCATATGGTGTTTCGTTTGGTGAATCCAGAACTTATGGACACCTGTGGAGTAAAATGGGTTCTATTTCAGAAGGCCACACTTTCAGTGTTTTAGTGAATAAGATGTACATCTGAAAAGTAAGGAATCTCTTTCACATGGCCACTCGTTCGCGGCCTCTGTGAAGAATACTCCCCTCAAAAATAGACAAGTGTCTACTTTAAATGGCTACACATTCAGAGACTCTGTAGGTAATGAACACCTGGGCAATTTACCTGAGTCTCTTTTTTATGCCCACTTAGTTAGAGTTTCATTCAATAATACACATCTGGGGAAGATTTAAGAGTCGACTTCATGTAGCCACTCATGTAGATCCTCAGTGAATAATCCACATCAGGGTAATAGTCGAGCATTTTTTATATGGCCACTCATTCTGTGCCTCCCTGAATGATACACACCTGGGGAATTCTCAGTATTCTATTTCAAACTACCACTCAGTTAGAACATTATTGAGTAATTCACAATGGAGCAATAGTCATGTGTCTATTTTGTATGGCCTCTCATTCAAAGGTTCAGTGAATAATAAACTTCTATGGAGTAATCAAGACACTGTTTAAGATAGCAATGAACTAAGTGCCTTCCAGCATGATACACACCTGGGTGGTAGTCAGGAGTTTATTTCATATGAACCTTAATTCTGTGTAACGCTGAGTAATACACACCTGGTTGAGTTTCAGGGGTCTATGTGGTATGGACCCTCATACCGAACATGTTGGTATAATGCACACATGGAGAATAATGAGGAATCTATATCATACGGCTACCCATTCAGACAAAGTGTGACTAACGCACAAGTGGAGTCATTAGAATTCTGTTTAATATGGCACCTATTTCACAGCCTCAATGAATATTACACACTTGTGATATAGTCTGGAGTCTATTTTTTATGGCCACTCATTCACAGCATCACTGAATAATTCACACCTGCAGAATAGTCAGATGTCTCTTTCCTATGGCTAACCGTTGAGAGCCTCACTAAATGTACACACCTCGATAAATAGTCAGGATTTACTGGTCTCTCCTCATTCAGAGTCTCACTGAATAATGCACACCTATAGAATAGTCAGGAGACTTTTTCATGTGGCCTCTCATTCAATGTGTCATTTAAAAATGTGGTGTAGTCAGGAGACTCTTTCATGTAGACACATATTCAGAGCCTCAGTGCATAAGACAGACCCTTGATATAGTAAGAAATCTAATTAGTATGGCCATATCTTTTGAGGCTCACTGAATAATAGACACCTGGAGAATAATTTGGAGTCTATTTTCGATGGACATTCATTCAGAGCCTCAGTAAATAATGCAGACCTCTGGAGTAGCCAGGAGTCTATTTTATTACGACACTCATTCAAAGCCTTAGTGGATAATATGCACGTGTGGATTAGTCAGGATTCCATTTTATATGGCCACTGACTGATAACCTCAGTGAAAAATGCAAAAAAAATGTAAAATGCTTAGCAGTCTATTTCATATAGGTACTCATTCAAAGATTCACTGAATAATAAAAATATTTGAGATAGACAGACTCCTGTTTCATATTGTCATACAGAAAAGCCTCACTTAGTGATGAAAACTTGGGGAAGTGTTAGGAGTGTACTTTACATAGCCTCTGATTTACAGCCTAAGGGAATAATGCACACGTGTGGAAAAAAACACGAGTCTGCTTTATATGGCAACTAAATCAAAGCCTGGGTAAGTAATACACAACTTTGGAGTAGTCACTAGTCTATTATATATGCCCAAATATTTAGAGTCAGAGTCAATAATACAGGCCTGTAGACTAGTCAGGAAACAATTTCATATGGCCAAAGTTTCAGAGCCTCAGTGAATAATAAATACCTGGAAATACTCTGGATGCTATCACATGTGGTATTTCTTAAAACGTTCATTGTGTAAAGAACACATGTATTGTAGTCAGAATTCTATTTCATATAGCCACATACTCAGAGCCTAACTGAATAACAGACACCATGGGAAAGTCAGGATTCTGTTTCGTATAGACACTCATTTACATCCGAATGTAAAATTTCACGCCTGAGTTGTATATAGGAGTCTCTATTATATGGCCACTCATTCAGAGTCTCACAGAATAATACAGACGTATGGAAATGTCAGGAGCGTAATTGTCACGGCCACTTATTCATTTCCTCAGTGAAGAATCATATATATCTGGAAAATACTCAGGATTATATTATATATAGCCACTTATTAAGAGACTCACTGAATAATGCGCACCTGGACAATTGTCTGGAGACTATTTGATATGACCGTTCACCCAGAGACTCAGTGGAAAATGCAGAGCTGAGAAATAGTCAAGAGGACAGAGTCAGGAGTCTATTTTATGTGGTCACTCGTTCAGAAACTGACTGAACAATACACACCTTGGGAATAGTCAGAGTCCAAGTCATATGGCCACTGAATCACAGCATTACCAAATAATGCACAATGGGGCAAGAGTAAGGAGTCTGTTTTATATGGCCTCTAATTCAGAGATTCATTGCATAATAAACAGCTGTGGAGGAGGGAGGACCCTATTGAAGGTAGCCCCAAATAAAGCAGCTCCGTGAATAATACACACATGTGTGAGTCAGGAGACTATTTCATATGAAAACTCATACAGAACCTCTTCGAATATTGCACATGTGGGGAATAATCACTAGTCTATTTCATATGGTAGTTTGTTTAGAGAGTCGAAATATAACGCGCAGCTCTGGAAGAAAATGTGGTCTATTTCATAAGGCCACTCTTTCAGTGCTTTAGTGAATTATATGTATATCTGATAAGGCAGGTATCTCTTGCACATGGCCACTCCTTCTGGGCCTCTGTGAATAATACTCCCCTCAGAAACAGTCAAGGGTCTACTTAAAGTGCCTACACATACAGAGTCTCTGTAAGTAATGAACACCTGGGAAATACACCTGAGTCTCTTTTTTATGCCCACTTAGTCAGAGTCTCATTCAATAATACACAGCTGAGGAGGAGTTAAGAGTCTCCTTCATGTAGCCACTCATGTAGATCCTCAGTGAATAATCCACATCAGGGTAATAGTCGAGCATTTTTTATATGGCCACTCATTCTGTGCCTCCCTGAATGATACTCACCTGGGGAATTCTCAGGAATCTATTTCATACTACCACTCATTTAGAAGCTTATTGAATAATTCACAACGGAGCAATAGTCAGGTTTCTATTTTGTATGGCCTCTCATTCAAAGTTTCAGTGAATAATAATCTTCTATGGAATAATAAGGACACAGCTTAAGATAGCCATGAATTAAGTGCCTTCCTGAATGATACACACCTGGGTGGTAGTAATGAGTCTATTTCATATGAACTCTAATTCTGTGTAACGCTGAATTATACACACCTGGGGGAGACTCAGGAGTCTACTAGGTATGGACACTCATACAGAACCTGTTGGAATAATGCACACATGGGGAATAATGAGGAGTCTATGTCATATGGCTACTCATTCAGACAAACAGTGAGTAATGCACATGTGGAGTCATTAGAATTCTGTTTCACATGGCCACTCTTTCACAGCCTCACTGAATAGTACACACCTGATATAGTCTGGAGTCTATATTTTATGGCCACTCATTCAAAGAATCACTGAATAATTCACACCTGCGGAATAGTGAAAAGTCTCCTTCCTATGGCTACCCGTTGAGAGCCTCACTAAATGTATACACCTGGATAAATAGTCAGGATTTATTTGTATCTCCTCATTCAGAGTCTCACTAAATAATGCACACCTGTGGAAGAGTCAGGAGACTTTTACATGTGGCCTCTCATTCAATGTGTCATTTAAAAATGTGGTGTAGTCAGGAGACTCTTTCATGAAGACGCATATTCAGAGACTCAGTGCATAAGACAGACCCTTGATATAGTAAGAAATCTAATTAGTTTGGCCACATCCTCTGAGGCTCACTGAATAATAAACACCTGGAGAATAATTTTGAGTCTATTTTCGATGGACATTCATTCAGAACATCGGTAAATAATGCAGACCTGTGGAGTAGCCAGGAGTCTATTTCATTTGGACACACATTCATAGCTTCAGTGGAAAATATGCACGTGTACATTCGTCAGGATTTCATTTTATATAGCCACTGACTCGTAACCTGAATGAATAAGGCGGAAATGTAAAGTACTCAGTAGTCTATTTCATATAGCCACTCATTCAGGCAATCATTCAATAATAAAATTATTTGAGATAGACAGCTTTCTGTTTCATATTGTCATACAAAAAGAGCCTCACTGAGTGACACACACCTGGAGAAGTGTTAGGAGTGTACTTTACCTAGCCTCTAATTTACAGCCTAAGGGAATAATGCACACGTGTGCAATAGACACTAGTCTATTTTATATGGAAACAAAATCAAGCCTGAGTCAGTAATACACAACTTTGGAATAGTCACTAGTCTATTCCATATGCTCAAATATTTAGAGTCAGAGTCAATGACACACGCCTGTAGACTAGTCAGGAAACAATTTCATATGGCCAAAGTTTCAGAGCCTCAGTGAATAATACATACCTGAGGAATACTCTGGACGCTATTACATGTGGTATTCCTTCAGAGGTTCATTGAGTAAAGAACACCTGTATTGCAGTCAGAATTTTATTTCATATAGCCACATACTCAGAGCCTATCTGAATAAGAGACACCTTGGCAAAGTCAGGATTCTATTTCGTATATCCACTCATTTACAGCTGAATGTAAAAAGTCACGCCTGAATAGTATATAGGAGTCTCTATATTTTGGCCACTCGTTCAAAGCCTCACATAATAATACAGACATAGGGAAGTGTCAAGAGTGTACTTGATGTGGCCACGTATTCAGTTCCTCAGTGAAGAATCATATATATCTGGAAAATACTCAGGATTCTATTATATATAGCCACTTATTAAGAGACTCACTGAATAACGCACATCTGGAGAATTATCTGGAGACTATTTGATATGAACGTTCACCCAGCTACTCAGTGGAAAATGCAGAGCTGAGAAACAGTCAAGAGGATAGAGTCAGGAGTCTATTTTATGTGGTCACTCGTTCAGAAACTGACTGAAGAATACACACCTTGGGAATACTCAGAGTCCAGGTTATATGGCCACTCAATCACAGCGTTACAGAATAATGCACAATGGGGCAAGAGTAATGAGTCGATTTCATATGGCCTCTCATTCAGAGTTTCAGTGTGTAATGAACAGTTGTGGAGGAGGAAGAAACTTATTGAAGCAAATAAAGCAGCTCCGTGAATGATACACACATGTGTGAGAGTCAGGAGACTATTTTATATGGACACTCATACAGAACCTCCTCGAATATTACACATGTGGGGATAATCAGTATTCTATTTCATATGTTGGTTCATTTGGAGAGTCGAAAAATAACGCACAGCTCTGGAGAAAAATGAGTTCTATTTCATAAGTCCACTCTTTCAGTGTTTAAGTGAATAATATGCATATCAGATAAGGCAGGAATCTCTTTCACATTGCCACCCTTTTTGAGCCTCTGTGAATAATACTCCCCTCAGAAACAGTCAAGGGTCTACTTAAAGTGCCTACACATTCAGAGTCTCTGTAAGTAAAGAACAATTGGGCAATATACCTGAATCTCTATTTTATGCCCACTTAGTCAGAGTCTCATTCAATAATACACACCTGGGGAAGAGTTAAGAGTCTACTTCATGTAGCCACTCATTTCGATCCTCAGTGAATAATCCACACCAGGGTAATAGTCGAGCACTTTTTATATGGCCACTCATTCTGTGCCTCCCTGAATGATACACACCTGGGGACTTCTCAGGATTCTATTTCATACTACCACTCATTAAGAACCTTATTGAATAATTCACAATGGAGCAATAGTCAGGTGTATCTTTTGTATGGCCTCTCATTGAAAGCTTCAGTGAATAATGATCTTCTATGGAGTATTCAGGACACTGTTTAAGATAGCCATGAATTAAGTGCCTTCCTGAATGATACACACCTGGGTGGTAGTCAGGAGTCTATTTCATATGAACTCTAATTCTGTGTAACGAGGAGTAATACACAGAAACACTTTGAATATTGCACATGTAAAGAATAATATCTAGTTCATTTCATATGGTCGTTCGTTTGGAGAGTCAAAAAATAACACTGGACAGGGGTGATACACACAGCAGAGTGGAGGGTACACACAGGAGACAGTGGGTAAACAAAGAAGAGAAGAAGATACAGAGGAGAGTGGATACACACAGGATAGTAGGGGATACACAGAGGAGACAGGAGGATACACACAAGAAAAAAGAGGATAAACACAGGAGAAAGAAATACACACAAGTGAGAGGGGCATACACACAGGAGAGGTTCATACACACCGGTGAAAGAAAGATAGACAAAAACATAGAAAGATACACACAGAACAGGGGGAATCATACAGGAGAGAGAAGCAAAAACACAGAAGAAAAAAGAATACACAGAAGAGAGAAGGATACACACAGGAGAAAGGGGACACACAGAGGAGAGAGGAATATACACACAGTACAGAGAAATTATACACAGAAAAGGGATGGGGTTACAAATAGAAGAGAGGGGATACACAGGAGAGAGGGGGGCAAAAACTGGAGAGGGGGGAATACACACAGGTGAGAGGAGAAATACACACAAAAGAGAGGGTTGATATCCATAGGAAAAAAATGATACATACAGGAGGAAGGAGGATACACACAGGAGAAAATAGGATACACACTGGAGAGAGAAATGTACACAGGAGAGAGGGGTAAACAGAGGACTGAGGAGGATTCACACAGGAAAGAAGGGGATACACACAGCAGACAGGAGGATACACACAAAACAGGGAAGGATACACACAGTAGACAGAAGGATACACACAGGAGAGAGAAGGATACAAACAGGAGAGTGGTGATACAAACAGGAGAGATGAGGGTTCACACAGGATTATAAAGGATACACACATGAGAGAGATGGATACACACAAAAAAGGAGTATTCAAACAGCAGAGAGGAGGATACACACAGGAGGGAGGGCATACACACAGGATTGAGAAAGATCACCACAGAAGAGAAGGGAATGCACACAGGAGAGAGGTGGATAGACACACAAGTGGGAAATACAAAAAAAGTGGGGATACACACAGGAGAGAGAAGAAATACACACGAAGAGTGGTGATCCACACAGGATAGTTGAGGGTACACACAGGAGTGAAGGGGTACACACAGGGAGAAAAGGATACACAAAGAAAAACTGGATACAAACAGGAGAGTAGGGAATAAACGGAAGACAGAAAAGGATACACAAAGGAGAGAGGAGAATAAACAGAGTAGAGAGAGATACACACAGGAGAGAGAAGCTTACACAAAGAAGAGGGGGATACACACAGGAGAAGTGATAAACACGGGAAAGAGGAGAAAACACACAGGAGAAGGGGATACACACAGGAGACAGGGACGTAGACACAGGAGAAAACAGGATACACACCGCAGAGAGGAAGATACACACAGGAGAGAGGAGATACACAAAGGAGAGAAGTGGATATGCAGAGGAGAGAGAAGAAATACACACAGGATGGAGGCTGTTACACACAAAAGAAAGGAGTTATACGCACAGAAAAGAGAAGGGATACCAACAGGAGAAAGGAGGATGCACACAGAAGAGTGGGATACACACAGGAGAAAGGAGGATCCACAGAAAAGAGAGGAAAAGACACACAAAAAAGGACGATAAACGCAGGAGAGACGAGAATAAACAGAGGATAGACAGGGATACACACAGTAGAGAAGGGATACAGGCAGGAGAGAGGAGGATACAAACACAAGAGTGAAAGATACACACAGGCAAGAGGAGAATACACAGAGAAGAGACGAGTATACACACAGGAAATTGGGGAATACACACAAAGAAAAGGGAGATAATAACAAAGGGAGGGAAATAAACACAGGAGAAAGGAGGATGCACACAGGAGAAAGGAGGATACACAAAGGAGAGGGAAAACAATCAGGAGAGAGGGGGATACACACAGGTGAAAAAGATAAACACAGAAAAGTGGGTATACACACAGGAGAGAAGAAAATACACACAGGAGAGGGGAATAAACACAGGAAGGAGGGGCTTAGGCACAGGAGAGCGGAGAATACACACAGAAGAGAGGGTGAATACACAAAAAAGAGAGGGGATACACACAGGAGAGTGAAGCATACACACAGGAGGGAGGGGAATACACACAGGAGAGAGAAGCATACATACAGGAAAAGAAAGATAAATAAAAACAAGAGAAAGATACACACCAAAAAGAGAAGGATCCAGATAAAAGAGAGGAGGATACACGCAGGATACTGGAGAATACACAAAAGAGAGGAGGATAAACACAGAAGAGGGGAGGATACACGCAGGAGAGAGAAGGGTACACACAAGAGAGAGAAAAAATATACAGAGGAGAGAGGAGGATACACACAAAAGTGGCGTGATACACACAAAAGAGCGAAAAACACACACAGTAGAAAGTAGAATACACACAGGAAAGAGGAGGACACACAAAAAAGAGGGGAATACACACAGGAGAGAGGAAGGTACACAAAGGAGAGAGGAGGATACACAAAGGCGAGAGGAGAATACACACAGGAGGGGGAATATACAGAAAAAAGAGGACCATAAACACAAGAGAGGGGGATAAACACAAGAGAAAAAAATACACACAAAAGAGAGAAAGATACACACAGGACAGGGAGATACACACAGGAGAGTGGGGCGTACACACAGGAGAGAGGAGGATACACACAGCAGAGAGAAAGATACACACAGGAGAGAGGAAGGTACAAACTGGAGAGAGGAAAGATACACACAGGAGAGAGGGTGGATACACACAGGAGACAGGGGTGATATACACAGGAGAGAAAAAAGATACACACAGAAGAGAGAAAAATACACACAGGAGAAAGGAGGATACACACTGGTTAGAAAAAGATACACACAGGAGAGAAGGATACACACAGGAGTTAAAGGGATACACATAGCAAAGAAGAAAAGACACACAAGAGAGAGGAGAATACACACAAATGAGGGAAGGATACACACGGTAGACACAATGATACACACAGGAGAGAGAAGAATACACACAAGAGAGGGGTGATACACACAGGAGAGATGAGGGTTCACATAGGAGTAAAGAGGATACATACGAGAGAGACGGATACACACAGGAGAGAGGAGTATACACACAGCAGAGAGGAAAATACACATAGGAGAGAGGGTATACACACAGAAGTGAGGAAGATCCACACAGGAGAGAAGGGAATGAAAACAGTAGAGGTGGATACACAGAGAGTTGGGGCATACACACAGCAGAGAGGAGGATTTACGCAAGAGAGAGAAAAATACACGCAGGAGAGAGGGGAATACACACAAGAGAGAGGCGGATACACACAAGAGAGAGGAAGGATACACACGGAGAGTAGTGATATGCACAGGACAGTGGAGGGTACACACAGAAGAGATGGGGTACACACAGGAGAGATGAGGATACACAAAGGAAAAAGGGATACACACAGGAGAGTAGGGAATAAACAGAGGATAGAGAAGGATACACACAGGAGAGAGGAGGATAAACACAGTAGAGGGGGATACACACAGGAGAGGGGGATACACACAAAAGAGTGAAGCGTAGACCCAGAAGAAAGGAGGATACGCACAGCAGAGAAGAGGATACACGCAGGAGAGAGGAGATACACAGAGGAGGGGGAGGGATACACACAGGAGAGAGAAGGAACACACACAGGAGAGAGGGGGTTACAACAGGAGAAAAGAGGGATACGCACATGAGAGAGAATTAATACCCACAGGAGAGAGAAGGTTAACCACAGGAAAAAAATGATACACACAGGAGAGAAAAGAATGCACACAGGAGAGAGGAGGATACATACGAGAGAGGAGGTGAAACACAGGAGAAAGAAGGATACACCCAGGAGAGTGGAGGATACACACAGGAGAGAGGATACGAACAGGAGAAAGGAGGATACACACAGGAGAGTAGAGAATACACCGAAAAGAGAGGAAAATACACACAGGAGAGAAGAAGATACACACAGAAGAAGAGTGATACACATAGGAGAGAGAAGGGTACACATAGGAGAAAGGGGGATAAAAACAGAAGTCAGAAAGATACACAAAGGAGAGGGGGATACACACAAAATGGAGGGGGACACACGAATGAGAGAAAAGGATACAAACAAAAGAGAGGAGGATACACACAGGAGAGGAAGATAACAACAGCAAAGAGGGGCATACACACAGGAGAGAGGAGAATACACACAGGAGAGAAAGAAACACACAGGGGAGGGAGCATGCACACATAAAATGGGGATAAACAGAGTAGAAAGAGGGTACACACAGAAGAGATGGCAATACTCACAGGAAAAGGTGATACAAGACGGGGAGAGAAATACACACAGGTGAGAGGAGGATAAACACAGGAGGGAGGGGCACAAACACAGAAAAGTGGGGTTACACAGAGGAGAGAGGGGGATACACAAAGGAGAAAGGGATACACACAAAAAAGAGAAATACATACAGGAGTGAGGGGAATGCAAACAGGAGAAATGGAAATACACACAGAAAAGAGGAGGATACACACAGGAGAGAGAATGATACACACAGGAGGGGGGATACACACAGTAGAGAGGAAGACACACACAGGAGTGAAGAGGATACAAAGAGGAGAGAGGAAGATAGACACAGAAGAGAAGGAGATACACACAGGAGTGGGGGATACACACAGAAGAGAGTGGGTACACAGAAAATCGTTGGATACATGCAGGAGACAGGAAAATACACACAGGAGAGAGGGGAATACATACAGAAGAGGGGGAAACTCACAGGAGAGAGGGAGATACACAAAGGAGAGAGGAGTATACACAGGAGAGAGTGGGATACACACAGGATAAAAAGGAATACACACAAGAGAGAGGGGTATACACACAGGAGAGAGGGGGATACATACAGGAGAGAGAAAAATACACAAAGGAGAGAGGAGGATACACGCAGGAGAGAGAAGTATACACAGGAGAAAGTGGGATACACACAGGAGAGAGGAGGATACGCAGAGGAGAGAAAAATACACACAGGTGAGAGGAGGATACACACAGGAGAGTGGGGCGTCGACACAGAAGAAAAGGGTTACACAAAGGAGAAAGGTGGATACATAAAGGAGAAAGGGATACACACAGGAGAAAGAAATACACACAAGAGCGATGGAGATGCACACAGGAGAAAAGAGGATACACAGAGGAAAAAGGAGAATACACACAGAAGAGAGAAGCATATTCACAGGAGAGAGGGTGATACACACAGGAGAAAGGAAGATACAAACAGGAAAGTGGGGCACACAAACATGAGGGTGGGGGAATACACATAAAGGAAAGGAGTATACACAGAGTGGTAGAAGGATACACACAGTAGTGAGGAGGAGGATACATACAGGAGAGAGGAAGATACGCACAGAACAGGAAAGGATACAAAAAGGAGAAGAAGATGCACACAGAAGAGAAAGGGATAGGCAAAGGAGAGAAGGATACACAGACGAGAGAGGGGATACAAACAGGAGAGAGGGGGAAAAACACAAAAGAGGGGGATACATACAGAAGAGAGGGGCATAGACAGAGGAGAGGGGATGATACACGCAGGAGAGAGGAGGAAACACACAGGAAAGAGGGGGATACACACAGGAAAGGGGGTATAAACCCAGGAGAAAGAAGAATACATAAAGGAGACAGGAGGATACAGAGAGGAAAGAAAGATGCACACAAAAGAGAGAAGGATACACAAACGAGAAAGGGGGATACAGACAGTAGAGAGGGAGACACACAGGGGGAGGGGAATACACACAAAAGAGAGGAGTATAAACACAGGAGAGTAGAGAATACACACAACAGAGAGGAGGATACACACAGGTGAAGGGAAAATACAAACAGGAGAGAGGAAGACACACACAAGAGAGAGAAAAATAAACACAGAAAGAAGAAGGTTGCACACAAGACAGAGGAGGATACACACAGGAGAGAGAAAGATATACACAGGGCAAAGGAGGATACACACAAAAGAGGGAAGGATACACATAGGAGAGAGGGGAATACACACAGGAGACAAAGGGATACACACAGGGGGACAGGGATAAATACAGGAGAGAGGAGGATTCACACAGGAGAGAGGAGGATACACACAGGACAGTGGAGTATACACAAAGGAGACAGGAGCATACACAGTAGAGGGGGATACAGACAAAAGAGGAGGATACACACAGAAAAGAGAAGGATACATACAGAGGATGGAATACACACAGGAAAGGGGGCCATACAAACCGAAGAGAGCACAATACACACAAAATAGAGGAGGATACACACAGGAGAGAGAGAGATACACACAAGATATGGGGATACAAACAGGAGAGAGGGGCATACACACAGAAGAGAGCAGGATACACACAAAATAGAGAAGGATACACACAGGATACAGGGGAGATACACACAGGAGAGAAGAAGATACACACAGGAACAAAAAGGATACACACAGTAGAGAGAAGGATACACACAGGGGAAGCGGGATACACACAGAAGAGGAAAGGATACACACAAAAGAGAGGAGGATACACACAGGAGAGTGAAGGATAATTACAGAAGAGAGGGGGATACACACAGGAGACAGGGGTACACACAAAAGCGTTGGATATATGCAGGAGACAAGGAAATACAAGAGAGAGGGGGATACATACAGAAGAGGGGAATACACACAGGAGAGAGGGAGATACACACAGGAGAGAGAAGTATACACAGGAGAGAGTGGGATACACACGAGAGAGGGGAATACACAAAAGAGAAAGGGGCATACACACAGGAGAGAGAAAGATACACAAAAAAGAGGAGGATACAAGCAAGAGAGAGAAGCATACACAGAAGAAAGTGGGATACACATAGGAGAGAGGAGGATAGACAATGGAGAGAAAAATACACACATGTGAGATAAAGATACACCCAGGAGAGTGGGGCGTACACACAGAAGAGGTGGTTAAACAAGAAGAGAGGTGGATACACAAAGGAGAAAAGGATATACACAGGAGAAAGAAATACACACAAGAGCGAGGGAGATGCACACAGGAGAAAGGAGGATACACACAGGGGAGCGGGGGGATGAACACAGGAGATAGAAGAATACATAAAAGAGACAGGAGGATACACAGAGGTGAAAGAAAGATACAAACTGGAGAGAGAAGGATACACACAGAAGAAAGGGGAATACAGACAGTAGGGAGGAATATACACACAGGAGAGAGGAGTATACACACAGGAGAGAAGATAATACACACAAGAGAGAAGTGGATACACACAGGTGAAGGGAAGATACAAAATGGAGAGAGAAGGATACACACAGGAGAGAAGAGAATAAACACAGAAAAGAGGAGAATGTACAAAAAGAGAGGAGGATACACACAAAAGAGAGGAAGATACACACAAAGGAAAAAGGGATACACACAAAAGAGGGAAGGATACACATAAAAGAGAGGAAGATACACACAGGAGAAAGAAGGATACAAAAAGAAGGACGGGGATAAATACAAAAGAGAGGAGAATACACACAGGAGGCAGGGAGAAAACACACAGGAGAGAAAAAGATACACACAGGAAAGAAGATAATACACACGGGAGAGAGAAGGATACACACAAGGGAAGCGGGATACACACAAAAGAGGAAAGAATACACACAAAAGAGAGGAGGATACACACAGGAGAGTGAAGGATACCTACAGAAGAGAGGGGGATACACACAGGAGAGAGAGGTACACACAAAAGCGTTGGATACATGCAGGAGACAAGAAAATACACACAAGAGAGAGGGGGACACATAGAGAAGAGGGGAATACACACAGGAGAGAGGGAGATACACACAGGAGAGAAGAGTATACACAGGAGAGAGTGGGATACACACGAGAGGAAGAATACACAGAAGAGAATGGGGCATACACACAGGAGAGAGAGAGATACACAAAAAAGAGAGGAGAATACACGCAGGAGAGAGAAGCATACACAGAAGAATGTGGGATACACACAGAAGAGAGGAGGATACACAATGGAGAGAAAAATACACACGTGAGATAAGGATACACCCAGGAAAGTGAGGCGTACACACAGAAGAGGGAAGTTACATAAAGAAGAGTGGTGGATACACAAAGGAGAAAGGGATACACACAGGAGAAAGAAATACACACAAGAGCGAGGGAGATGCACACAGGAGAAAGGAGGAGACACACAGGGGAGCGGGGGGAAAAACACAGGAGAGAGAAGAATACATAAATGAGACAGGAGGATACACAGAGGTGAAAGGAAGTTACAAACAGGAGAGAGAAGGATACACACAGAAGAAAAAGAAATACAGACAGTAGAGAGGGAGACACACACAGCAGAGAGAAGTATACACACAGGAGAGAAGAGAATACACAGGAGAGAGGTGAATACACACAGGTGAAGGGAAGATACGAAATGGAGAGAGAAGGATACATAAAGGAGAGAGGAGAATAAACACCGAAAAGAGGAGGATGCACACAAAGAGAGGATGATACACACAGAAGAGAGGAAGATACACACAGGGGAAAAAAGGATACACACGAAAGAGGGAAAAATGCACATAGAAGAGAGGGTGATACACACAGGAGACAGAGAGATACAAAAAAAAAAGACGGGGATAAATACAGGAGAGAGGAGGATACACACAAAAGACGGGGGGAAACACAAAGGAGAGAAAAAGATACACACAGGAAAGAAGAGAATACACACAGGAGAGAGAAGGATACACACAGGGGAAGCGGGATACACACAGAAGAGGGAAGGATACACACAAAAGAGAGGAGGATACACACAGGAGAGTGAGGGATACCCACAGAAGAGAGTGGTATACACAGATGAGAGAGGGAGCACACACAGGAGAGAAAAGGATACACACAAAAAAAAGGGATACACAAAGAAGAGTAGGAAATAAACAGAAGAGAGAAAAGGATACACAAAGGAGAGAGGAGGATAAACACAGGACAAGGAGATACACACAAGAGAGAGGGCTAACACACAGAAGAGGGGGATACACACAGGAGATAAAAGGATAAACACAGGAAAGAGGAGAAAACACACAAATGAAGGGGATACACACAGGACAGAGGGGCGTAGACACAGGAGAAAACAAGATACACAGAGCAAATAGGAAAATACACACAGGAGAGAGGAGACACACAAAGGAGAGAAGGGGATACGCACAGGAGAGAGAAGAGATACATACAGGATGGAGGTTGTTACACACGGGAGAAAGGAGAGATACACACAGGAAAAAGAAGGGATACGCACAGAAGAGAGGAGCATGCACACAGGAGAGGGTGATACACAAAGGAGAGAGGAGAATGCACAGAAAAGAGAGGAGGAGACACACAGAAAAAAAATACACGCAGAAGAAAGAAGGGTAAACAAAACATAGAGGGGGATACACACAGGAGAGAGGAGGATACAGGCAGGAGAGAGGAGGATACACACACGAGAGAGAAAGATACACACAGGGGAGAGGAGAATACACAGAAAAGAGAGGAGGATACACACAGGAGAGTGGGGGATACACACAGGAATAGAAAGATACTAACAAAGGGAGGGACATAAACACAGGAGAAAGGAGGATAAACACAGGAGAGAAAAGGATACACACAGGAGAAAGGAGGATACACAAATAAGAGGGGAAACACACAGGAGAAAGGGGATACACAAAGGCGGGAAAGATAAACACAGAAGAGGGTGTATACACACAAGAGAGAGGGGGATACACATAGGAGAAAGGGATACACACAGAAAAGAGGGGCTTACGCACAGGAGAGAAAAGAATACACACAGGAGAGAGGGTGAATACACAAAAAAGAGAGGGGGATACACACAGAAGAGTAGGGCGTACACACAGGAGAGAAGAGGATACACACAGCAGAGAGGAAGATACACACAGGAGAGAGTGGTACACGAAAGAGAGAGAAAGATACAAACTGGAGAGAGGGAAGATAAACACAGAAGAGGGGGTAAATACACACAGGAGAGAGGGGTGATACACACAGGAGAAAAAAATACACACAAAAGACAGGAGGATACACACAGGAGAAAGGAGAATACACACTGGTTAGAGAAAGATACACACAGGAGAGGGGGATACACAGAGGAGTGAAAAGGATACACACAGAAAAGAAGAAAATACACACAGGAGAGAGGAAGATACACACAAACGAGGGAAGGATAAACAAGGTAGACAGAAAAATACACACAGGAGAGAGAAGAATACACACAGAAGAGGGGTGATACACACAGGAGAGATGAGGGTTCACGTAGGAGAAAAGAGGATACATACAAGAGAGAGACAGATACACACAGGAGAAAGGAGTATACACACAGCAGAGAGGAGAATACACACAGGAGACAGGGTATACCCACAAGAGTGAGGAAGATCCACACAGGAGAGAAGGGAATGCAAACAGAAGAAAGGACGATACACAGAGAAGTGGGGCATACACACAGCAGAGAGGAGGATTTAAGCAGGAGAGAAGAAAATACACGCAGGAGAGAAGGAAATGAACACAAGAAAGAGGGGGATACACACAGGAGAGAGGGGGAATACACACGGAGACTGGTTATACACACAGGACAGTGGAGGGTACACACAGGACAGTGGAGGGTACACACAGGAGAGAGAAAGTACACACAGGAGGGAAGAGGATACACAAAGGAAAAAGGGATACACAAAGGAGAGTAAGAAATAAACAGAGGAGAGAGGAGGATAAACACAGGAGAGAGGAAGATAAACACAGGAGAGAAGGATACACACAGGAGGAAGATGCATACACAGAAGAGAGAAGGATACACAAAGGAGAGAGGGGCGGAGACACAGGAGAAAGGAGGATACACACAATAGAGAAGGCAATACACACAGGAGAGGGGGATACACACAGGAGAGTGGGGCATAGACACAGGAGAAAGGAGGATACACAGAGCAGAGAGGAGGATACACAGGAGAGAGGAGATACACAGAGGAGAGAGGGGGATACACACAGGAGAGAGAAGGGATACACACAGGAGAGAGGAGGTTGCACACAGGAAAAAAGAGGGATACACACAGGAGAGAGAATTGATACCCACAGGAGAGAGAAGGATACACACAGGAGAGAAAAGGATACACACAAGAGAGAAGAGAATGCACACAGGAGAGAGAAGGATACATACAGGAGAGAGGAGGAAACACACAGGAGAGAGAAGGGTACACATAGGAGAAATGGGGATACAAACAGAAGTCAGAAAGATACAAAAAGAAGAGTGGGATACACACAGGAAAGAGGGTAAAACACTGATGAGAGAAGAAGATACAGACAGGGAGAGGAGCATACACACAGGAGAGGGGGATAACAACAGAAAAGAGGGGCATACAAACAAGAGAGGGGAATACACACAGGAGAAAAAAGGATATACACAGGAGAGAAAAGGACACACACAGGAGAGAGCGACACACACAAAGAGAAGGGCGTACACACAGGAGAAAGAAAAATACGCACAGCAGAGAAAAGAATACACACAGGAGAGAGAGAATACTCACAGGAGAGAGGAGGATACACAGGAGAGAGGGAAATACACACAAAAGAGGGAAGAATACACACAGGAGACAGAAGGATACACACAGGGTAGTGGGGGATACACAAAGGAGAGGGGTGATACACACAGGAGAGAGGAGGGTACACACAGAAGAGAGGGAAAAACACACAGGAGAGAGGAGCATACACGCAGGAGAGAGGGGGATACACACAGGGAAGAAAGGGTTACACACAGGAGAAAAGATACACAAAGGAGAGAGTGGCATAAACACATAAAAGGGTGATAAACAAAGGAGAAAGTGGGATAAACACAGGAGAGAAAAGTATACACAAAGGAAAGGGTGATACACACAGGAGAGAGTGGCATAAACACAGGAGAGGAAAGGATACACACAGAAGAGAGGAGAAAACAAACAGGAGAGAGGGGATACACACAAAAGAGGGGGATACACACAGGAGAAAGGAGGTATACACACAGAAAAAAAGGTGTTACCGACAACAGAGAAGGGGAAAACACAAAGGAGAGAGGAGGGATAAACACAGTAGAGAGAATACACACAAAAAAGAGGAGGATACACACAAGAAAGAAAAGTATACACACAGGAGAGAGGCATACACAAAAGAGAAAGGGGAATACACACAGGAGCGTTGGATACATACAGGACACAAGGAAATACACACAGGAGAGAAGGGGATAAACACAAGATATGGGAATACAAACAGGAGGGGGGATACACACAAGAGAGAGGAGAATACACACAGGAGATAGGAGGATACACACAGGAGGGAGGGGAATACACACAAGCGAGAGAAGGATACACACAGAGCGCAAAGGATAAAAAGAAAAGAGAGGAGGATACACACAAAAAATAGAAGGATGCAGATAGAAGAGCGGAGAATACATGCAGGAGATTGGAGGATACACAAAGAAGAGAGAAAGATACACACAGAAAAGAAGAGGATACACACAGAAAACGGCCATATACAGAGGAGATAAAGAGATTCTCACAGAAACGTTGGATACGTAAAGAAGACAGGGAAATACACACAATGGAGAAGGGGATACACACATGAGAGGTGAAAACACACAGGAGAATGGGAGATTCACACAGAAGAGGGGGATACACACAGGAGATATGGAGATCCACACAGGAGGGAGGAGAATACACACAAAAGAGAGGGCGTTACACACAGGACAGAGAAGGTTACGCACAGAATATAGGGAAATTCACACAATAGAGAGGGTGATACACACAAGAGAGAGGGGAATACACACAGGAGAGAGGGCTATACACACAGGTGAGGGGAATACACAAAGGAGAGAGGGGGATACACACAGGAGAGAAAAAGGATACACACAGGAGAAAGGAGAATACACAGAGGAGAGAGGGGGATACACACAGGAGAGAGGAAATGCACACAGGAGCGAGGGAATATACACACAGGATAGAGGAGGATACACACAGAAAAGATGGTGATACACACAAAAGAAAGGAGGATACACAAAGGAGACAGGAACATACACACAGAAGAGAGAAGCATACACACAGGAGAGAGGAGGATACACACAGGAGAGAGGGGGATACACACAGGAGAGAGGGGATGCACACAGGAGCGAGGGAATATACACACAGGATAGAGGAGGATACACACAGAAAAGATGGTGATACACACAAAAGAAAGGAGGATACACAAAGGATAGAGGAGCATACACACATAAGAGAGAAGCGTACACACAGGAGAGAGGAGGATACACACAGGAGAGGGACATATACACAGGGGAGAAGGCATACACACATAAAATGGGGATAAACACAGTAAAAAGAAGGTACACACAGAAGAGAGGAGGATACTCACAGGAAAAGGTGATACAAACAGGAGAGAGAAACACACACAGGTGAGAAAAGGATACACACAGGAGAGAGGGGCATAAACACAGAAAAGTGGGGATATACAGAGGAGAGAGGGGGATACGCAAGGGAGAAATGGATACACACAGGAGAGGGAAATACACACAAAAGCGAGGGGGATGCACACAGGAGAAAGGAAAATACACACAAGAAAGAGGAGGAAACACACAGGAGAGAGAATGATACACACAGGAGAGAGGGGATACACACAGTAGAGAGGAAGATACACACAGGAGAGGAAAAAATACAGAGAGGAGAGAGGAAGATAAACACAGAAGAGAAGGAGATACAAACAGGAGTGGGGGATACACACAGAAGAGAGGGGGTACACATAAAAGCGTTGGATACATGCAGGAGACAGGGAAATACACACAGGAGAGAGGGGGATACCTACAGAAGAGGGGGATACACACAGGAGAGAGGAAGATACACAAAGGAGAGAGGAGTATACACAAAGGAGAGTGGGATACACAAAGGAGAGAGAGGAATACACACAAGAGAAAGGGGCATCCACACAGGAAAGAGGGGGATACACACAGGAAAGAGAAATATACACAAAGAAAAGAGGAGGATACACGCCGGAGAGAGAAGTATAAACAGGAGAAAGTGGGATACACACAGGAGAGAGGAGGATACACAAAGGAGAGAAAAATACACACAGGTGAGAGGAAGATGCACACAGGAGAGTGGGGCGTACACACAGACGAGGGTGGTTACACAAATGAGAGAGGTGGATACACAAAGGAGAAACGGATACACACAGGAGATAGAAATACACATCAAGAGTGAGGGAGATGCACACAGGAGAAAAAAGGATACACACAGGAAAGAGGAGGATACACACAGGAGAGAGGAGCATATACACAGGAAAGAGGGTGATACACATGGGAGAAAGGAAGATACACACAGGAGAGTGGAACACACAAACATGAGGGTAGGGGATACACACAAAAGAGAGAAGTATACACAGAGTGGTAGAAGGATACACACAAAAATGAGGAGGATACACACTGGAGAGAGGAGGATACACACAGGAGAGAGGAAGATAATGCACAGAAGAGAATAAGTACACACAGGAGAAGGAGATACACACAGAAGAGAGAAGGATAGGCACGGCAGAGAAGGATACACAAACGAGAGAGGGGATACACACAGGAGAGAGAAGGAAAAACAAAGGAGAGTGGGATATATACATAAGAGAGTAACATAGACAGAAGAGAGGTGATGATACATGCAGGAGAGAGGAGTCACAGAGAAGAGAGAGGGATACACACAGGAGAGAGGGGGGATAAACACAGGAGAGAGAAGAATACATAAAGAAGACAGGAGGATACACAGAGGTGAAAGGAAGATACACAAAGGAGAGAGAAGGATACACACAGGAGAAAGAAGAATACAGACAGTAGAGAGGAAGATCCACACAGGGAGAGGGGTATACACACAGGAGAGAGGAGAATACACACAGGAGAGAAGAGAATACACACAAGAGAGAGGAGGATACACACAGGTGAAGAGAGGATAAAAACAGGAGAAAGGAGGATATACACAGGAGAGAGGGGAACAAACAGAGAAAAGAGGATACACACAAAAGAGAGGACGATACACACAGGAGAGAGGAAGATACACACATGGGAAAAAAGGATACACACAAAAGAGGGAAGGATACACATAGAAGGAAGGGGGATACACACAGAAGAGAGAGGGATACACACAGGGGGATGGAGATAAATACAAGAGAGAGGAGGATACACACAGGAGAGAGGAGGATACACACAGGACAGTAGAGGACACACAAAGGAGACAGGAGCATATACACAGGAGGGGGGATACAAACAAAAGAGAAAGGTACACACAGAAAAGAGGAGGATACATACAGGAAATGGGAATACACACAGGAGAGAAAGGCATACACACAGAAGAGAGCCGGATACACAGAAAATAGAGGAGGATACACACAGGAAAGAGGGGGTACACACAGGAGACAGGAAGAATACACACAGGAGAGAAGAAGATACACACAGGAAAGAAGAGGATACACACAGGAGAGAGAAATATACACACAGGGGAAGCGGAAAACACACAGAACAGTGAAGGATACACACAAAAGAGAGATGGATACACAGAAGAGAGTGAAGGATACCAACAGAAGAGAGGGGGATGCACACAGGAGAGAGAAGGATACACACAGAGGAAGGAAGGATACACACAAAAGTGGGAAAGTTACACATAGAAGAGAGGGGGATACACGCAGGAGACAAAGGGATACACATAGGGAGACGGAGATAAATACAGGAGAGAGGTGAATACACACAGGAGAGAGAAGGATACACACAAGACAGTGGAAAATACACAAAGAAGACAGGAGCATACACACAGGAGAGGGGAATACAAACAAAAGAGGAAGATATACACAGAAAAGAGGAGGATACATACAGGCAATGGGGATACACACAAGATAGAGGGGCATACACACAGAACAGAGCAGGATACACACAAAATAGAGGAGGATACACACAGGAGAGAGGGGGTACACACAGGAGACGGGAGATACACACAGGAGAGAAGAAGAGACACACAGGAAAGAAGATACACACAGGAGAGAGAAGAATACACACAGGGGAAGCGGGATACACACAGAAGAGGGAAGGATACACACAAAAGAAAGGAGGATACACACAGGAGAGTGAAGGATAAACACAGAAGAGAGATGGATAAACACAGGAGAGAGGGAGTACACACAGGAGAAAAGAGGATACTCAAAGAAAAAAGGGATACACACAGGAGAAGAGGAGGATAAACCAAGGAGAGAGGAGGATAAACACAGGAGAGGAAAATACACACAAGAGAGAGGTGCTTACACACAGGAGAGAGGGGGTACACACAGAAGAGAAGAGGATACACAAAGAAAAAAGGGATACACACAGGAGAAGAAGAGGAGGATAAACCAAGGAGAGAGGAGGATAAACACAGGAAAGGAAGATACACACAAGAGAGAGATGCTTACACACAGAAGAGGGGGATACACACAGGAGAAAAAGGGATAAACACAGGAAAGAGAAGAAAACACACAGGGGAAGACGATACACACAAAAGACAGGGGCGTAGACACAGGAGAAAACAGAATACACACAGCATAGAGGAAGATACACACAGGAGAGAGGAGATACAGAAAGGAGAGAAGGGGATATGCACCGGAGAGAGAGGGGATACACACAGGATGGAGGGTGTTACACACAGGAGAAAGGAGAAATATTCAAAGGAGAGAGAAGAGATACCCACAGGAGAGAGGAGGATGCACACAGGAGAGTGGGATACACACAGGAGAGAGGAGGATGCACACAAAAGATAGGAGGAGACACACAGGAGAAAAGAAGGATACACGCAGGAGAGAGGAGGGTAAACACAGGATAGAGGGAGATACAAACAGGAGAGAGCAGGATACAGGCAGAAGAGAGGAGGATACACACATGAGAGAGAAAGATACACAGAGGTGAGAGGAGACTACACAGAGAAGAGAAGAGAATACACACAGGAGAGTGGGGAATACACGCAAAGAAAAGGTAGATACTAACAAAGGGAGAAAAAAACACAGGAGAAAGGAGGATACACACAGGAGAGAGGAGGATACACACACAAAAAAACGGCTACACAAAGGAGAAGGGAAAGACACAGGAGAGAGGGGGATACATACGGGGGGAAAGATAAACACAGAAGAGGGGTTATACACACAGGAGAGAAAGAGATACACAGAGGAGAGGGGGATACACACAGGAAAGAGGGGCTTATGCACAGGAGAAAGGAGAATACACACAAGAGAGAGGGTGAATACAAAAAAGAGAGGGGGAGACACACAGGAAAGTGAAGCATACACACAGGAGAAAGGGGAATACACACAAGAGAGAGGGGGATACACAAAGAGAAAAAAGGATAAATACAAAAGAGAGGAGGATACACACCAAAAAGAGAAGGATCCAGATAGAAGAGAGGAGGATACATGCAGGAGATTAGAGAATACACAGGAGAGAGGAAGATAAACAAAAAAGAAGGCAGGATACACGCAGGAGAGAGGAGCATACACACAAGAGAGAGGGAAAATATACAGAGGAGAGAGGAGGATACACACAGGAGTGGCGTGATACAAACAGGAGAGAGGAGGGTACACACAGTAGAAAGTAGAATACACACAGGAGAGAGGAGGATACACAAAAGAGAGGGGGATACACACAGGAGAGAAAGATACAGAAAAACGAGAGGGGGATACACACAGGAGGGGGAATACACACAAAAAAGAGGACCATAAACACAGGAGAGGGAAATACTCACAAGAGAAAGAAAAATACACACAAAAGAGAGGAGGATACACACAGGACAGGGAGATACACACAGGAGAGTGGGGCGTACACACAGGAGAGAGGAAGATACACACAGCAGAGAGGAGGATACACACCGGAGAAAGGGGATACACACAAGAGAGAGGAAGATACAAACTGGAGAGAGGGAAGATACACACAGGAGACAGGGGTGATACACACAGGAGAGAAAAAAGATACACACAGAAGAGAGAAGGATACACACAGGAGAAAAGAGGATACACACTGGTTAGAGAAAGATACTCACAGGAGAGGGGGACACACACAGGAGTGAAAAGGATACACACAGGAAAAAAAATACACAAAGAAGAAAGGAGGATACACACAAATGAGGGAAAGATACACATGGTAAATAGAAGGATACACACAGGAGAGAGAAGAATACACACAGGAGAGGGGTGACACACACAGGAGAGATGAGGGTTCACATAGGAGAAAAGAGGATACATACAGGAGAGAGACGGACACACACAGGAGAGAGATGTATACACACAGCGGAGAGAAGGATACACACAGGAGAGTGGGTTTACACACAGGAGTGAGGAAGATCCACACAGGAGAGAAGGGAATGCAAACATGAGAGAGGTGGATACACAGAGAAGTGGGGCATACACACAGCACAGAAAAGAATTTACGCAGAAGAAAAAAAAATACACGCAGGAGACAGCGGTATACACACAAGAGAGAGGGGGATACACACAGGAGAGAGAAGGGATACACACGGAGAGAGGTGATACACACAGGACAGTGGAGGGTACACACCGAAGAGAAGAAGTACACACAGGAGAGAAGAGGATATACAAAGAAAAAAAGATACACACAGGAGAGTAGGGAATAAACAGAGGAGAGAGGATGATACACAAAAAAAGAGGAAAATAAACACAGGAGAGGGGGATACACACAGGAGAGAGTAGCATATACACAGGAGAGGGGGATACACATAATAGAGACGGGCGTAGACACAGGAGAAAGGAGAATACACACAGCAGAGAGGAGAATACACACAGGAGAGAGGAGATACACAGAAAAGAGAGGGGGATACACACAGGAGAGAGAAGGGATACACAGAAGAGAGGGGGTTACACACAGGAGAAAAGAGACATACGCAAAGGAGTGAGAATTGATACCCACATGAGAGAAAAGGATAAACACAGGAAAGAGGAAAAGACACATGGGAGAAAGAAGGATACACGCAGGAGAGAGGAGGATACACACAGGAGAGAGAAGGATGCTAACAGGAGAGAGGAGGATACACACAGGAGAGGGGGATAACAACAGGAAAGAGGGGCATACAAACAGGAGAGGAGGATACACACAAAAGAAATGGGGATATACACAGGAGAGAAAAAATACAAACAGGGGAGGGGGACACACAAAAAAAGAGGGGCGTACACACAGAAGAAAGTAAAATACGCATAGCAGAGAAAAGAATAAACACAGGAGAGAGAGAGGATATACACAGGAGAGAGAAGGATACAAACAAAAGAGAGGAGGAGACACACAGGAGAAAGGAGGATACATGCAGGAGTGAGGAGGGTAAACAAAGAATAGAGGGGGATACACACAGGAGAGAGGAGGGTACAGGCAGGAGAAAGGAGGATACACACAAGACAGAGAAAGATACACACAGGCGAGAGGAGAATACACAGAGAAGAGAGGAGGATACACACAGGAGAGTGGGGAATACACACAAAGAAGAGGGAGATACTAACAAAGGGAGAAAAATAAACACAGGAGAAAGGAGGTTACACAAAGGAGAGGGGAAAAACAAAAGAGAGGGGGATACAAACAGGAGAGAGGAAGATACAAACAGGAGAGAGCAGTATAAAAAGGACAGAGTGGGATACACACAGGAGAGAGGGCAATACACACAAGAGGGAGGCGTATACACACAGCAGAGTGGGGGATAAACACAGGAGAGAGAAGGGTACACATAGAAGAAGGGGGGATACAAACAGAAGTCAGAAAGATACACAAAAAGAGGGTGATACACACAGGAAAGTGGAGGACACACCGATGAGAGAAGAGGATACACACAGGAGAGAGGGATAACAACAGGAAAGAGGGGCATACAAACAGGAGAGGAGGATACACACAAAAGAAAGGGGGATATACACAGGAGAGAAAAAAATACACACAGGAGAGGGGGACACACACAAAAACAGGGGCGTACACACAGAAGAAAGTAAAATACGCACAGCAGAGAAAAGGATAAACACAGGAGAGAGAGAGGATACACACTGGAGAAAGGAGGATACACAGGAGAGAGTGAAACACACACAAATAAGGGAAGGATATACACAGGAGACAGAAGGATACACACAGGGTAGTGGAGAATACACAAAGGAGAGGGTTGATACACACAGGAAAGACGAGAGTAAACACAGGAGAGAGGGGGATACACAAAGGAAAGATGAGGATACACACAGGATAAGGAGATACACACAGGGAAGAAAGGGATACACACAGGAGAAAGGATACACATAGGAGAGAGGTGCATACACACGTAAAAGGGTGATAAACAAAGGAGAGGGGCATAAACACAAAAGAGAAAAGTATACACACAGGAAAGTGTGATACACACAGGAGAGAGGCATAAACACAGGAGAGAAAAGAATACACACAGGAGAGTGGAGGAAACAAACAGGAGAGAGGGGATACACATAAAAGAGCAGGATACACACAGGAGAAAGGGGGAATACACACAGGAAAGGAAGGTGTTACACACAAGAGAGAAGGGGAAAACACACATGAGATTAAAGGGATAAACACAGTAGAGTGAAGGATACACACAAAAGAGAGGAGGATACACACAAGAGAGAAAAGTATACACACAGGAGAGGGGCATAAAAAAAGAGAGAGGGGGATACACACAGAAGCGTTGGATACATACAGGAGAAAGGGAAATACACACAGGAGAGAGGGGGATACACACAAGATATGGGGATACAAACAGGAGAGAGGGGGATACACGCAGGAGAGAGGAGAATACACACAGGAGAGAGGAGGATACACACAGGCGGGAGGGGAATACACACAGGAGAGAGGAGGATACACGCAGAGGGAAAAAATAAATACAAAAGAGAGGAGGATACACAGAAAATAGAGGAGGAAACAGATAGAAGAGAACAGGATACATGCAGGAGATTGGAGGAAACACAAAGGAGAGAGGAGGATACACACAAAAGAGGGGAGGATACACACAGAAAAGAAGCATATACACAGGAGATAAAGAGATTCTCACAGAAACATTGGATACATAAAGGAGACAGGGAAGTACACACAATAGAGAAGGGGATACACACAGGAGAGGTGGATACACACAGGAAAGAGGGGATTCCCACAGAAGAGGGGCATACACACAGAAGAGATGGAGATCCACACAGAAGAGAGGGGAATACACACAAGAGAGAGGGCGTTACACACAGGACAAATAAGGTTACACACAGAATAGGGGAAAATTCACACAACAGAGATGGTGATACACACAGGAGAGAGGGGAGTACACACAGGAGAGAGGGGTATACACACAGGTGAGGGGAATACACAAAAAAAGAGAGGGGCATAAACACAAGAGACAGAAAAGATACACAAAGAAGAGAGAAAGATACACACAAAAGAGATGGGAATACACACCAGAGAGAAGAGGAAACACACAGGAGAGAGGATGATACACAGAGAAGAGAGGGGGATACACACAAAAGAGAGGGGATACACACAGGAGAGAGAGTATATACACACAGTATAGAGGAGGATACACACTGAAATGATGGAAATACACACAGAAGAAAAAAGGATACACAAAGGAGAGAGGAGGATAAACACAGAATAGAGAAGGATACACAGAGGAGAAAGGAGGATACACACAGAAGAAAGGGATACACACAGGGGAGGGGGCATACACACATAAAATGGGGATAAACACAGTAGAAAGGGGGTACACACAGAAGAGAGGAGGATATTCACAGGAAAAGGTGATACAAACAGGAGAGAGAAATACACACAGGTGAGAGGAGGATAAACATAGAAGGGAGCATAAACACAGAAAAGTGGGGATACAAAGAGGAGAGAGGGGGAAACGCAAGGGAGAAAGGGATACAAACAGGAGAGGGAAGTACACACAGGAGCGAGGGGGATGAACACAGGAGAAAGGGAAATACACACAGGAAAAAGGAGGATACACACAGGAGAGAGATTGGTACACACAGGAGAGGGGAGATGCACACAGTAGAGAGGAAGATACACACAGAAGAGAAAAGGATATAGAGAGGACAGAGGAGGATACACACAAAAGAAAATGAGATACACACAGGAGTGGGGAATACACACAGAAGAGAGGGGGTACACAGAAAAGGGTTGGATACATGCAGGAGAGAGAGAAATACACACAGAATAGAGGGGGATACATACAGAAGAAAAAGATACACACAGGAGAGAGGGAGATACACACAGGAGAAAGGAGTATACATGGGAGAGAGTGGGATACACACAGGAGAGGGGAGAATAAACACAAGAGAGAGGGGCATGCACACAGGAGAGAGGGGTATACACACAGAAGAGAGAAAGATACACAAAGGAGAGAGGAGGATACACGCAGGAGAGAGAAGTATACACAGGAGAAATTGGGATACACACAGGAAAGAGGAGGATACACAAAGGAGATAAAAATACAAACAGGTGAGAAAAGAATACACACAGGACAGTGGGGCGAACACACAGAAGAGGGGGGTTACACAAAGGAGAGAGGTGGATACACAAAGAGAACGGGATACACAAAGGAGAAAGAAATACACACAAGAGCGAGGGAGATGCACACAGGAGAAAGGAGGATACACACAGGAGAGAGGAGGATACACACAGGAGAGAGGAGCATGTACACAGGAGAGCAGGTGATACACAGAAGAGAAAAAAAGATACACACAGGAGAGTGGGGCACACAAACATGAGGGTGGGGATACACACAAAAGAGAGAAGTTTATGCAGAGAGGTAGAAAAATACTCACAGGAGTGAGGAGGATACTCACTGAAGAGAGAAGGATACACACAGGAGAGAGAAAGATACGCACAGAAGAGGAAAGGATACACACAGTTCAAGGAGATACACACAGAAAAGAGGGTTATAGGCACAGGAGAGAAAGATACACAGACGAAAGAGGGGATACACAAAGGAGAGAGGGGGAAAACACAGGAGAGCGAGATACATACAGAAAAGAGGGTCATAGACAGAGGAGAGAAGATAATACACGCAGGAGAAAGGAGGATACACACAGGGAGAGGGGGATACACACAGGAGAGAGGGGAGATAAACACAGGAGGAGAAGAATACATAAAGGAGACAGGAGGATACACAGAGGTAAAAGGAAGATACACACGGGAGAGAGAAGGATACACACAAGAGAAAAAGGGATACAGACAGTAGAAAGGGAGATACACACAGGAAGAGGGGGATACACACAGGAGAGAGCAGTATGCACACAGAGTGAAAAGAATACACACAAGAGAGAGAAGGATACACACAGGTGAAGGGAAAATACAAACAGAAGAGAGGAGGATAAACATAGTAGAGAGGAAAATAAACACAGAATAGAGGAGGATGCACACAGGAGAGAGGAAGATACACACACGGGAAAGTAGAATACACACAAAAGAGGGAAGGATACACATAGGAGAGTGGGGGATACACACAGGAGACAGAGGGATACAAAGAGGGGGATGGGGATAAATACAGGAGAGAGGAGAATACACACAGGACAGTGGAGGATACACAAAGGAGACAGGAGCATACACACAGGAGAGGGGGATACACACAAAAAAGGGAGATATACACACAAAAAAGGAGGATACATACAGGGGATGGGAATACACACAGGAGAGAGGGGCACACATACAGAAGAGCAGGATACACACAAAATAGAGGAGGATACACACAGAAGAGAGGGGGTACACACAGGAGAAAGGGGGTATACACACAGGAGACAAGAAGATACACACAGGAACAAAGAGTATACACACAGGTACGAAGAGTATACACACAGGTACGAAGAGTATACACACAGGAGAGAGAAGGATACACACAGCAGAAGCGGAATACATACAGAAGAGGGAAGGATACACACAAAAAAGAGGAAGATACACACAGGAAGTGAAGAATAGCCACAGAAGAGAGGAGGATATACACAGGAGAGAGGGGGTTCCCCAAAAATCTTTGGACACATGCAGAAGACTGGGAACTACACACAGGAGAGGGAGAATTCATACAGAACAGGGGGATACACACAGAAGAGAGGAGTATACACAGAAAAGAGTGGGATACACAGAAGAGAGACGGGAATACACACAAGAGAGAGGGGCATACACATAGGAGAGAGGAAGAAACACACAGGAGAGATAAAGATACACAAAGGAGAGAGAAGGATACACGCAGGAGAGAGCAGTATACACAGGAGAAAGTGGGATACACAAAGGAGAGAAGAGAATACACAAAGGAGAGAAAAATACACACAGGTGAAAGTCGGATACACACAGGAAAGTGGGGCTTACACACAGAAGAGGGGGGTTACAAAAATAAGAGACGTGTATACACAAAGGAGAAAGGGATACACACAGGAGAGGGAAATACACACAGGAGCGTGGGGGATGCCCACAGGAGAAAGGGAAATACACACAGGAAAGAGGAAGATACACACACGAGAGAGAATGATACACCCAGGAGAGGGGAAATACACAAAATAGAGAGAAACATACACACAGGAGAGAGGAAGATACAGAGAGAAGAGAGGTAGATACACCCAGAACAGAAGGAGATACAAACAGGAGTGAAAGATACACACAGAAAAGAGGGCGTACATACAAAAAAGTTGGATACATGCAGGAGACAGGGAAATACACACAGGGAAGAGGGGGATACATACAGAAGTAGGAAATACACACAGGACAGAGGAGGATACACACAGGAGAGACAAAGATACACAAAAAACAGAGGAGGATACACGCAGGAGAAAGAAGTATACACAGGAGAAAGTGGGATACACACAGGAGAAAGGAGGATACACAAAGGAGAGAAAAATAGTCACAGGTTAGAGGAGGATACACACAGAAGAGTGAGGTGTACACACAGAAGAGGAGGGTTACACAAAGGAGAGATGTGGATACACAAAGGAGAAACGGATACACACAGCAGAAAGAAATACACACAAGACAGCAAGACATGAACACAGGAGAAAGAAGGATACACACAAAAGAGAGGAGGATACACACAGGAGAGAGGAGCATATACACTGGAGAGAGGGTGATACACAGAGGAGAAAGGAAGATACACACAGAAGAGTGGGGCACACAAACATGAGTGTGGGGGATACACACAAAAGAGAGGGGTATACACAGAGTGGTAAAAGGATACACACAGGAGTGAGGAGAATACACACTGGAGAGAGGAGGATACACACAGGAGAGAGAAAAATACGCACAGAAGAGGAAAGGATACACACAGGAGAAGAAGATACACACAGAAGAGAGGGGGATAGGCACAGAAGAGAAGGATACATAGACGCAAGAGTGGATACACACAGAATAGAGAAGGAAAAACATAGGAGAGTGGGATACATACAGAAGCGAGGGGCATAGACAGAGGAGAGGGGATGATACACGCAGGAGAGAGAAGGAAACACACAGGAGAGAGGGGCATAAACACAGAAAAGAGAAGGATGCACACAAGAGAGAGGAGGATACACACAGGAGAGAGGAAGATACACACAGGGGAAAAAAGGATACACACAAAAGAAAGAAGAATATACACAGAAGAAAGGGGGATACAGACAGTAGAGAGGGAGATACACACAGGGTGAAAGAGATACACAAAGGAGAGAGGAGTATACACACAGGAGAGAAGAGAATACACACAAGAGAGAGGAAAATACACACAGGTGAAGGGAGGACACAAACAGGAGAGAGGAGGATACACAGAGGAGAGAGGGGAATAAACACAGAAAAGAGAAGGATGCACACAAGAGAGAGGATGATACACACAGGAGAGAGAAAGATACACACAGGGGTAAGGAAAATACACACAAAAGAGGGAAGAATACACACAGGAGAGAGGGGGATACACACAGAAAACAGAGGGATAAAAACAGGGGGAATGGGATAAAAACAGGAGAGAGAAGGATACACACAGGACAGTGGAGGATACACAAAAGAGACAGGAGCAAACACACAGGAGAGGGGGATACACAGAAAAGAGGAAGATACACACAGAAAAGAGGATATATAGAGGAAATGGGGATACACACAGGAGAGAGGGGCAGACACACAGAAGAGAGCAGGATACACACAAAATAGAGAAAAATACACACAGAAGAGAGGGGGTACACACAAAAGACAGGGGGCATACACACAGGAGATAAGAAGATACACACAGGAAAGAAGAGGATACACAGAGGAGAGAGAAGGATACACACAGGTTAAGAAAGATACACACAGAATAGGGAAGAATACACACAATAGGGAGGAGGATACACACAGGAGAGTGAAGGATACCCACAGAAGAAAGAGGGATACACACAGGAGAGGGGGGGTACACACAAAAGCGTTGGATACACGCAAGATACAGGAAACTACACACAGGAGAGAAGGGGATTCATACAGAAGAGGGAGATACACACAGGAGAGTGAAAGATACACACAGGAGAGAGGAGTATACACAGAAGAGAGTGGGATACACACAAGAGACAGGGGAATGCATACAAGTGAGAAGGGCATAAACACAGGAGGGGGGATACACAGAGAAGAGAGTGGGATACGCACAGGAATGGGAGATACACAGAAAAGAGGGTGGGATACACAAAGGAGAGAGGGGGATAAACACTGGAGAGGGGTATAAATACAGGGGAGAGGGGCATAGACAGAGGAGAGTGGAGGATACACACAGGAGAGAAAAGGATACACACTGGAGAGTGGAGGATACACATAGGAGAGGGAGATACACAGGAGATAGGGGCAAACACACAGAAAAGGGGGATACACAAAGGAGAAAAAGAAATACACCCAGGAGACAGGAGTATACACACAAGAAAGTGTGATGCACACAGGAGAGAGGGGCGTAAACACAGGAGAGATGAGGATACACACAGGAGAGAGGAGGAAACAAACAGGAGAGAGGGGATACACACAAGAGAGAGAAGAATACACACAGGAGAAAGGGGTGATACACAGAGGAAGGAAAAGTGTTACCCACAGAAGAGAGAGGTGAAAAACACAGGAAAGTGGAGGAATACACACAGAAGAGAGGAGGATACACACAGGAGCGGGGCATACACACAGGAGAGAGGAAGATACACACAGGAGAGTTGGATATACAAACGAGACAGAAAAATACACACAGGAAAGAGGGAGATACACACAGGAGAGTAGGATACACAGCGGAGAGAGGTTATACACACAGGAGAGAGGGAAATACACACAAGAGAGAGGGGCATACACAGAGGAGAGAGGAGAATACACACAGGAAATAAAAAGATACACAAAGGAGAGAGAACGATACACGCAGAAGAGAGGAGCATACACAGAAAAGAGGGGAGTACACAGAGGATATAAGGCATTACACACAGCAGAGAGGGCGGATACACACAGGAGAGAGAAAGATACACACAGGAGAGAGGAGGATACACAAATGAGAGAGTGGATACACACAGGAGAGTGGAGGATACACACAGGAGAGAGGAAGGTTACACACAAGAAAGAAGGATACACACAGAAGAAAGTAGGATACATACAGGCGAGAGAAAGAATACACACAGGGGAGAGAGGGGATACTAACAGGAGAGAGGGGGATACACACCCGAGAGTGGGGCATACACACAGAAGGGAGAAGATACACACTGGAGAGAGTAAGATACACACACACAAAAAAAAGATACGCAAAAAAGAGAGGAGAATACACACAGGAGAAAAGAGGATACACACAGAAGAGAGACGGATACACAAAAGAGAGAGGAGGATACACACAGGAGAGGGCGATACACACAAGAGAGAGAGAAAGATCCACAGAGGAGAGAGGGAAATACAAATAAGAGAGGGGTATACACACAGGAGAGAAAAAAATACACGCAGGAGAAAGGAGAATACACGCAGCACAGAGGAGGATACACGCAGGAGAGAGGGGAACACACACAGGAGAGAGAGGGGATACAGACAGGAGAGAGGCGGATACACACCCGAGAGTGGGGCATACACACAGAAGGGAGACGATAAACACTGGAGAGAGTAAGATACACACAAAAAAAGGAAGACACGCAAAACAGAGAGGAGGATACACACAGAAGAAAATACACACAGGAGAGAGACGGATACACAAAAGAGAGAGGAGGATACACACAGAAGAAGGCGATACACACAAGAGAGAGAGAAGGATCCACAGAGGCGAGAAAGAAATACACATAAAAGAGGGGTATACACACAGGAGAAAATAGGATACACGCAGGAGAAAGAAAAATACACGCAGCACACAGGAGGATACATGCAGGAGAGAGAAGAATACCCAAAGGAGAGAGAAAAATACACACAGGAGAGAAGGAGGATACACACAAGAGAGAGAATGATACACACAGAAGAGAAAAGGATACACACAGGTGAGAGAAGGATACACACAGGACAGTGGAGGATACACAAATGAGACAGGAGCATACACAAAGAAGAAAGGGATGCACACAAAAGAGGAAGATACACACAGAAAAGAGAAGGATACATACAGGGGATGGGGATACACACAGGAGAGAGGGGCATACACACAGAAGAGAGCAGGATACACACAAAATAAAGGAGGATACACACAAAAGAGTGGGGGTACACACAAGAGACAGAGGGTATACACAGAAAAGAGAAGAAGATACACACAGGAAAGAAGAGTATACACACAGAAGAGAGAAGAATACACACAGGGGAAGCGGAATATACACAGAAGAGAGAAGGATACACACAAAAGAGCAGAGGATACACACAGGAGAGTGAAGGATACACACAGAAGAGTGGGGGATACACACAGCAGAGAGGGGGTACACAAAAAAGCGTTGGATACATGCAGGAGACAGAAAACTACACACAGGAAAGAGAAGGATACATAAAGAAGGGGGATACACACAGGAGAGAGGGAGATACACACAGGAGAGAGGAGTATACACAGGAGAAAGTGAGATACACACAAGAGAGAGGGAAATACACACAAGAGATAGGGGCATACACACAGGAGACAGAAGGATACACACAGGAGAGAGAAAGATACACAAAGGAGAGAGAATACTCACAGGAGAGAGAAGTATACACAGGAGAAAGTGGGATACACAAAGGAGAGAGGAGGATAAACAAAGGAGAGAAAAATACACACAGGTGAGAGGAGAATACACACAGGAAACTTGGGCGTACACACAGAAGAGGGGGTTACACAAAGGAGAGACGTGGATACATAAAGGAGAAAGAGATACACACAGGAAAGGGAAATACAGGAGCGTGGGAAATGCACACAGGAGAAAGGGAAATACACACAGGAAAGTGGAGGATACACACACGAGAGAGAATGATACACACAGGAGAAGGGAGATACACACAGTAGAGATAAAGATACACACAAGAGAGAGGAGGATACAGACAGGAGAGAGGAAGATACACACAGAAAAGAAGGAGATACACACAGGAGTGAAGAATACACAAAAAAGAGAGGGCATACACACAAAAAAGTTGGAAACATGCAGGAGACAGGGAAATACACACAGGAGAGGGGCATACATACAGAAGAGAGAGGCATAGACAGAGGAGAGGGGATGATACACACAGGAGAAAGAAAGATACACACAGGGGAAAAAAAGGATACACAAAGGAGAGAGAATATACACAGGAAAAAGGGGGATAAAGAGAGTAGAGAGAGAGATACACACGGGGGAGGGAGATACACACAAAAGAGAGGAGTATACACAAAGGAGAGAAGTACATACACGCAGGAGAGAAAACGATACACACAGGAGAGGGTGGATACACACAGGAGATGGGGGATACACACAGGAGAGAAAAAGATACAAACAGGAAAGAAGGGTATACACACAGTGAAAGAAGGATAAATACAGAAGAGAGAAGGACACACACAAAAGAGATGATACAAAGAGAAGAGAGGATGATACACGCAGGAGAGAGGAGGATACACACAGGAGAGGGGGAAATACACACAGGAGAAATGGGAATACACACAAAAGAAGGGAGATACCCACAGGAGAGAGGGGAATACACACAAGACAGAGAAGGATACACACAGGAGAGAAAAGGATACGCACAGGAGACGGTGTGATACACAAAGAAAAGTGGGTGATACACACAAAAGAAAGGGGGATACAAAGAGGAGAGTGTGGCATGCACACAAAAGGGAGGGGGATACACACAGAAGAGAGGAGGATACACACAGGAGAGAGAAGGCTACACACAGGAGAGAGGAGTATACACAAAGAAGAGAGGAAAACAAGCAAGAGAGAGGGGGATACACACAGGCGAGAGGGATACACATAGGAGATGGTGTAATACACACAGGAAAGAGAGGGATACACAAAAAAGAGAAGAACACACACAGGCAAGAGTGGTATAAACAAAAAACAGAGGAGGATACACAGGAGAGAGAGGGTATACACACAGGAGAGAGGGAGATACCCACAGGAGAGTGGGGCATACACACAGGAGGGAAGGTAATACACACAGGAAGACAAGAATAAATACAAGAGAGAGAAGGATACACACAAAAGACTGGAGGATACAGACAGAATAGAGGATGATATACGCAGGAAAGAGGAGGATACACACAGGAGAGAGGAGGATACACGCAGAAGACAGACGAATACACACAGGAGAGAGGAGGATACACGCAGAAGACAGAAGGATACACACAGGTAAGAGGGGGGATACACACAGGAGAGGGGGATACACACAGGAGATAAGAAAATACACACTGGAGAGAGTAGAATACACACAAAAGACAAGAGGATACACACAGGAGAGAGGTGAAATACACACAGGATAGTGGAAGATACACACAGAAGAGAGGAGGATACACACAGGAGAGAGGATGATCCACACAAGTGAAAAAAGAGCACACACAGCAGAGAGGAGGATACACACCGGAGAGAGGGGAAAATACACAGGAGAGTGGGGGATACAGACATGTGGAGGGGGATACACACAGGCGGGAAAAATATACACACAGGAGAGAGGAAAATACACATAGGAGAGAGAAGCGTACACAAAAAAGACATGGGCATACACACAGGAAAGGAAGATACACACAGGAGAATGGGGGATACACACAGGAAAGGCAGAATACACAGAAAGAGGGGAATACACACAGGAGAGAAGGGCATACACACAGGAGAGAGGAGGATACACACAGGATAGAGAAGAATACACACAATAGAAAGGGAGATATGCAGGGTAGAGAGGGGGTATACACACAGAAGAGAAGAAGATACACACAGAAAAGAGGAAGATACACACAGAAGAGAGGAGGATACACACAGGGGAGAGATGGATACACACAGGAGAGAAAAGTATACACACAAAAAAAAGAAAAAAATACAAACAGGAGAGAGAAGGATACACACAGGTGAAAGATGGATACACAGAGGAGAGAGGCAGATAACGACAAAAGAGGGGGATACACACAGGAGGAATGGGAAAACACACAGGGGGAGAGGGATACACACAGGAGAGATGAGGATACACACAAGAAAGAGGAGGATACACACAGGAGAGAGGGGGATACACACAGCGGGAGGGGAATACACACAGGAGAGTGGAGGATACAAACAGCAGACAGAAGGATATGCACAGGAGAGAAGAGAATACACAAATGACAGAGGAGCATACACAAAGGAGAGGGGGAAAAACACAATAAAGTGAAGGATATCCACAGGCGAGAGGGATACACACAGAAGTGGGGGGATGCACACAGGAGAAATGTGGATTCACAGAGAAGAGGGGAATACACAATGAAAAGAAGAGCATACACACAGGAGAGAGGAGGATACACACAGGAGAGAAGGGGAATACAAATAAAAGAAAAAGGGATAGACACAAGAGAGTGGGGCATACACAAAGGATGGAGGGAAATACACACAGGAGAGAGGGGCATACACACAAGGAGAGAAGGATAAATACAGGAGGAAGGAGGGTACACAAAAAAGAGAGGAGGATACAGACAGAAGAGAGGACGATAAACGCAGGAAAGAGGATACACACAGGATCGAGGTGGATACACAGAGAAGAGAGAAGGATACACGCAGGAGAGAGAAGGATACACAAAGAAGAGTGGGAATATACACACAGGATAGGGCGATACACACAGAAGAGAGGAGTATAAACACAGGAGAGAGGAGGATACTCACTGGAGAGAGGGGGATACACACAAAAAAGTGGAGGATGCACACAGGAGAGAAGGGAATACACACAGGAGAGCGGGGAATACACACAGTAGAGAGGAGATACACACAGGAGAAAAGAGGATACACCCAGGAGAGAGGGGGATACAAACCGGAGAAAGGAGGATATACAAAGGAGAGGGGAATCCACACAAGAGTGAGGGGGACACATGGAAAAAAGAAAAGGATACACACAGGAGAGAAAATGATATACACAGGAGATGGAAATACAAAGGAGAGAGGGGCATACACACAGGAGAGCGGTGATACACACAGGAGAAAGGGGGATACACATAGGAAAGAGGAGAATACACACAGGAGAGAAGGATACACACAGGAGAGAAAGGCATACAAACAGGAGAAAGGAGAATGCACACAGCAAAGATTAGGATTCACACAGGAGAGAGGGAATAAACACAGGAGAAAGAAGAACACACAGAGGAGAAATGGGGGATACACACAGAAGAGAGGGTGAATAAACAAAGGAGAAAGGAGGGATACACAGAGGAATGAGGAGAGATACATACAGGAGAGAGGAGCATACACACAGGAGAGAAATAGATACACACAGGAGAGAAAAGTAAACACAGTAGAGGGGAAGATACACACAAGATAGAAGAGGATACACAAAAAATAGAAAATGATACACACAGGAGACAGAAGAATACACACAGAAGAGAGGGAAATAAACAAAGGAGAGGGGAATACACACAGGAGAGAGAAAAGATACACATAGGTGAAAAAGATACACAAAGAAGGGAGTTGGATACACACAGGAGAGAGGGGGATACACACAGGAGAGAGGGGAATACACACAAGAGAGATGGGCATACTCGCAGGAGAAAGGAGAATACACAAAGGAGACAGGGGGATACACACAGAAAAAAGGGAAATGATACAAACAGGAGAGTGTAGCATACACACAGAAGGGAGGGATATACACACAGGAGAGTGGAGGATACACACAAAATAGAAAATGATACACACAGAAGACAGAAAAATACACACAGGAGAGAGGGGAATAAACACAGGATAGGAAAATACACACAGGAGAGAAAAGGAAACACACAAGGGATAGGGATACACAAAAAAGAGAGTTAAATACACACAGGAGAGAGGGGCATACACACAGGAGAGAGGGTAATACACACAAGACAGAGGGGCATACCCACAGGGGAGAGGAGACTACACAAAGGAGAGAGGGGGATACACACAGGAAAAAGGGGGATACAAACAGGATAGTGTGGCATACACACAGAAGGGAGGGGGATACACACAGGAGAGAGGAGGCTACACAAAGGAGAGAGGAGGATACACAAAGAAGAAAAAAACACACAAGAGAGGGGAAATACACACAGGAGAGAGGAGGATACACATAGAAGAGAGGAGGATATAAAAAGGGGAGAGGAGGATACACACAGGAGAGAGAATAATACACACAAGAGAGAGGGATACACACAGGATAGTAAAGGTTACACATAGGAGAGAAGAGGATATACACAGAAGAGAGGATGATACACACAGAAGAGAAAAGAATACACACAAAAGAGGGAGATACACACAGGATAAATACGATTACACATAGGAGAAAGGAGGATACACACAGGAGAGAAGAGGATATAAAAAGAAGAGGGGGAAACACACGAGAGAGGGGGATACAAACATGCGAGTGGGATAAACACTGGAGATGGTGAGATACACATGAGAGAGGGGGATACACAAAGCAGAGAAAATGATACACACAGGAGAGAGGAAGCTACACACTGCAGAGATGAAGATACAAAGAAGAGAAAAAACACACAAGAGAGAGGGGGATACACACAGTAGTTGGGGATAAACACTGGAGACGGTGGAATAAACATAGAAGAAAGGCGGATACACAAAGGAGAGGGGGATACACACAAGAAAGAGGTGTATACACACAAAATAGACGAGGATACACACAGGAGAGAGAGAAGATACACATAGGAGAGAGGGCGATACACACAGGACAGTGGGGCATAAACAAAGGAGGGAAAAGGATATACATAGCAGAGAGGGGAATACACACAGTGGGAGAAGAACAAATACAAAAGAGAGGAGGATACAAAGAGAAGAGTGGTGATACACACAGGAGAGAAGAGAATACACACAGAAGAAAGAAGAATACACACAAGTGAGGAGGATAGACACAGGATAAAAAAGGATACACATAGGAGAGTGGATGATAAACACAGGAGAGAGGAGGATACACAGAGCAGAGAGAAGGATACACACAGGAGAGAAAGATACAAACAGAAAAGAAGAGGATACATACAGGAAATGGGGATACACACAGAAGAGAGGGGCATACACACAGAAGAGAAAAAAATACACACAAAATAGAGGAGGATACACACAGAAGAGATGGGGTACACACAGGAGACACGGGAGATACACACAAGAGAGAAGAATATACACACAGGAAAAAAGAGAATACACACAGGAGAGAGAAGGATACACACAGGGGAAGAGGGATACACACAGAAGAGGAAAGAATACACAGAAAAGAGAGGAGGATACACACAGGAGAGTGAAGGATACCCACAGAAGAGAGACGGATACACAGAGAAAAGAGGGGGTACACACAAAAGCATTGGATACATGCAGGATACAGGACACTACACACAAGAGAGAGAGGAATATATACAGAAGAGGGGGATACACACAGGAGAGAGGGAGATTCACACAGGAGAGAGGAGTATACACAGGAGAGAGTGGGATACACACAAGAGAAAGGGGAATACACACAAGAGAGAGGGGCATACACACAGGAGTGGGGAATACACAGAGAAGAGAGTGGGATTCGCACAGGAATGGGAGATACACAGAGGAGAGGGTGGGATACAGAAAGGAGAGAGGGGGATAAACACTGGAGAGGGGTATAAATACAGGAGAGAGAAGCATAGAAAAAGGAGAGTGGAGGATACACACAGGAGAGAAAAAGATACACACAGGAGAGAAATGGATAAACACTGGAGAGAGGATGATACACATAGGAGAGGGAGATACACAGGAGAGAGGGGCATACACACAGAAAAGGGGGATACACAAAGGACAAAAGGGGATACACCCAGGAGACAGGAGTATACACACAAGAAAGTGTAATACACACAGGAGAGAGGGGCGTAAACACAGGAGAGAGGAGGATACACACAGGAGAGAGGAGGAAACAAACAGGAGAGAGGGGATACACACAAGAGAGAGAATGATACATACAGGAGAAAGGTGTAATACACATAGAAAAGAAAGGTGTAACCCACAGAAAAGAGGGGTGAAAAACACAAGAAAGTAAAGGGATACACACAGGAGAGAGGAGGATACACACAGGAGCGGGGCATACACACAGGAGAGAGGGGGATACAAACAGGAGAGTTGTATACATACAGGAGACAGAGAAATACACACAGGAGAGAGAAAGATACACACAGGAGAGAGGAGGATACACACATGAGAGGGTGGATACACACAGGGGAGTGGAGAATACACACAGGAGAGAGGAAGGTTACACACAAGAAAGAGAAGGATACACACAGAAAAAAGTAGGATACATAAAGGCGAGAGAAAGAATACACACAGGGGAGAGAGGGGATACTAACAGGAGAGAGGGAAATACACACCCGAGCCTGGGGCATACACACAGAAGGGAGAAGATACACGCTGGAGAGAGTAAGATACACACAAAAAAAGGAAGATACGCAAAAAAAGAGGAGGATACACACAGGAGAGAGATGGATACACAAAAGGGAGAGGAGGAAACACACAGGAGAGGGTGATACACAAAAGAGAGACAGAAGGATCCACAGAGGAGAAAAATAAATACACATAAGAGAGGGGTATACACACAGGAGATAAAAGGATACACGCAGGAGAAAGAAGGATACACGCAGCACAGAAAAGGATACACACAAGAGAGAGGGGAATACACACAGGAGAGAGAAAAATACACACAGGAGAGAAGGGAGATACACACAAGAGAATTATACACACAGAAGAGAAAAGAATACACACAGTAGAGAGGAGGATACACAGAGGAGCGAGGGATACACACAGGTGAGAAGAGGATACACACAGGAGGGAGGAGCGTACACACAGAAAAGGGGGGATACACAGAGAAGGAAGTGGAATAAACAAAGGAAAAGAAATACACACAGGAGAGGGAAATACACACAGGAGCGAGGGGGATGCACCAGGAGTAAAGGAAATACACACAAAAAAACCAGGAAACACACAGGAGAGAGAAAAATACACAAAGGAGAGGGTCGATACACACAGGAGAGAGGAAGATACACACAGAAGAGAAGAGAATACACACTGGAGTGGGGGATATACAGAAGAAAAAAGGATACAAAAGAGAGGGAAATACACAGAGGAGAGAGTGGGATACACAGAAAAGAGAGGGGAATAAACACAGGAGAGAGGGTCATAGACAGAGGAGAGAGGAGGATACACGCAAGACAGAAGAGGATAAACAAAGGAAAGAGGGGATTCACACAGGAGAGAGGGGGATACAAAAAGGAGAGAATAGGATACACACAGGAGAGAGGAGGATACACCTAAAAGGGGGAGATACACACAGGAGAGAGGGTCATACACACAAAAAAGGAGATACAAACAGGAGAAAGGGGGATACACACAGGAGAGAGGAGGATACACACCGGAGAGAGGAGGAAACTAAAAGGAGAGAGGGGATACACACAAGAGAGAGGGGGATACACACAGCAGAAAGAAGTGATACACACAGGAAAGAAAGGTGTTACCCACAGGAGAGATGGAAAAAACACACAGGAAAGCGGAGTGATACACACAGGAGAGAGCAGGATACACACAGGAGAGAGGAGGATACACACAGGAGAGAAGATGATACACACAGGAAAGAGGAGTATGCACACAAAAAAGGGGCATACACACAGGAGAGAGAAGCATACACACAGGAGATATGGATACATGCAGGAGACAGGGAAATACACACAAGAGAGAGGGGAAAACACACAGGAGAGGGGGATACACACAGGAGAGAGAGTATACACACAGAAGAGGGGGATACACTGGAGAGAGGGGGATCCAAACAGGAGACAGGGGAATACACAGAAGAGAGAGGGTCATACACACAGGAGAGAGGGGAATACACATATGAGAGAGGAGGATACACAAAGGAGAGAGGAGGATATATGAAAAGGAGAGAAGTATACACAGGAGAGAGGGGAATACACAGAGGAGAGATGGCCTTACACATAGAAGAGAGGGCGGATACACACAGGAGAGAGGAGCATACACAAAGGAGAGGTTGGGTACAAACAGGAGAAAAGAAGATACACACAGGAGAGAGGAGGGATGCACACAATAAAGAGGGGAATACACACACAAGAGGGTAGGATATACAAAGGCGAGAGAAGGGATACACACAGGGGAGGGGGGATACTAAAATAAGAGAGGGGTAAACACAAAGGATAGTTGGGCATACTAAGAGAAGTGAGAGGCTACACACTGGAAAGAGTGGGATACACAAAGAAAAAGAAAGATACACACAGTAAAGGGAAGGATACACAGAGAAGAAAGGAAGATACAAACAGGAGAGAGACAGATACACAGAAGAGGGAGGAGCATACACACAGGAGAGGGCGATACACAAAAGAGAGAGGGGATCCACATAGGAGAGACGAAATACACATAAGAGAGAGGAATATACACAGAGGAGAGGGGTATACACACGAGAGAGGAGGATACACGCAGAACAGAGGAGGATACCCGCTTGAGAGAGGTGGATAAACACAGGAGAGAGAAAAATACACACAAAAGAAAAGGGGGATACACACAAGATAGAGAATGATACACACAGAAGAGAAAAGAATACACAAAGAAGAGAAAAGAACACACGCAGGAGCGAGGGGTATACACAGAAGAGAGGGAAGATACACACAGAAGAGAGGGGTATACACAAAGGTGAGAAGAATACACAAAGAAGAGAGATGCATAAACACAGGAGAGAGAAAAGATACACACAAAATAGAGGAGGATACACATAGATGAAAGAAGGACACACAGAGAAGAGGGCGATACACAGAAGGGAGAGGGGGATCCACACAGGAGAGAGGGGAATATACATAGGAGAGAGGGGTATACACACAAATGAGGGGAATACACAAAGAAGAGAGAAGGATGCACACACGTGAGAGAAGAATGCACACAGGAAAGGGTGAAACACACAGGAGAGAGGTGCATAAACACAGGAGAGAGGAGGATACACACAGAACAGAGGACGAAACAAACAGGAGAGAGGAGATACACACAAGAGAGAGGGGGATACACACAGGAGAAAGGGGTGATACACACAGGAAAGAAAGGTGTTACACACAGGAGAGAGGAAGAAAACACACAAGAAAGCGGAGGGATACACGCAGGAGACAGGAGGATACACACAGGAGAGAGGAGTATACACAAAGGAGAAGGGCATACACACAGAAGAGAGGGGAATACATACAGGAGAGTTGCATACATGCAGAAGAAAGGGAAATATACAAAAGAGAGGGGGGATAAACACAGGAGATGGGAATACACACAATAGAGAGGGGCATACAGACAGGAGAGAGGGAAATTCATATAGAAGAGAGAAAGATACACACAAAAGAGAGGCGGATACACGCAGGAGAGAGGAGTATACACAGAAGACAGGTTAATACACAGAGGAGAGAGGGCGTTACACACAAGAGAGATGGTGGATACACACAGGAGAGAGGAGGATACACACAAAAGAGAGGAGCATACACACAGGAGAGAGAATGATACGCATAGGAGAGACGGGAATTCACAAAACAGAGAGGTGGATATACACAGGAGAGAGAGGGATACACACAGGAGAGAAGGGTCTACACACAGGTGAGGGAAATACACACAAAAGTGAGGGGCATACACACAGGAGAGAGAAAAAATACACACAGTTGAGAGGAAGATAAACCCAAGAAAGAGGGAGATAAACACAGGAGAGAGAAGGGATACACAAAGTTAAGAAGAAGATACACACAAGAAAGAGAAAGATAAAAACAAGAGAGGAGAATACACACAGGAGGGTGAAGGACACACAGAGCAGAGAGAAGGATACACACAGTAGAGGGGGATACACACAGAAGAGAGTGGCATACAAAAATGAGAGAAAAGGATGCACACAGGATGCAGGAGGATACACACAGGAGAGAGGAAGATACACACAGGAGAGAGAGGGGATACCCAGGGGAGAAAAGAAAATACACACAGGAGGGAGCAGAAATCACACAGGAGACAGGAGGATACACACAGAATAAAAAAGGATACACACAGAAGAGAGGAAGATACACACAAGAGGGACGATGAGAGGAGGATCCCCACAGATGAAAGGAGGATACACAGAAAAGACAAAATGATACACACAGGAGACAATGGGATACACACAGGGGCAAGAAGATACACACAGGAGAGACGAGGATACACACATTAGAAAGGAAGATACACACATGAGAGAAGAGAATACACAAAAGAGACAAAGGCATACACAAAGGAGAGGCTGATACACACTGGATAGAGGGGGATACACACAGGAAAAAAAGGATACATGCAGAAGAGGGGGATACACACAGGAGAGAGGGGGATACACACAAAAGAGAGGAGGATACAGAAAGGAGAGTATAGGATACACACAGGAGAGAAAATGATACAAACAAAAGAGAGGAGGATACACACGTGAAATAAGGATACACACAGGAGAGAGGAGGATACACACAGGAGAGAGAAAAATACACTCAGGAGAGTCGGGATACAAACAGGAGAGTGTGGCATCCACAAATGGGGAGGGGGATACACACAGGAGAGAGGAAAATACACACAACATTAAAAAGAATACACACAAAAATGAGGGGGATAAACGCAAAAGAGAGAAAGATAAACAGCACAGTGGAGGATACACACAGGAGAGAGGAGAATACACATAGGATAGAGGAGGATACACAAATGAGAGGAGAAGTTACACACAGGAGAGAAGAGAATACACAAAAGAGACAAAGGCACACAAAGGAGAGGCTGATACACACAGGATAGAGGGGGATACATACAGGACACAAAGGATACACGCAGAAGAGTGGAATACACACAGGAGAGAGGGACATACACACAGAAGAGAGGAGAATATGCACACAATAGAGCAGGATACACACAATAGAGAGGAGGATACACACAGGAGAGAGAAGGTGTACACACAAGAGAGAAGAAGGTACACACAGGAGAGAAAAGGATACACACAGAAGAGAAAATAATGAAAACAGGAGAGAGGAGGATACACACGTGAAAGGAGGATACACACAGGAGAGAGGGGAATACACTCAGGCGAGTGGGGGATACAAAGAGGAGAGTGTGGCATACACAAAGTGGGAGGGGGACACACAAAAGAGAGGAGCATACACACAAGAGAGAGGAAAATACACACAGTAGAAAAAAGGATACACACAGAAATGAGGGGTATAAACGCAAAAGAGAGGAGGATAAATACAGGAGAGAGGAGGATACACACAGGAGAAAGGAGGATACACAAATGGAGGGGAAGCACACAGGAGAAAGGGGGATACAAACAGGAGAGGGAAAAACACAAAGGATTAGAAATAATACACACAAAAGAGAGTTTGATACACACAAAAGAGAGGAGGATACAGAAAGAAAAGAGGAGGATACACACAGAAGAGGAAATAATACAAACAGGAGAAAGGAGGATACACACGTGAAAGGAGAATTTAAACAGGAGAGAGGAGGATACACACAGGAGAGAGGAGGATACACACAACAGACAGAAAAATACACACAGGAGAAAGATACACACAGGAATGAGGGGAATAACGCAAAAGAGAAAAGGATAAACACTGCAGAGTGTAGGAAACACACAGGAAAGAGAAGAATACACACAGGAGAAAGGGATACACACAGAATAGAGGGGCATACACAGAGAAGAGAGGAGGGTAAACACAGGAGAGAGGAATGATACAAACAGGAGAGAGAAAATACACACAGGAGAGTGGGGCATACACATAAAAGAGAGGGGGATACACACAGGAAACAGGGGGATACCCACAGGGGGAGAAGGATAATGACAGGAGGGAGGAGAATACACACAAAATAGAATAGGATACAGACAGAAGAGAGAAAAATACACGCAGGAGAGAGGAAAATTCACACAGGAGAGAGGATACACCCAGAAGAGAGGAGGATAAACGCAGAAGAGACGAGGATACACACAGTGAAGTGAAAGAATACAGACAGGAGAGGGGGATACAAACAGAAGAAAGGAGCATACAAACAGGTGAGAGGAGTATACATACAGGAGAGAGGAAAATACACACAGGTTAAAGGAGGATAACCACAAAAAAGAGGGGGATAAACACAGGAGAGTGGGTGATACACACAGAATAGGGGTGATACAAACAGGAAAGGGGAGGGTACACAGAGGAGAGAGAAAGATACACAAAGGAGAAAAGAGGATACACAAAAGAGGGGGATACACACAGGAGAGAGGGTGATATACCAAAAAGAAAGAAGGATACACGAGGGGAAGGAGGCAAGATGGCGTCGTAGCAGCGACTCAGGATTGCAGCTCTCAGTGAAGGCGCAGAGGGTGAGTCCTAGCCGCATTCTCAGATGTTCCTTTTATGCCCACAGAGCGTTGAAAGTCCCAGGTGTGGGAGAGATACGGGACGCTAACGCAGCCGGCTAACGCAGCCGGCTCTCGCCACCTCTTCCGCCGGCGCCGCAGCGGGACCCGGCGCGGAACTCACTGGTCTGGGTGCCCTGTTAAACCGGCAATCTGAGATTTCGAAGGGCAGATTGGCAGGTTCATCTGATTGGACGGGACTTGGACAATGAGCCAGACCAGGAGTTTCCTTGGAAGCGTGATCTGAGCCGGGGTAGTGGGCAGCGGCACGGGAGATTGCACGGATCCCAGTGCCCTATCGGCAGGATACTGGGGCGCCAGTGAGAAAGTCGACCTTACAACTTGGGGAGAGGAAGAGAGAGAGAGAGGACGGACTCTGAGGCAGGGAGCTGGGTGATCGGGCTCGGCGGGTCCCACGCTCACGGGGACAAGCAGGGCAGCGACTGGAGATGCTTCAGGCTGAGAGTTTTGCTGCCGGCATCTAGGACGGTGCAGCCCGGTGAGGGAGAGGCGTCCACCATTGCTGACGCCGTCCACCCCACTGAAGTACCGCCCAGGACTGACACAGCCTGCCGTTGCCGAGGCAACCTGCCATAACAGGGAGACTCCGCGCTCCACAGCAGAAAGGAGACCAGAAGCAACAGGGCAGACCCGCGCTAGAAGGTCAGAGCCCTGGCAGGCAAATAGTGAATAGACTGCTGCCTAGTGGGGCAGGACAGTGCAACAGATACTCATAAAGAAAGCCCCAACTCCCTGAGACAGAGCATGTAAGGGAGGGGAAAAAAGGGTGGAGTTTTATGAGTTCTATAGCAGCAGATATAAACAACCTCCCAACAACGCTGAATGAACAACGGAGCTCACAGCTCAGCACTGGAGCTCCTATAAAGCACAGACTGTCTCCTCAAGCAGCTCCCTGACCCCTGTATATCCAAGGAGTCGCCAGAGAAAAGGACTAATCAGACTGACATTTGGCTGGCATTATTCTGGAACAAGGATAGCAGAAGAAGAAACTGGTATCATCCCTCACTGTTCCGCATCTGCTGCAGGTATACCCCAGACAAGCGAGGCCTGGAGTGGACCTCAGCACTCATACAGCAGAGGGGATAGACCATTAGAAGGAAAACTAAGTAACAGAAATACTTCATCATCAAGAATCTCAGCGTCCACAAAGAGACCCAATTGAAAAATCAGCAACTACTAAGACGACAGGCAGATAAATCCATAAAGATGGGAAGAAACCAGCGCAAAAAGGAGAAAAGCACCCGAAACCAAAACACCTCACCTCCAAAAAAGGACCAAAACTCCTCACCAGCAAGGGAACAAAGCTGGACGGAGAATGAATGTGACGAAATGACGGAATCAGACTTCAGAAAGTGGATAATGAGAAACTTCAGTGAGCTAAAGGAACATGTAATAAACCAGTGCAAAGAAACTAAGAACCTTGAAAAAAGATTTGAAAAAAGATTAGAGAAATTGATAACAAGAATGGACAACTTAGAGAGGAATATGAATGAATTGAAGGAGCTGAAAAACACAACACGAGAACTTCGCGAAGCATGCACAAGTTTCAACAGCCGAATTGACCAAGCAGAAGAAAGAATATCAGAAGTTGAAGATCAACTCAATGAAATAAAACGAGAAACCAAGATTAAAGAAAAAAGTACAAAAAGGAATGAACAAAATCTCCAAGAAATGTGGGACTATGTGAAGAGACCCAACCAACGTTTGATAGGTGTACCAGAATGTGATGAAGAGAATGAATCCAAGCTGGAAAACAGTCTTCAGGATATTATCCAGGAAAATTTCCCCAACCTAGCAAGACAGGTCAACACTCAAGTCCAGGAAATACAGAGAACACCACAAAGATACTCCGCAAGAAGAGCAACCCCAAGGCACATAATCGTCAGATTCACCAGGGTTGAAACGAATGAGAAAATACTAAGGGCAGCCAGAGAGAAAGGTCGGGTCACCAACAAAGGGAAGCCCATCAGACTCACAGCAGATCTCTCGGCAGAGACTCTACAAGCCAGAAGAGAGTGGGGGCCAATATTCAACATCCTTAAAGAAAAGAGCTTTCAACACAGAATTTAATATCCAGCCAAACTGAGCTTCATAAGTGAAGGAAAAATAAAATCCTTCACGAACAAGCAAGTACTCAGAGATTTTGTCACCACTAGGCCTGCTTAAAAAGAGCTCCTGAAAGAGGCACTACGCATAGAAAGAAAAAGCCAGTTCCAGCCATCATAAAGCATACCAAATGCTAAAGACCATCAAGAAAATGAAGAATGTACATGAACCAACAGGCAAAACACCCAGCTAGCATCAAAATGGCAGTATCAAATTCACACATAACAATATTAACCCTGAATGTAAATGGGCTAAATGCACCAATCAAAAGACACAGACTTGCAAATTGGATAAAAAACCAAAACCCATCAGTGTGCTGTATCCAGGAAACCCACCTCACACGCAAAGATACACAAAGGCTCAAAATAAAATGATGGAGGAATTTACCAAGCAAATGGAGAGCAACAAAAAGCAGGAGTTGCAATTCTCATCTCTGATAAAATAGACTTTAAAGCAGCAAAGATCAAAAGGGATAAAGAAGGTCATTACATAATGGTAAAAGGATCCATACAACAAGAAGAGCTAAAGATTCTAAATATATATGGACCCAATGTAGGAGCACACAGATATATAAGGCAAGCTCTTAATGACATACAAAGAGACTTAGACTCCCACACAATAACAGTGGGAGACTTTAACACTCCACTGTCAATAGCAGACAGATCAACCAGACAGACAATTAACAAGGATATCCAAGACTTGAACTCAGACCTGGAACAAGCAAACCTGATAGACATTTACAGAATTCTCCACCTCAAATCCACAGAATATACATTCTTCTCAGCACCACATCACACCTACTCCAAAATTGACCACATAATTGGAAGTAAAGCACTCCTCAGCAAATGCAAAACAACGGAAATCATAACAAACAGTCTCTCAGACAATAGTGCAATCAAGTTGGAACTGAGAATTTAGAAAATAACTCAGAAAGGCACAGCTTCATGGAAACTGAACAACTGGCTCTTGAATGTTGATTGGATAAACAATGAAATGAAGGCAGAAATAAAGAAGTTCTTTGAAACCAACGAGAATGAAGACACAACATACCAGATCTTCTTGGACACATGTAAAGCAGTCTGTAGAGGAAAATATATAGCAATAAGTGCCCACATGAGAAGAGTGGAGAGATCCAAAATTGACACCCTATCGTCAAAATTGAAAGAGCTAGAGGAGCAAGATCAAAAAAGCTCAAAACCTAGCCGAAGACAAGAAATAACTAAGATTAGAGCAGAACTGAAGGAGATAGAGACAAGAAAAACCCTTCAAAAAATCAATAAGTCTAAGAGCTGGTTTTTTGAAAAGATCAACAAAATAGACAGACCACTAGCCAGACTGATAAAAAAGAAAAGACAGGACAACCAAATAGATGCAATAAAAAACGAATAAAGGAAAAATCACCACAGATTCCACAGAAATTCAAACCATCATCAGAGAATACTACAAACAACTCTATGCACACAAACTAGTAAATCAGGAAGAAATGGATAAATTCCTGAACGCCTGTGTCCTCCCAAGCCTAAACCAGGAAGAAGCCGAAACTATGAATACACCAATAACAAGGTCAGAAGTTGAGGCAGCAATTAAGAGCCTACCACACAAAAAAAGCCCAGGTCCAGATGGGTTCACAGCTGAATTCTACCAGACACACAACGAGGATCTGTTACCATTCCTTCTGAAACTATTCCAAATAATCCAAAAAGAGGGAACCCTTCCCAAATCATTTTATGAGACCAACATCATCCTGATACCAAAACCTGGCAGAGACTCAAGAAGAAAAGAAAACTTCAGGCCAATATCCATGATGAACATAGATGCAAAAATCTTCAATACAATACTGGCAAATCGATTGCAACAGCACATTAAAAAACTTATCCATCATGATCAAGTAGGATTCATCCCAGGGATGCAAGGCTGGTTCAACATACGCAAGTCTATAAATGTAATTCACCACATAAAGAGAAGCAAAAACAAAAACCACATGATTATCTCAATTGACGCAGAGAAGGCATTTGACAAAATTCAACAGCCCTTTATTTTAAAAACCCTCAATAAACTTGGTATTGATGGAACATATCTCAAAGTAATAAAAGCTATGTACGACACACCAACAGCCAATATCATACCGAATGGGCAAAAACTGGAAGCATTCTCTTTGAAATCCGCCACTAGACAAGGATGCGCTCTCTCACCACTTCTATTCAACATGGTACTGGAAGTTCTAGCCAGAGCAATCAGGCAAGACAAAGAAATAAAGGGTATTCAAATAGGAAAGATGGAAGCCAAATTGTCTCTATTTGCAGACGACATGATAGTATACCTAGAAGACCCCATCACCTCAGCCCAAAAGCTCCTGCAACTGATAAGCAACTTCAGCAAAGTCTCAGGATATAAAATCAATGTGCAAAAATCACAAGCATTCCTATACACCAATAACCGACTTAAAGAGAACCAAATTAAGGACAAACTGCCATTCACAATTGCTACAAAGAAAATAAAATACCTAGGAATACAACTCACTAGGAATGTAAGGGAACTCTTTAAGGAAAACTACAAACAACTGCTCAACGAAATGAGAGGACACAAACAGATGGAGAAACATTCCATGTTCGTGGTTAGGAAGAATCAATATTGTGAAAATGTCTATACTGTCCAAAGTAATTTACACATTCAATGCTATCCCCATCAAACTACCATTGAATTTCTTCACAGAACTGGAAAAAACCACCATGAATTTCATACGGAACCAAAAAAGAGCCCGCATAGCCAAGTCAATTCTAAGCAAAAAGAACACAGCGGGAGGCATCACGCTACGAGACTTCAAACTATACTACAAGGCTACAGTAATCAAAACAGCATGGTACTTGTACCAAAATAGAGATATAGACCAATGGAACAGAACAGAAGCATCGGAGGCAACACAACATATCTACAACCATATTATCTTTGATAAACTAGACAAAAACAGGCAATGGGGAAAGGATTCCCTATTTAATAAATGGTGTTGGGAAAACTGGCTAGCCATGTGCAGAAAGCAGAAACGGGACCCCTTTCTGACACCTTACACTAAAATTAACTCCAGATGGATTAAAGACTTAAACGTAAGACCTGACACCATAAAAACCCTAGAAGAAAATCTAGGCAAAATCGGTCAGGACATAGGAGTAGGCAAGGACTTCATGAATAAAACACCAAAAGCATTGGCAACAAAAGCCAAAATAGACAAATGGGAATTATTCAAACTCCACAGCTTCTGCACGGCAAAAGAAACAGTCACTAGAGTGAATAGGCAACCATCAGAATGGGAAAAAAATCTTTGCCGTTTACACATCTGACAAAAGGCTGATATCCAGAATTTACAAAGAACTCAAACAGATTTACAGAAAAAAAAACAAACAAGCCCATTCAAAAATGGGCAAAGGATATGAACAGAAATTTTACAAAAGAAGACATACATGAGGCCAACAAACATATAAAAAAGTGCTCATCATCATTGGTCATTAGAGAGATGCAAATCAAAACCACATTGAGATATCATCTCACACCAGTTAGAATGGCGATCATTAAAAAATCTGGAGACAGCAGATGCTGGAGAGGATGTGGAGAAATAGGAACACTCTTACACTGTTGGTGGGAGTGTAAACTAGTTCAACCATTGTGGAAGACAGTGTGGTGATTCCTCAGGAACCTAGAAATAGAAATTCCATTTGACCCAGCAACCCCATTACTGGGTATATATCCAAAGGAGTATAAATCGTTCTACTATAAGGACACATGCACACGAATGTTCATTGCAGCACTGTTTACAATAGCAAAGACCTGGAACCAACACAAATGCCCATCGATGATAGACTGAACTGGGAAAACGTGGCACATATACACCATGGAATATTATGCAGCAATCAAAAATGATGAGTTTGTGTCCTTTGTAAGGACATGGATGAATCTGGAGAACATCATTCTCAGCAAACTGACACAAGAACAGAAAAAGAAATACTGCACATACTCACTCATAGGTGGGTGAGAAAAATGAGAACACATGGCCACAGAGAGGCGGTTTACTATACACTGGGGACTGTTGGGGGAAATGGGGGAGGGACAGCGGGGTGGGCTGGGGGATAGCCTGGGGATGAATACCAAGTGTGGGTGAAGGGGAGGAAGGCAGGAAAACACACTGCCATGTGTGTACCTATGCAACTATCTTGCACGTTCTGCACATGTACCCCAAAACCTATAATGCAATAAAAATTAAAAAAATAAAAAATAAAAAAATAAATAAAAAATAAAAAAAAGAAAGAAGGATACACACAGGAGAGAAAAGGAAACAGACAGGAGAGGGGAAAACACACACGAGAAAGGGGGATACACACAGGAGAGATAAGAATACACACAGGAGAGGGGAATACACAAAGGAGAGCAATAGATACACATAGCAGAGTGGAGAATACACAGAGGAGAGAGGGGCTACCCACAGAAGAGTGGAGGATACACATAGGAGAAACGGGGGATACACACAGAGAGAGGGGAGATACACAAAAGAGAGAAGAAGGATACATTCCAGGGAGAAGAGGAATACACACAGAATAGAGGAGGATACACATAGGAGAGAGCAGGATACACACAAGAGAGAGGAAGATACACATAGGTAAAAAACTACAAACAGGAGAGAGGAAAATACACACAGGAGAGAGAAAAATACACACAAAATAGAGAAGGATACACACATAAGACAGAAGGATATACACAGCAGGAGAACGATACACATTAGAGAGGTGATACACTCGGGAGAAAGGAAAGTACACACCAGAGAGAGGAAGATACACACAAATGAGAAAATGGTACACACAGAAGAGAGGAACATACACACAGGAGAGTGGTGATACACACAGGAGAAAGGGGGATAAACACAGGAGAGAAAAGGAATCACAAAAAAAGAGAGGAGGATACACACAGGAGAGGGAGATACACAAATTAGAAAGGAGAATGCACACAGGAAAGGGGATACACACAGAAGAAAGAAGAAGAAAGACAGGAGAGGGGGGATACACACAGGAGATGGGGATACACACAAGAGAGAGAATGATAAACACATGAAAGAAGAAAATACAAAGAGGCGAGAGGGGATACACACAGAAGGAAGGGAAGATACACACAAGAGAAAAAAGGTTTACACACAGGAGAGAGAGGGAAAACACACAGGAGAGAGGAGAAATACACACAGATAAAGGAATATACACGCAGGAGAGAGAAAAATACACACAAGAGTAAAAAGGATACACAGAAGAGAGAAGGATACACAAATAAGAGAGGGGAATGCACACAGGAAAAAAGGATACACACAGGAGAAAAAGAATTTACACAAGGGACAAAAGAATACATACAGAAGCGGGGGATACACAAAGCAGAGAGGGGCATACACACAGTAGCGAACAAGATACACACAGAAGAGAGGAAGATACAAGTAGGAGAGAGGGGATACACACTGGACGGAGGGTGATACACACAGGAGAAAGGGGGGATACACACAAGAGAGAAAGGAATTACACACAGGAGACAGGGGAGAAACACACAGTAGAGAGAAGGGATACACACAGGAGAAAAGAAGATACAAACAAGAGAGTAGAAAATACACACAAGAGAGAGGAGGATGCACACAGGAAAAAGGAGAATACACACAGAAGAGAAGAGGATACACAAATGAGAGAGGAGAATACACACAGGAGAAAGGAGGATACACACAGGAGAGGGACATACACACAGGAGAGGGGATACAAACTAGAGATTTGGATACACACAGGAGACAGGGTAATACACACAGGAGAGAGGGGGATACACACAGGAGATGGGGATACAGACAGGAGAGAGGGAAATACATACAGGGGAAAGGAGAATACACATAAGACAGAGGGGCATAGACACAGTTGAGAGGAGGATACACAGAGGAGAGAGAGGGATACACACAGGAAGGAGGGGGATACACAAAGGAGAGAGAAGGATACACACAGAAGGAGAATAATACACACAGGAGAGATGAAAATACACATAGGAGAGAGGAGGATACACACAGGAGAAAGGAGGATTCACAAAAAAGAGGGGAAATACACAGGAGAGAGGAGGATACAAACAGGCGAGAGGGATACACACAGGAGACGGGGAGGTACACACAGGAGAAAGGGGATACACACAGGAGAGAGGAGGATACAAACAGGAGAGAGGGGTATACACACAGTGAAAGAAGGATAAATACAGGAGAGAGGAGGATACACACAAAAGGGAAGATGATACAAAGAGAAGAGAGGAGGATACACGCAGGAGAGAGGAGAATACACACAGGAGAGGGTGAAATACACACAGGAGGAATGGGGATTCACACAAAAGGAGGGAGATACCCACAGGAGAGAGAATACACACAAGCCAGAGGAGGATACACACAGGAGAGAAAAGAATACACACAGGAGACGGTGTGATACACAAAGGAGAGTGGGGGATACACACAGGAGAAAGGGGGATACAAACAGGAGAGTGTGGCATACACACAAAAGGGAGGGGAATACACACAGGAGAGAGGAGGATACACACAGAAGAGAGAAGGCTACACACAGAAGAGAGGAGTATAAACAAAGAAGAGAAGGAAACAAACAAGAGAGAGGGGGATACACAGAGGAGACGGTGTGATATACACATGAAAGAGAGGGATACACAAAAAAGAGAAAAATACACACAGGCAAGAGTGGTATAAACAAAAAACAGAGAAGGATACACACAGGAGAGAGGCGGTATACACACAGGAGAGTGGGGGATACCCACGGGAGAGTGGGGCATACACACAGGAAGGAAGGTAATACACACAGGAGAGAGAAGGATACACACAGGAAGACAAGAATAAATACAAAAGAGAGAAGGATACACACAAAAGACTAGAAAATACAAACAGAATAAAGGATTATATACGCAGGAAAGAGGAGAATACACACAGGAGAGAGGAGGATACACACAAAAGAGAGGAGAATACACGCAGAAGACAGAAGGATACACACAGGAGATAGAAGAATACACACAGGAGATAAGAAAATACACACTGGAGAGAGTAGGATACACACAAAAGACAAGAGGATACACACAGAGAGAGGGGAAATACATACAGGATAGTGGAAGATACACACAGAAGAGAGGAGGATACACACAGGAGGGAGGATGATCCACACAAATGAAAAAAGGGTACACACAGCAGAGAGGAGTATACACATTGGAGAGAGGAAAAAATACACAGGAGCGTGGGGGATACACACATGTGGAGGGGGATACACACAGGACGGAAAAAGATACACACAGGAGAAAGGAAAATACACTTAGGAGAGAGGAGCGTACACAAAAAAGACATGGGCATACACACAGGAAAGGAAGATACACACAGGAGAATGGGGGATACACAGAGGAAAGGCAGAATACACAGAAAAAGGGGGATACACACAGGAGAAAGGAGCATGCACACAGGAGAGAGGAGGATACACACAGGATAGAGAAGAATACACACAATAGAGAGGGAGATACACAGGGTAGAGAGGGTGTATACACACAGAAGAGAAGAAGATACACACAGAAAAGAGTAAGATACACACAGGATAGAGGAGGATACACACAGGGGAGAGACGGATACACACAGGAGAGAAAAGGATACACACACAAAAAAGAAAAAAAATACAAACAGGAGAGAGAAGGATACACACAGGTGAAAGGAGGATACACACAGGAGAGAGGCAGATAAAGACAAAGAGGGGGATACATACAGGAGGAATGGGGATACACACAGGGGGAGGGGGAATACACACAGGAGAGAGGGGGATACACACAAGAGAGAGGAGGATACACACAGGAGAGAGGGGCATACACACAGGGCGAGGGGAATACACACAGGAGAGTGGAGGATACAAACAGCAGACAGAATTATACGCACAGGAGAGAAGAGAAAACGCACATTACAGAGGAGGATACACAAAGGAGAGAAAGAAAAATAAAGTAAAGAGGGGCATATACACAGGCGAGAGGGATACACACAGAACTGGGGGGATGCACACAGGAGAAATGGGGATCCACAGAGGAGAGGGAAATACACAATGAAAAGAGGAGCATACACACAGGAGAGAGGAAAATACACACAGGAGAGAAGGGGGATACACATAGGAAAAAGGGGGATACACAGAGTAGAGTGGGGCATACACACAGGATGGAGGGGGATACACACAGGGGAGGGGGGATACACACAGGGGAGGAAGGATAAATACAGGAGGGAAGATGGCACACAAAAAAGAGAGGAGGATCCAGACGAAAGAGAGGACGATAAACGCAGGAAGAAAAAGGAAACACACAGGAGCGAGAAGGATACACAGAGGAGAGAGAAGAAAACACGCAGGAGAGAGAAGGATACACACAGGAGAGTTGGGGGATACACACAGAATAGGGTGATACACATAGAATAGAGGAGTATAAACACAGGAGAGAGGAGGATACTCACTGGAGAGAGGAGGATACACACAAAAGATTGGAGGATGCACACAGAAGAGCAGGGGATACACACAGGAGAGAGGGGGATACACACAGGAGAATGGAGAATACACAAGGGAGAGGGGGATACACACAGGAGAGAGAAGGATACATGGAAAAGAGAAAAAAATACACACAGGAGAGAAAATGATACACACAGGAGATGGAAATACACAGGAGAGAGGGGCATACACACAGGAGAGGGTGATACACACAGAAGAATGGGGGATACACATAAGAAAGAGGAGAATAAACACAGGGGAGAAGGATACACACAGAAGAGAAAGGCATACACACAGGAGAAAAGAGAATACACACAGCATAGATTAGTATTCACACAGGAAAGTGGGGATAAACACAGAATAAAGAAGAACACACACAGGAGAAAGAGGGGATACACACAGGAGAGAGGGTGGATAAACAAAAAATAAAGGGGGATACACAGAGGAATGACGAGAGACACACACAGGAGAGAGGAGCATACACACAGGAGAGGAGCATACACACAGGAGAGGGATAGATACACACAGGAGGGAAGGATAAACACAGTAGAGAGGAAGATACACACAGGAAAGAAGAGGATACACAGAAAATAGAAAATGATACACACAGGAGACCGAAGGATACACACAGAAGACAGGGAAATAAACAAAGGAGATGGGAATACACCCAGGAGAGCGAAAAGATACACATAGAAGACAGGGATCCACAAAGAAGGGAGTTGGATACACACAGGAGAGAGGGGGATACACAAAGGAGAGAGGGAAATACACACAAGAGAGATGAGCATACCCACAGGAGAAAGAGCATACACAAAGGAGAGAGGGCGATACACACAGGAAAAAGGGGGATACAAACAGGAGAGTGTGGCATACACACAGAATGGAGGGGTTACACACAGGAAAGAGGAGGATACACACAAAATAGAAAGTGATACACACAGGAGACAGAAAAATACACACAGGAGAGAGGGGGATAAACACAGGAGAGAAAAATACACACAGGAGAGAAAAAGAAACACACAAGGGACAGGGATACACAAAGAAGGAAGTTGGATACACACAGGAGAGAGGGGAATACACACAAGAGAGAGGGGCATACCCACAGGGGAGAGGAGACTACACAACGGAGAGAAGGAGATACACACAGGAAAAAGGGGGATACAAACAGGAGAGTGCGGCATACACACAGAAGGGAGGGGGATACACACAGGAGAGAGGAGGATACACACAGAAGAGAGGAGGCTACACAAAGGAGAGAGGAGGATACATAAAGAAGAGGGAAAACACACAAGAGAGAGGGGATACACACAGGAGAGAGGAGAATACACATAGAAGAGTGGAGGATATAAAAAGGAGAGAGGAGGATACACACAGGAGAGAGAGTAATACACACAAGAGAGGGGGATACACACAGGATAGAAAAGGTTACACATAGGAGAGAACAGGATATACACAGGAGAAAGGATGATACACACAGAAGAGAGAATAATACACACAGGAGAGGGGGATACACACAGGATAGAAAAGAGTACACATAGGAGAAAGGAGGATACACACAGGAGAGAGGAGGATATAAAAAGAAGAGGGGGAAACACACAAGAGAGAGGGGCATACAAACATGCGAGTGGGATAAACACTGGAGACGGTGGGATACTCACAAGAGAGAGGGGAATACACAAAAAAAGAGAGGATGATACACACAGGAGAGAGGAGGCTACACACTGCAGAGAGGAAGATACACAAAGAAGAGAAGAAAACACACGAGAGAGGGTGATACACACAGTCGTTGGGGATAAACACTGGAGACGGTGGGATAAACATAGGAGAAAGGCGGAAACACAAAGGAGAGGGGGTTACACACAGAAGAGAGGTGTATTCACACAAAATAGACGATGATACACACAGGAGAGAGGAAAGATACACATAAGAGAGAGGGGGATACACACAGGAGAGTGGGGCATTAACACAGGAGGGAAGGAGATATACATAGCAGAGAGGGGAATACACACATTGGGAGAATAAATACAGGAGAGAGGAAGATACACACAGAAGAGTGGTGATACACACAAGAGAGCAGAGGGTACACACAGGAGAGAGGAGAATACACAAAGGATAAAGGAGGGTACACAAAGGAGAGGGGGATACACACAGGAGAGAGGGGGTTACACTGAACAAAAGGAGGATACACACAGGAGAGAGGAGGATAAACACAGTAGAGAAGGATATACACAGGAGAGGGGGCATACACACAGCAAAGAAAGATACACACAGGAGAAAGGGGGATAGACACAGGAGAGGGAAGAATACACAAAGGAGAGGGGGATACACACATGAGAACAGGACGTACACACAGAAGAGAGGAGGATTCAAAAAGCAGAGAGGAGGATACACATTGGAGAGAGGGGATACACACAAGAGAGAGGGGGATACACACAGGAGAGAGGGGATACACACAGGAAAGTGCGGGAATACACACAGAAGAGTGGGGGCATACACACACGAGAGAGGAGGTATACACACAAGAGAAAGGTGGATACACACAGAAGAGAGGAGGATACACACAGTAGAGAAAAAGATACACACAGAAGAGGGGGATACACACAAAATTGTGGAGGATACACACAAAATAGAGGAGTTTACACACAAAAGAGAGCAGGATACACACAGGAGACAGAAGAATACACACAGGAGAGAGGGGGATATACACAGGAGAGTGGTGATATACACAGGAGGGAGGAGGGTACACACAGGAGAGAGGGGCATACACACAGGAGAAATGGATAAACACAGGAAAAAATGGTATACACACAAGAAAGAGGAGGATACACACATGAAAGGGGGATACACAAAGATAAAAGGGCGTACACACAGGAGAGAGGAGGATACACACAGGAGACAGGAAGATGAAAACAGAAGAGAGTTGATACACACAGGAGAAAGAAGGTATACAAAGGATTCTTCACAGCCTCACTGAATATTACACACTTGTGATATAGTCTGGAGTCTACTTTTTATGGCCAATTATTCAAAGAATCACTAAATAATGCACAGCTGCTGAATAGTCAGATGTCTCTTTCCTATGACCACTCCTTAAGAGACTCACTAAGTGTACACACCTGGGGAAATAGGATTTACCTTTATCCCCTCATTCACATTCTCACTAAATAAGGCACACCTGTGGAATAGTCAGGAGACTTTTTCATGTGGCCTCTAATTCGGAGTGTCACTGAATAATGTGGTGTAGTCAGGAGTCTATATCACGTAGACACATATTCAGAGCCTCAGTGTGTAAGACAGGCCCCAGATATAGTAAGGAATCTAATTAATATGGCAACATCTTCTGAGCTTCACTGTATAATACACACCTGGAGAATAATTTTGAGTCTCTTTTCGATGGACATTCATTCAGAGCCTCGGTAAAAAATGTACACCTGTGGAGTAGCCAGGAGTCTATTTTATTAGAACACTCATTCATAGACTCAGTGGATAATATGCACGTGTGGATTAGTCAGGATTCCATTTTATATGGCCACTTACTTGTAAACTCAGTGACAAATGCACAAATGTAAAGTGCTCAGCAGACTATTTCATATAGACACTCATTCAGAGATTCATTGAATAATAAAAATATTTAAGATAGACAGGATCCTGTTTTTTATGGTTACACATAAAGAGCCTCATTAAATAATATGAACGTGTGAATTATTCAGGATTCCATTTTACATGGCCACTGACTCGTAACCTCAGTGACAAATGCACAAATGTAAAGTACTCAGCAGTCTATTTTATATAGAAACTAATTCAGAGATTCACTGAATAATACAAATATTTGAGATAGACAGCATCCTGTTTCATATGGTTAAACAAAAAGTGCCTCACTGAGTAATGCACACCAGGGGAAGTGTTAGCAGTCTACTTTATATAGCCTTTAATTTACAGAATCAGGAAATAATGCACACGTGTGTAATATACACTATTCTATTTTATATGGCCGCAAAATGAAAGCCTTTTCCAATACTGCACATGTGGGGAATAATCACTTCTCTGTTTCATATGGTGTTTCGTTTGGTGAATCAAAAACTTATGCACACCTGTGGAGTAAAATGGGTTCTATTTCAGAAAGCCACTCTTTCAGTGTTTTAGTGAATAATATGTATATCTGAAAAGTAAGGAATCTCTTTCACATGGCCACTCGTTCAGGGCCTCTGTGAAGAATACTCCCCTTAAAAATAGTCGTGTCTACTTTAAATGGCTACACATTCAGAGACTCTGTTGGTAATGAACACGTGGGTAATGCACATGAGTCTTTTTTTTATGCCCAATTAGTCACAGTCTCATTCAATAATACTCACCTGGTGAAGAATTAAGAGTCTACTTCATATATATACTCATTAAGAGCCTCAGTGAGTAATGCACACCAGGGCAATAGTCGAGCATTTTTTATATGGCCACTCATTTTGTGTCTCACGGAGTGATATACACCTGAAGAATCCTCAGTATTCTATTTGATACTACCACTCCTTTAGAACTTTATTGAATAATTCACAATGGAGCAATAGTCAGGTGTCTATTTTTTTTTTTTGAAGGTTTAACATCACTCTTTATTTTTAAACAATTTAGAATAGAAAATCAATTCAGGTTGCATTGCAAGGAAGAAATATTAACTGTTATGCCGGTTGAGCATTGTATTGTTATTACTACAGAGTGTTTTTTGATTAGAGTTAGTCGCTACTGAAGCTCATCATTTATTATACACACACTTAAATTTCTTCTCATCTGCATTTATAGGTGCTCTAAAGCCATGCTACACAAAATGTGGTCAATGGACCAGTAGCATCCAAATCATTTGGGACCTAGAGATGGAGATTCTGGTCTCTACTGAATCAGAATCTGTATTTTAACCAAATCCCCAGGTTGTCTTATGTATATGAAATATTGAGGAACATTGTTCTTTTTTTTTTCTTTTTTATGGTGTATCACTCAAAGATTCAGAGAATAACAAACGTCATGGAGTAATTAGGATGCTGTTTTAGACAGCCACGAATTCAGTGCCTTCCTGAATGATACACACCTGTGTAATAGCCTGGTGTATATTTCATATAAACTCTAATTTTGTGTATCGTTGAGTAATCCACACGTGGGGCAGTGTCAGGTGTCTCTTTGGTATGGACACTCAAACAAATCCTGTTGGATTAATGCACACATGTAAAATAATAAGGAGTCTATGTCATACAGTTACTCATGCAGACAAACAGTGAATAAGGCACTTGTGAACTAATTAGAAGTCTGGTTCTTATGGACCCTCTTTCACAGTCTCACTGAATATTACACACTTGTGATAGAGTCTGGAGTCTATTTTTTATGGCCACACACTCAGAGAAATTACTTAATAATGCACACCTGCGGAATAGTCAGAAGTCTCTTTTCTATGGCCACTCGTTAAGAGCCTCACTAACTGTGCACACCTGGGGAAATAGGATTTACCATTATCCCCTCATTTAGAGTCTCACTAAATAATACACACCTGTGGAATAGTGAGGAGACTCTTTCCTATGGCCACTCGTTAAGAGCCTCACTAAGTGTACACACCTGTGGAAATAGTCAGGATTTACCTATATCCCTTCATTCAGAGTCTCACTAAATAAAGCACACCTGTGGAATACTCAGGAGATGTTTTCATGTGGCCTCTAATTCGGAGTGTCACTGAATAATGTGATGTAGTCAGGAGACTATTTAAGGTAGGCACATATTCAGAGCCACAGTGAATAAAACAGGCCCTTTATGTTGTAAGGAATCTAATTAATATAGCCACATCTTTTGAGCCTCACTGAATAATACACACCTGGAAAATAATTTATAATCTCTTTTCGATGGACATTCATTCAGAGCCTCTGTAAATAATGTACACCTGCAAAGTAGCCAGTAGTCTATTTTATTAGGACATTCATTCATAGCCTCAGTGGATAATATGCACGTGTGGATTAGTCCGGATTCCAATTTATATGGCCAGTGACTCGTAACCTCAGTGAAAAATGCACAAATGTAAAGTACTCAGCAGTCTATTTCATATAGACACTCATTCAGAGATTCACTAAATAATACAAATATTTATTATGGCAGAATCCTGTTTCATACGGTCACACAAAATGAGCCTCACTGAGTAAGGCACACCTAGGGAAGTGTTAGGAGTCTAATTTATATAGCCTCTCATTTACAGCCTCAGGGAATAATGCACACGTGCGGAATAGACAATAGACTATTTTATATGGCCCAAAAATCAAAGCCTGAGTGAGTAATACACAACTTTGGAATAGTCACTTGTTTATTTTACATGCCAAAATATTTGGAGACAGAGTCAATAATACACGCCTGTGGACAAGTCAGAAAACAATTTCATATAGCCAAAGTTTCAGAGCCTCAGTGAATAATACATACCTGGGATATACTCAGGACGCTATTACATGTGACATTAATTTTAGAGTTTCCTTGAATAAGAAACACCTCTATTGTAGTCACAATTCTATTTTCTATAGCCACATATTCAGAGCCTAACTGAATAACATACACCTTGGGAAAGTTAAAATTCTATGTCGTATAGCCAATCATTTAGAGTCAAATGTAAAAACGCAACCCTGAGGAGCATTCATGAGGCTCTATTTTATGGCCACTCATTCAGAGCTTCAAAGAATAGTACAGACCTATGAAAACGTCAGCAGTGTACTTTCCACAGCCACTTATTCAGAACCTCAGTGAGGAATCATATATATCTGGAAAATACTCGGGATTATATTATATATAGCCACTTATTCAGAGACTCACTGAATAATGCACAGCTAAGGAATAGTCTGAAGATTATTTGATATGACCCTTCACCCAGCGAGTCAGTGGATATTGCAGAACTGAAAAATAGTCAAGAGGATAGAGTCAAGGGTTTATGTTATGTGGTCACTCGTTCAGAATCTCACTGAAGAATACACACCTTGGGAATAGTCAATGTCCAAGTCATATGGACACTCAATCACAGCATTACCGAATAATGCACAATGGGGCAATAGCAAAGAGTCCATTTTATATGGCCTGTCATTCAGAGCCTCAGTGCATAATAAACAGCTGTGGAGTAGTCAGGACCCTATTTAAGGTAGACCCAAATTAATCAGCTCCGTGAATGATACACACATGTGTCAGAGTCAGGAGACTATTTGACCTAGACACTCATACAGAACCTTTTCGAATACTGAAGATGTGGGGAAAAATCACTAGTCTGTTTTACATGGTGATTCGCTTGGAGAATCAAAAAATAACGTACTCCTTTTGAGTAAAATGGGTTCTATTTCATAAGGCCATTCTTTCAGTGTTTTAATGTGGAATATTTATATCTGGTAAGTCAGGAATCTCTTTCACATGGCCACCCGTTTAGGGTCTCTGTGAAAAACACTCCCCTCAAAAATAGTCAAGGGTCTACTACAAATGGCTACACATTCAATGTCTCTGTACGAAACGCACACCTGGGCAATATACTGGAGTCTCTTTTTGATGCCCACTTAGTCAGAAACTCATTCAATAATACACAAAAAAAGGAAGATTTAAGAGTCTACTTCATGTAGCCACTCATTTAGAGCCTCAGTGAATAATGCACACAAGGGTAATAATCGAGCATTTTTTATATGGCCACTCATTTTTGTGCCTCACTGAGTGATATACACCTGAAGAATCCTCAGGATTTCATTTGATACTACAACGCACTTAGCACCTTATTGAATAATTCACAATGAAGCAATAGTCAGGTTTCTATTTTGTATGGTCTATCATTCAAAGATTCTGTGAATAGTAAACTTCTATGGAGTAATCAGGACGCTGTTTAACATAGCCATGGATTAAATGCCTTGCTGAATGATACGCAACTGTGTGATAGTCATGAGTCTATTTCATATGAACTCTAATTTTGTGTATCGCTGAGAAATACACACCTGGGGCAGTATCAGGAGTGTAGTTGGTATGGACACTCAAACAGAGCCGGTTTGATTAATGCACACGTGGATAATAATGAGGAGTCTATGTCATATGGCTACTCATTCAGGCAAACTATGAATAATGCACATGTTGAGTAATTAGAAGTCTGTTTCGTATGGCCCCTCTTTCACAGCCTTACTGAATATTATACATTTGTGATATAGTCTGGAGTCTATTTTTTATTGCCACTCATTCAGAGAATCAATAAATTATGCACACCTGTGGAATAGTCAGAGGTCTCTTTTCTATGGCCACTCATTAAGAGCCTCACTAAGGGTACACACCTGGAGAAATAGTCAGGATTTACCTTTATCCCCTCATTCAGAGTCTCACTAAATAATGCCCACCTGTGGAATAGTCAGGAGACTTTTTGATGTGGCCTCTAATTCGCAGTGTCACTGAATAATGTGGTGTAGTCAGGAGTCTATTTCATGTAGACACATATTCAGAGCTTCAGTGAATAAGACAGACACTTGATATAGTCAGGAATCTAATTGATATGGAAACATATTCTGAGCCTTACTGAATAATACACACCTGGGGAATAATTTGGAGTCTATTTTCGATGGACATATATTCAGAGCCTCGGAAAATCATGTACACCTGTGGAGTAGCCAGGAGTCTATTTTATTAGGACACTCATTCATAGCCTTAGTGGATAATATGCACGTGTGGATTAGTCAGGATTCCAATTTATATGGGCACTGACTCGTAACCTCAGTGAAAAACGCAAAAATGTAAAATTCTTAGCAGTATATTTTATATAGACACTCATTCAGGGATTCACTGAATAATACAAATATTTCAGATAGACAGCATCCTGTTTCATATGGTTAAAAAAAAAGAGCCTCACGGAATAATGCACACCACGGGAAGTGTTAGGAGTCTACTTTATATAGCCTTTATTTTACAGAATAAGAAAATAATGCACACGTGTGAAATAGACACGAGTCTATTTTATATGTCCAAAAAATCAAAACCTTTTCGAATCCTGCACATGTGGGGAATAATCACTTGTCTGTTTCATATGGGGTTTTGTTTGGTGAATCAAAAACTTATGCACACCTCTGGAGTAAAATGGGTTCTATTTCAGAAGGCCACTCTTTCAGTGTTTTAGTGAATAATATGTATATCTGAAAAGTAAGGAATCTCTTTCACATGGCCACTCGTTCAGGGCCTCTGTGAAGAATACTCCCCTCAAAAATAGTTAAGTGTCTACTTTAAATGGCTACACATTCAAAAACTCTGTAGGTAATGAACACCTGGGCAATACACCTGAGTCTCTTTTTATGCCCACTTAGTCAGAGTCTCATTCAATAATACACACCTGGGGAAGAGTTAAGAGCCTACTTCATGTAGCCACTTATTTAGAGCCTCAGGGAATAATGAACACCATGGTAATAGTCGAGCTTTTTTTATATGGCCACTCATTTTGTGCCTCACTGAGTGATACACACCTGTAGAATCCTAAAGATTCTATTTGACACTACCACGCATTTAGCACCTTATTGAAGAATTCACAATGGAGCAATAGTCAGGTTTCTATTTTATATGGTCTATAACTCAAAGTTTCAGTGAATAATAAATTTCTATGGAGTAATCAGGACGCTGTTTAAGATAGCCACGAATTAAGTGCCTTTCTGAATGATACACAACTTAGTAACAGCCTGGCGTCTATTTTATATAAACTCTAATTTTGTGTATGCTTGAATAATATACACCTGAGGCAGTGTCAGGAGTCTATGTGGTATGGACACTCAAACAGATCCTGTTTGATTAATGCACACGGGTATATTAATGAGGAGTCTATGTAATATGGCTACTCATTCAGACAATCAGTGAATAATGCACATGTAAAATAATTAGCAGTCTGATTTTTATGGAACTTCGTTCGGTCTCACTGAATATTACACACTTGTGATATAGTCTGGAGTCTATTTTTTATGGCCACTCATTCAGAGAATCACTAAATAATGCACACCTGCGGAAGAGTCAGAAGTCTCTTTCCTATGGCCACTCGTTAAGAGCCTCACTAAGTGTACACACCTGGGGAAATAGTCAGGATTTAACATTATCCCCTCATTCAGAGTCTCACTAAATAAAGCACACCTGTGGAATAGTCAGGAGACTCTTTTCTATGGCCACTCGTTAAGAGCCTCACTAAGTGTACACACCTTGGGAAATATTCATGAAAATATCTATATCCCTTCATTCAGAGTCTCACTTAATAATTCACACCTGTGGAATAGTCAGGAGACTTTTCCATGTGGCCTCTAACTCAGAATGTCACTGAGTAGTGTGATGCAGTCAGGAGTCTATTTCATGTAGACACATATTCAGAGACACAGTGAATAAAACAGGCCCTTTATGTTGTAAGGAATCTAATTAATATGGCCACATCTTCTGCACCTCACTGAATAATACACACCTGGAGAATAATTTGAAGTCTATTTTAGATGGACATTCATTCAGAGCCTCAGTAAATAATGTACACCAGTGGAGTAGACAGCAGTCTATTTTATTAGGACACTCATTCATAGCCTCAGTGGATAATATGCACATGTGGATTAGTCCGGATTCCAATTTTTATGGCCATTGACTTGTAACGTCACTGAACAATGCACAAATGTAAAGTACTCATCTGTGTATTTCATATAGACATTCATTCAGAGATTCACTAAATAATAAAATATTTAATACCGAAACACCCTGTTTCATATGGTCACACAAAATTAGCCTCACTGGGTAAGGCATACCTAGGGAAGTGTTAGGAGTCTAATTTATATAGCCTCTCATTTACAGCCTCAGGGAATAATGCACACGTGCGGAATAGACAATAGACTATCTTATATGGCCAGAAAATCAAAGCCTGAGTGAGTAATACACAACTTTGGTATAGTCACTTCTCTATTTTACATGCAATAGAGTCAGAGTCAATAATACACGCCTGTGGACAAGTCCGAAAACAATTTCATATGGCCAAAGTTTCAGAGCCTCAGTGAATAATACATACCTGGGAAATACTCAGGACGCTATCACATGTGGCATCAATTTCAGAGATTCTTAGAATAAGAAACACCTTTATTTTAGTCAGAATTCTACTTTTTATATACACATATTCAAAGCCTAACTGAATAAAATATACCTTGGGAAAAGTTAAAATTTTATTTCGTATAGACACTCATTTAGAGCCGAATGTATAAACGCACGCCTGAGGAGTATTCAGGAGGCTCTATTTTATGGCCACTCATTCAGAGCTTCACAGAATAATACAGACCTATGAAAATGTCAGGAGTGTATTTCACACGGCCACTCATTAAGAAACTCAGTGAGGAATAATATATATCTGGAAAATACTCGGGATTATATTATATGTAGCCACTTATTCAGAAAATCACTGAATAATGCACAGCTAAGGAATAGTCTGGAGACTATTCGATATGACTCTTCACCCAGCGACTCAGTGGACAATGCAGAACTGAAAAATAGTCAAGAGGATAGAGTCAAGGGTTTATGTTATGTGGTCACTCGTTCAGAATCTCACTGAAGAATACACACATTGGGAATAGTCAGTGTCCAAGTCATATGGACACTCAATCACAGTATTACCGAATAATGCACAATGAGGCAATAGTAAAAAGTCTATTTCATATGGCCTGTCATTTGGATCTTCAGTGCATAATAAAAAGTTGTGGAGTAATCAGGACCCTATTTAAGGTAGTTCCAAATTAAATCCGTGAATGATACACACATGTGTCAGAGTCAGGAGATTATTTGACATAGACATTCGTACAGAAACTTTTCGAGTACTGCACATGTGGGGAATAATCTCTAGTGTGTTTCACATGGCGATTAGTTTGGAGAATCAAAAAATAACGCACACCTGTTGAGTAAAATGGGTTCTATTTCATCAGGCCACCCTTTCAGTGTTTTCGTGCATAACATGTATATCTGATAAGTCAGGAATCTCTTTCACATGGCCACTCGTTCAGGGCCTCTGTGAAGAACACTCCCCTCAAAAATAGTCAAGGGCCTACTTCAAATGGCTACACATTCAAAAACTTTGTATGTAATGAACACCCGGGCAATCCACCTAAGTCTCTTTTTGATGCCCACTTAGTCAGAGACTCATTCAATAATACACAACAAAGGAAGATTTAAGAGTCTACTTTATGTAGCCAATCATTTAGAGCCTAGTGAATAATTCACACCAGGGTAATAGTCGAGCATTTTTTATATGGCCACTCATTTTGTGCCTCACTGAGTGATAAACACCTGAAGGATCCTCAGGATTCTATTTGATACTACCACTCATTTAGAAACGTATTGAATGATTCACAATGGAGCAATAGTCATTTGTCTATTTCATATGGTCTATCATTCAAAGTTTCAATGAAGAGTAAACTTCTTATTTTTTTAATTTTTCTTTTATTAATCTGATTTTTTTATTTTTTAAAAATTTTTATTGCATTATAGGTTTTGGGGTACATGTGCAGAACGTGCAAGATAGTTGCATAGGTACACACATGGCAGTGTGTTTTGCTGCCTTCCTCCCCTTCACCCACACTTGTCATTCTTCCCCAGGCTATCCCTCCCAAGCCCCCCCCGCGGTCCCTCCCACATTCCCCCCAATAGACCCCAGTGTATAGTAGACCGCCTCTTTGTGTCCATGTGTTCTCATTTTTCTCACCCGCCTATGAGTGAGTATATGCGGTATTCCTTCTTCTGTTCTTGTGTCAGTTTGCTGAGAATGATGTTCTCCAGATTCATCCATGTCCTTACAAAGGACACAAACTCATCATTTTTGATTGATGCATAATATTCCATGGTGTATATGTGCCATATTTTCCCAGTCCAGTCTATCATCATTGGGCATTTGGGTTGTTTCCAGTTCTTTGCTATTGTAAACAGTGCTGCAATGAACATTCGTGTGCATGTGTCCTTATAGTAGAATGATTTATAGTCTTTTGGATATATACCCAGTAATGGGGTTGCTGGGTCAAATGGAATTTCTATTTCTAGGTCCCTGAGGAATCGCCACACTGTCTTCCACAATGGTTGAAATAATTTACACTCCCACCAATAGTGCAAGAGTGTTCCTATTTCTCCACATCCCCTCCAGCACCTGCTGTCTCCAGAAATTTTAATGATCGCCGTTCTAACTGGCATGAGATGGTATCTCAATGTGGTTTTGATTTGCATCTCTCTAATGACCAGTGATGATGAGCATTTTTTTCATATGTTGGTTGGCCTCATGTATGTCTTCCACAGAACTGAAAAAAACCCAGGAATTTCATATGGAACCAAAAAAGAGCCTGCATAGCCAAGTCAATTCTAAGCAAAAAGAACACAGCGGGAGGCATCACACTACCAGACTTCAAACTATACTACAAGGCTACAGTAACCAAAATAGCATGGTACTGGTACCAAAACAGAGATATAGACCAATGGAACACAACAGAAGCATCGGAGGCAACACAACATATCTACAACCATATTATCATTGATAAACCAGGCAAAAACAAGCCATGGGGTAAGGATTCCCTATTTAATAAATGGTATTGGGAAAACTGGCTAGCCATGTGCAGAAAGTAGAAACTGGACCCCTTCCTGATACCTTACACTAAAATTAACTCCAGATGGATTAAAGCCTTAAACATAAGACCTGACACCATAAAAACCCTAGAAGAAAATGTAGGCAAAATCATTCAGGACATAGGAGTAGGCAAGGACTTCATGAATAAAACACCAAAAGCATTGACAACAAAAGCCAAAATAGACAAATGGGATATAATCAAACTCCACAGCTTCTGCACGGCAAAAGAAACAGTCACTAGAGTGAATCGGCAACCATCAGAATGGGAAAAAATCTTTGCAGTTTACACATCTGACAAAGGGCTGATATCCAGAATTTACAAAGAACCCAAACAGATTTACAAGAAAAAAACAAACAAGCCCATTCAAAAACAGGCAAAGGATATGAACAGACACTTTACAAAAGAAGACATACATGAGGTCAACAAACACATGAAATAATGCTTATCATCACTGGTCATTAGAGAGATGCAAATCAAAACCAGATTGAGATACCATCTCATGCCAGTTAGAATGGCGATCATTAAAAAAAATCTGGAGAACATCATTCTCAGCAAACTGACACAAGAACAGAAAAAGAAATACCGCATATACTCACTCATAGGTGGGTGAGAAAAATGAGAACACATGGACACAGAGAGGCGGTCTACTATACACTGGGGACTGTTGGCGGAAATGGGGGAGGGACAGTGGGGGGGGCTGGGGGTATAGCCTGGGGATGAATACCAAGTGTGGGTGAGGGGGAGAAAGGCAGCAAAACACACTGCCATGTGTGTACCTATGCAACTATCGTGCACGTTCCCCACATGAACCCCAAAACCTATAATGCAATAAAAATTAAAAAAAAAAATCTGGAGACAGCAGATGCTGGCGACGATGTGAAGAAAATAGGAACACTCTTACACTGTTGGTGGGAGTGTAAATTAGTACACCCATTGTGGAAGACAGTGTGGCGATTCCTCAAGGACCTAGAAATAGAAATCCCATTTGACCCAGCAATCCCATTACTGGGTATATATTCAAAGGACTATAAATCATCCTACTATAAAGACACATGCACACGAATGTTCATTACAGCACTGTTTACAATAGCAAAGACCTGGAACCAACCCAGATACCCATCGATGATACACTAGATTGGAAAAATGTGGCACATATACACCATGGAATATTATGCAGCAATCAAAATTGATGAGTTTGTGTCCTTTGTAAGGACATGAATGAATCTGGAGAACATCATTCTCAGCAAACTGACACAAGAACAGAAAACGAAATAACGCATATTCTCACTCATAGGCGGGTGAGAAAAATGAGAACACATGGACACAGGAAGGGGGTCTACTACACACTGGGGACTATTGGTGGAATGGGTGAGGGACAGCGGGGGGGCTGGGGAGGTATAGCCTGGGGATAAATGCCAAGTGTGGGTGAAGGGGAGAAAGGCAGCAAAACACACTGCCATGTGTGTACCTGTGCAACTAACTTGCACGTTCTGCACATGTACTCCAAAACTTTTAATGCAATAAAAATTCAAAAAATTAAAAAAAAAGAAGAAAGCAATAAACACGTATTAGAAATAAAAAAAAAATTCACACCTGTGGAATAGTCAGGAAACTTCTTTTATGTGGCCTGTCATTCAATGTGTCATTAAAAAATGTGGTGTAGTCAGGAGACTCTTTCATGTAGACACATATTCAGAGCCTCAGTGCATAAGATAGACCCTTGGTATAGTAAGAAATCTAATTAGAACAACCACATCTTCAGAGGCTCACTGAATAATACACACCTGGGGAATAATTTGGAGTCTATTTTCGATGGATATTCATTCAGAGACTCTGTAAATACTGCAGACCTGTGAAGAAGCCAAAAGTCTATTTCATTTGGAAACACATTCATAGCCTTAGTGGATAATATGCACATGTGAATTAATCAGGATTCCATTTTAATATAGCAACTGACTCATAACCTCAATGAATAATGCACAAAAGTAAAGTGCTCAGCAGTGTATTTCATATAGCCATTCATTCAGAGATTCACAGAATAATAAAAATATTCGAGATAAACAGCCTCCTGTTTCATGTTGTAATACAAAAAGAGCCTCACTGAGTGACACACACCTGGGAAAGTTTTAGAAGTGTGCTTTACATAGCCTCTCATTTACAGCCTAAGGGAATAATGCACACGTGTGGAATAGACACTAGTCTATTTTATATGGCCACAAAATCAAAGCCTGAGTCAGTAATACACAACTTCCGAATAGTCACTAGTCTATTCCATATGCCCAAATATTTTGAGTCAGTGTCAATAATACACGCCTTTAGACTAGTCAGGAAACCATTTTATATGGCCAAAGTTTCAGAGACTCAGTGAATAATAAACACTTGAGGAATACTCTGGACGGTATTACATGTGGCATTTCTTCAGAGGTTCATTGAGTAAAGAACTGCTGTATTGTATTCAGAATTCTATTAGATATAGCAACATACTCAGAGCCTAACTGAATAACAGACACCTTGGGAAAGTCAGGATTCTATTTCGTATAGCCACTCACTTACAGATGAATGTAAAAACTCATGCCTGAGTAGTATATAGGAGTCTCTATTTTATGGCTACTCATTCAGAGCCTCACAGAATAATACAGACCTATGAAAATGTCAGGAGTGTACTTGACATGGCCACTTTCTCAGTTCCTCAGTGAAGAATCATATATATCTGAAAAATACTCAGGATTCTATTATATATAGCCACTTATTAAGAGACTCACTGAATAATGCACACCTGCAGAACTGTCTGGAGATTATTTGATATGAACGTTCACCCAGCGAATCAGTGGAAAATGCAGAGCTGAGATATAGTCAGGAGGACAGAGTCAGGAGTCTGTTTTATGTGGTCACTCGTTCAGAAACTGACTGAAGGAAACACCCCTTGGGAATACTCAGAGTCCAGGTCACATGGCCACTCGATCGCAGCATTACTAAATAATGCACAATGGGACAATATAAAGAGTCTACTTCATATGGCCTCTCATTCAAAGCTGCATTGCATAATAAACAGCTGTGGAGTAGTGAGGACCCTATTGATGGTAGCCATAAATAAAGCAGCTCCGTGAATGATACACACATGTGTGAGAGTCAGGAGACTATTTGATATGGACACTCATACAAAACCTCTTCGAATATTGCACATTTGGGGAATAATCACTAGTTTATTTTATATGGTTGTTCGTTTGGAGAGTCAAAAAATAATGCGCACCTGTGGAGCAAAATGCGGTCTATTTCATAAGGCCACTCCATCGGTGTTTTAGTGAATAACATGTATATCTGTTAAGTCAGGAATCTCTTTTACATGGCCACTCATTTTGTGCCTCTGTAGATAATACTCCCCTCAGAAACAGTCAACGGTCTACAAATGCCTACGCATTCAGAGACTCTGTAAGTAATGAACACCAGGGCAATACACCTGAGTCTCTTTTTTATGCCTACTTAGTCAGTGTCATTCAATATTACAACCTGGTGAAGAATTAAGTGTCTACTTCATGTGGCCACTCATTTCGATCCTAAGTGAATAATCCATACCAGGGTAATAGTCGAGCATTTTTTATATGGCCACTCATTATGTTCCTCCCTGAATGAAACACACCTGGGAAATTCTCAGAATTCTGTTTCATACTACCACTCATTTAGGACCTCATTGAATAATTCACAATGAAGCAATAGTCAGGTGTCTATTTTTTATGGCCTCTCATTCAAAGTTTTAGTGAATAATGAACTTCTATGGAGTAATCAGGACACTGTTTAAGATAGCCATGAATAAAGTACCTTCTTGAATGATACACACCTGGGTGGTAATCAGGAGGGTATTTAATATGAACTCTAATTCTGTGTAATGCTGAGTAATACACAGAACCTCTTCCAATATTGCACATGTGAAGAATAATCACTAGTCCATTTCATATGGTCGTTCATTTGGAGAGCCAAAAAATAACATGGGAGAGGGGTGGTACACACAGGAGAGTGAAAGGTACACACAGGAAATAGTGGGTAAATAAAGGAGTGAAGAGAATACACAAAGCAGAGGTGGATACACAACAAAGGGTAGAGGATACACAGAGAAGAGAGGAGAATACACACAGGAGAGAGGAGAATAAACAAAGGAGAAAGAAATACACAGAGCAGAAAGGGGCATACACACAGTAGAGGGTGATACATACAGGAGAAAGAAGGATAAACACAAGGGAGAAGAAGATGCACACAGAACAGTGGGAAACGCAAAGGAGAGAGAAGCGTACACACAGAATAAAAAAGGATACACACAGCAGAGAGGAGGATCCACAAAGGAGAGAGGGGATACACAGAGGAGAGAAAAAAATACACACAGGAGAGAGAAAGTATACACACAAGAGAAAGGGGGTTACACTTAGGAGAGAGGGGATACACACAAAGGAGAGAGGAACACAAACTGAAGAGGGGGGCATACACACAAGAGAGAGGGGAAACACACACAAAAGAGAGGGTTGATATACACAGAAGAGAAAAATGATACAGACAGGTGAGAGGAGGATACACACCGGAGAAAGGAGGATACACACTAGAGAGAGAAGGGTACACACAGGAGAGGTGAATATACACAGGAATGAGGAGGATTCACACCGGAAAGAATAAAATACACACAAAAGACAGGAGGATACACACAAAAGAGGGAAAAATACACACGGTAGACACAAGGATAGACACAGGAGAGAGAAGGATACATACAGGAGAGTGGTGATACAAACAGGAGAGATGAGTGTTCACACAGGAGGATAGAGGATACACACATGAGAGAGATGGATACACACAGGTGAAAGGAGAATACACACCACAGAAAGGAGAATACACACAGGATAAAGGGAATACACACAAGAGTGAGAAAGATCCACACAGGAGAGAAGGGAATGCACACAGGAGAGAGGTGGATACACACAGAAGTGGGGCATACACACAAAGGAAAGGGGATACACACAGGAGTGAGGGGGCATACACAGGGAGAGTGGTGATCCACACAGGATTGTTGAGGGTACACACAGCAGAGAGGGGGTACACACAGGAGAGAAGATGATATACAAATGAAAAAAGATACACACAGAAGAGTAGGGAATAAACAGAGGAGAGAGGAGGATACACGATGGAGAGAGGAGGATAAACACAGGAGAAAGAGATACACACAGGAGAGAGGGGCTTACAAACAGAAGAGGGGAATACACACAGAAAAAAAAAGATAAACACAGGAAAGAGGATTAAACACACAGGAGAGGGGGATACACACAAGAGAGAGGTGCGTAGACACAGGAGAAAACACGATAAACACAGCAGAGAAAAAGAGACACACAGGAGAGTGGTGATACACAAAAAAGAGAGGGGGATACGCACAGAAGATAGAAGGAAAATACACAGAACGGAGGGTGTTACACACAGAAAAAAGAAGGGATACCAACAGGAGCGAGAAAGGATACCCACAGAAAAGAGAAAAATGCACACAGGAGAGGGGGATACACACAGTAGAGAGGAGAATGCACACAAAAGAGAGGAGGATACACACAGGAGAAAGGAGGATACACGCAGGAGAGAGGAGGGTAAACACAGGATAGAGGGGGATTCACACAGGAGAGAGGAGGATACAGGCAGCAGAGAGGAGGATACACACACGAGAGAAAAAGGTACACATAGGCGAGTGGATAATACACAGAGAAGAGAGGAGGATACACACAAAGAAGAGGAAGATACTAACAAAGAAAGGGAAATAAACACAGGAGAAAGGAGGATACACACAGGAGAGAAGGATACAAACAGGAGAAAGGAGGATACACAAAGAAGAGAGGAAACACACAGGAGAGAGGGAAATACAGACAGGCGGGAAAGATAAACATATAAGAGGAGATATACACAAAGGAGAGAGGTTGATACACACAAGAGAGGGGCATAAAAACAGGAAAGAGGGGCTTATGCACAGAAGAGAGGAGGATACACACAGGAGAGAGGGTGAATACACAAAAAAGAGAGGGGGATACACACAGAAGAGTGAAGCATACACACAGGAGGGAAGGGAATACACACATGAGAGAGGGGGATACACACAGAGAAAAAAGGATAAATACAAAAAAGAGGAGGATACACACCAAAAAGAGAAGGATACAAATAGAGGAGAGGAGGATAAACGCAGGAGATTGGAGAATACACAGGGGAGAGGAGGATTAACACAGGAGAGGGGAGGATACAGGCAGGAGAGAGGAGGATAGACACAAGAGAGAGGGAAAAGATACACAGGAGAGAGGAGGATTAACACAGGAGAGGGGAGGACACAGGCAGGAGAGAGGAGGATAGACCCAAGAGAGAGGGAAAAGATACACAGGAGAGAGGATGATACACACAGGAGTGGCATGATACACACAGGAGAGAGGAGGGTACACAAAGTAGAAAGTAGAATACACAGAGGAGAAAGGAGGATACACAAAGGAGAGGCGGCTACACATAGAAGAGAGGGAAATACACCGAGAAGAAGGGAGGGTACACAAAGTCGAGGAGAGGATACACACAGGAGGGGTAATACTCACAGGAAAGAGACCCATAAACACAGTAGAGAAGAATACACACAAAAGAAAGAAAAATACACACAAAAGAGAGAAGGATACACACAGGATAGGGAGATACACAAAAGAGAGTGGGGCGTACACACAGGAGAGAGGAGGATAAACACAGCAGAAAGGAGGATACACACAGGAGAGACGGGATACACACAAGAGAGAGGAAGATAAAAACTGGAGAGAGGGAAGATACACTCAAAAGAGAGGGTGGATACACACAGGAGAGAGGAGTGGTACACACAGGAGAGAAATAAGATACACACATTAGAGAGGAGGAAACACACAGGAGAAAGGAGGATACACACTTGTTAGAGAAATATACACACAGGAGAGGGGGATACATACAGGAGTGAAAAGGATACACACAGGAAAGTAGAAAATACACACAGGAGAGAGAAGAATACACACAGGAGAGGAGTGATACACACAGGAGAGATGAAGGTTTACATAGGAGAAAATAAGATACAAACAGGAGAGAGACAGATACACACAGGAGAGAGGAGTATACACACAGCAGAGAGGAGGATACACACAGGAGAGAGGGTATACACACAGAATTGAGAAAGATCCACAGAGGAGAGAAGGGAATGCAAACAGGAGAGAGGTGGATACACAGAGAAGTAAGGCATACACACAGCAGAGAGGAGGATTTACGCAGGAGAGAGGAAAATACAAGCAGGAGAGAGGGGGATACACACAAAAGAAAGGGGTATACACACAGGAGGGTTGTATACACACAGGATAAAGGAGAATACATGCAGAAGAGTGGAGAATACTCACAGCACAGAGCAGGATACAAGCAGGAGAGAGGAGGATACATACAAAAGAGAGAAAAATACACACAGGATTGAAGGGGATACACACAAGAGAGAGAATGATACACACAGGAGAAAAAAGAATACCACAAAAGAGAGGAGGATACACAGAGGAGCGAGTGATACATACAGGTGAGAGAAGAATACACACAAGAGAAAGAGACGTACACACAGAAAAGGGGGAAACACAGAGGAGAGAGGAAAATACCCAAGGGAGAAAATGATACACACAAAAGAGGGAAATACACTCAGGAGGGAGGAAGATGCACAGAGAAGAATGGGAAATACACACAGAAAAAAGGAGGATACACAAAGGCGAGAGAAGGAGACACACAGGAGAGGGGCGTACACACAGAAGAGAGGGTGATATGCACAGGAGAAAGAGAAACACAGATGAGAGTGTGGGATACACACAGGAGAATGAAGGATAAAGACAGGAGAGGAAAATACATACAGGAGAGAGTGGCATAGACAGCGGAGAGGGGAGGACACACGCAGGAGAGAGGAGGATACACAAAGGATATAGGGGGATAGACACAGGAGAGAGAAAGATACACACAGGAGAGAAAATGATACACACAGGAGATAGGAGAATACACATAGGAGAGGGAGATACACACAGGAGACAGGGGCATACACTCAAAATAAAGGGATACACACAGGAGAAAGAGGAATACACACGGGAGAGTGGAGAATACACACAGGAAAAAGTGATACACACAGGAGAGAGAGGAATAAACACAGAAGAGTGGAGGATACACACAGAAGAGAGGAGAAAACAAACAGGAGACAGGGGATACACACGAGAGTGGGGGATGCACAAAAAAGAGAAAGGTGATACACACAGAAAAGAAAGGTGTTACACACAGGAGAGGGGGGGAAATCCACAGGAAAGCTGAGAAATACACGCAGGAGAAAGGAGGATACACACAGGAGAGAGGAGGATACACAGAGGAGAGAGGAGTATACACACAGGTGAGTGGCATACATACAGGAGAGAAGGGGATACACGCATGAGAGTTGGATACATACAGGAGACAGGGAAATATACGCAGGATAGAAGGAAATACACACAAAAGAGAAGGATGTACACAGGATAGTGGGTATACACACAGGAGAGGGGAATACACATAGGAGAGAGAGGGATCCACACAAAAGAGAGGGGAATACACACAAGAGACAGAAGCATACAGAAAGGAGAGAGAAAATACACATGAAAGAGAGGAAGATACACAAAAAAGAAAGGAGGATACATGCAGAAGAGAGAAGTATACACAGGAGAGAGGTTAATACACAGAGGAGAGAGGGCGTTACACACAGGAAAGAGTGCTGATACACACAGAAGAGAGGAGGATAAACACAGGAGAGAGGAGGATTCACACAAAAGAGAGGAGCATACACACAGGAGAAAGAATGATATGCACAGGAGAGACGGGAATTCACAAAATAGAGAGAAGGATAAACACAGGAGAGGGGGATACACACAAAAAAGAGGGGTATACACACAGGTGAGGGAAATACACAAAGGAGAGGGGGCATACACACAGAAAAGAGAAAATATATACACAGAAGGAAGGAGGATACACACAGGAGAAAGGAGGATACACACAAGAAAGAGATGGATACACACAAGAGAGAGGAGGATACACACAGGATAGGGCGATACACACAAAAGAGGGGGGATCCACACAGGAGAGTGGGGAATACACTTTGGAGAGAGGGGTATACACACAGGAGAGGGCATACACACAGGAGAGAGGAGAATACACATTGGAGAGAGGAGGATACACGCAGGAGAGAGGAGGATACACGCAGCACAGAGAAGAATATGTGCAGTAGAGAGGGGGATACATACAGAAGAGAAAAAAGTACACACATGAGAGAAGGGGGGTACACAGAAGAGAGAGAATGATACACACAGGAGAGAAAAGGATACACACTAAAGAGAAAAGAATACACACAGGAGCGAGAGATATGAACAGGTTAGAAGTAGATACACACAGAAGAGAGGGGCATAAACACAGAAAAGGGGGGATACAAAGAGAAGAGAGGGAAATACACCAAGGAGAAAAAGATACACACAAAAGAGGGAAATACACACAGAAGCGAGGGGGATGAACACAGGAATAAAAAAATAAACAGAGGAAAGACGAGGATACACACAGGAGAAGGAAAGATACACTCAGGAGAGGGGGATACACACAGTAGAGAGAATGATACACATAGTAGAGAGGTAGATACACACAGGAGATAATAAGATACACACAGGAGAGAGAAGGATACACACAGCAGAGAGGGGGAATACACATAAGAAAGAGGGAAATGCACGCATAAGAAAGTAGGATACATAAAGGCTAGAGGGGGGATACACACAGGGGAGAGGGGGGATACTAACAAAAGAGAGGGGGATACACAGAGGAGAGTAGGGCATACACACAGAAGAAAGATGATACACACTGGAGAGAGTGGGATACACACAAGAGGAGGAAAATAAGCACAGTAGGGAGGAGGATACTCACAAGAGAAAAAAGGATACACAGAGAAGAGAAACGGATATACACAAAAAAGAGGAGGATACACACAGGAGATGGCGATACACACAAGAGGTAGAGAAATCCACACAGGAGACAAGGAAATACACATAAGAGAGAGGGGTATACACACAGGAGAGGGGTATACACACAAGAGAGAAAAGGACACACGCAGGAGAAAAAAAGAATACACGCAAGACAGAGGAGGATACCGGCAGAGAAGGGGGATACACACAGGTGAGAGAAAAATACACACAGGAGAGAAGGGGAATACACACAGAAGAGAGGAAAATACACAAAGGAGCGAGAGAAACACACAGGTGAGAAAAGGCTACACACAAGAGAGTGGGGCATAAACACAGAAAAGGGGAGATACACACAGGAGTGAGAAGGATGCACGCAGGAGAAATGAAAATACACACAGGAAAATGGAAGATACACACAGGAGAGAGAAGGATACACACAAAAGAGGGAAATACACACAGAAGAAAGGGGGATATGCAAAGGAGAAAAAAATACACAGAGGAGAGGGGGATACATACAGGAAAGAGAGGCATACATAGAGAAGAGAACAGGATACCCACAGGATAGAGGAGGATACACACAGAAGAGAGGGGGATACACACAGGAGAGAGGGGGATACACTCAGGAGACAAAAAAATACACACAGGAGAGAAAAAGATACACATAGGAGAGAAAGATACACAGAGGAGAGAGGGGCATACACAAAAAAATGGAATTACACACAGGAGAAAGGGGGATACACACAGAAAAGGGTGATACACACAAGAGAGAGAAGTATAAACACAGGAGAGAAAAAGATACACACAGGAGAGAGGAGGAAACAAACAGGAGAGAGAGAATACACACAAGTGACAGGGGTATACACACAGGAGAAAGGGGTAAAACACACAGGAAAGAAAGGTGTTACACACAGGAGAGATCGGAAAAACACAGAAAAGTGGAGGAATACACACAGGAGAGAGGAGGATACACACAGGAGAGAAAAGGAAGCACACAGGAGAGAGAAGTGTACACACAGGAGAGGAGCATACACACAAGAGAGAGGGGGATACACACAGGAGATTTGGATACATACAGGAGACAGAAAAATACACAAAGGAGAGAGGGGGATACACACAGGATAGGGGATATACACGGGAGTGAGGGTATACACACAAAAGTGAGGGGAATACACACAAGAGAGAGGGGCATACACACAGGAGAGAGGGGGATACACATAGGAGAGAGGAAGAAACACAAAGGAAAGAGAAAGATACACACAGGAGAAAGGATACACAAAGGAGAGGATGAAACACACAAGAGAAAGAGGTTCCACACAGGAGAGAGGGGAATACACATAGGAGAGAGCAGTATACACACAGGAGAGGTGTATACACAGAGGAGAGAGGAGGATACATGCAGAAGAATGGAGGATACTCGCAGCACAGAGGAGGATACCCGCAGGGGAGAGAAGGATACACACAAAGGAGAGAAAAATACACACAGGATTGAAGGAGATACACACAAGAGAGAGAATGATACACACAGGAGAGAAAATAATACCATGAAAGAGAGGAGGATACACACAGGAGCGAGGGATACACACAGGTGAGAAAAGGATACACACGGGAGAGAGGGGCATACACAAAGAAAAGGGGAGAACACAGAGGAGAGAGGGAAATACACAAAGGAGAAAGTGATACACAAAAAAGAGGAAAATACACACAGGAGCGAGAAAGATGCACACAGGAGAAAGGGAAATAAAGGAAAAAGGAGGATACACACAGGAGGGGGGATACACAGAGGAGAGGAAGATACACACAAGAGAGAGGTGTATACACAGAGGAGAGAGAAAGATACACACAGAAGAGAAGAGCATACACACAGGAGTGGGAGATACACAGAGAAGAGAGGGGGATACGAACAGGAGAAAGAGAAACACAGAAGAGAGAGTGGAATACACACAGGAGAGAGGGGGATAAAACAGGAGAGGAAGATACATACAGTAAAGAGGGGCATAGACAGAGGAGAGAGGAGGGCACACGCAGGAGAGAGGAGGATACACAAAGAACAGAGGGGGATAGACACAGGAGAGAGAAGGATACACAGAGGAGAGATAATGATACACACATGAAATAGGAGGATACACATAGGAGAGGGAGATACACACAGGAGAGAGAGGCATACTCTCAAAAAAAGGGGATACACAACGGAGAAAGTGGGATACACACAGGAGAGTGGAGGATACACAAAGGAAAGGGTGATACACACAGGAGAGAGGGGCATAAACAAAGGAGAGTGGAGGATACACCAGGAGAGAAGAGAAAACAAACAGGAGACAGGGGATACACACGAGAGAGGGGGATACACACAGGAGGAAAAGGTGATACACACAGTAAATAAAGGTGTTACACACAGGAGAGAGTGGGGAAACCCACAGAAAAGCGGAGGGATACACATAGGAGATAGGAGGATACACACAGGAGAGAGGAGGATACACAGAGGAGAGAGGAGTATACACACAGGTGAGTGGCATACACACAGGAGAGAGGGGCATACACGCAGGAGAGTTGGATACATACAGAAGACAAAGAAATATACACAGGAGAGAGGGAAATATAAACAAAAGAGGAGGATATACACAGAAGAGAGGGTATACACACAGGAGAGGGGGATACACATAGAAGAAAGAGGGATCCACACAAAAGGGAAAGGAATACGCACAAGATACAGGGGCATACAGACAGGAGAGGAAACAAAACACATAGGAGAGAGGAAGATACACAAAAAAGAGAAAAAAATACATTCAGAAGAGAGGAGTATACACAGGAGAGAGGTTAATACATAGAGGAGAGAGGGTGTTACACACAGGAGTGAGGGCGGATACACACAGGAGAGAGGAGGATACACACAAAAGAGAAAAGCATACACACAAAAGAGAGAATTATATGCACAGAAGAGATGGGAATTCCCAAAATAGAGATGGGGATACACACAGGACAGAGGGGGATACACAAGGAAGAGATGGGTATACACAAAGGTGAGGGAAATACACAAAGGAGAGAGGGGCATACACACAGAAAAGAGAAAAGATACACACAGGGAGAGGAGGATACACACAAAAGAAAGGAGGATACAGACAAGAGAGAGACGGATACACAGGAGAGAGGAGGATACACCCAGGATAGGGCGATACACACAAGAGAGATGAAGATCCACACAGGAGAGAGAGGAATACACATAGGAGAGAGGGGTATACAAACAGGAGAGGGGCATACACACAGGAGAGAGGAGGATACACGCTGCACAGAGGAGGATACCCGCAGGAGAGAGGGGGATACAGACAGAAGAGAAAAGAATACACACAGGAGAGAAGGGGGATACACACAAGAGAGAGAATGATACATACAGGAGACAAAAGGATACACACTAAAGAGAAAAGGATACACACAAGAGCGAGGGATATGCACAGGTGAGAGGAGGATACACACAGAAGAGAGGGGCATACACACAGAAAAGGGGGGATACAAAGAGAAGAGAAGGAAATATAAAAAGGAGAAAAAGATATACACAGAAAAAGGAAATACACACAGGAGCGAGGGGGATGAACACGGGATTAAAGTAAATACACAGGAAAGATGAGGATACACACAGGAGAAGGAAGGATACACTCAGGAGAGGGGGGATACACACACGAGAGAGAAAGATACAAACAGGACAGAGAGGGAAACAGAGAGGAGGGAGGAAGATACACACAGAAGAGTAGAGGATACAAACAGGAGTGGGAGATACACGGAGAAAATATTGGGATACTCTCAGGAATGGGGGATACACAGAGAAGAGTGTGGAATACACACAGGAGAGAGGAAGATAAACACAGGTGAGGGAGATACATATAGGAGAGAGGGGCATAGACAGAGGGCAGGGGAGGATACACGCAGAAGAGAGGAAGATACACACAGAAAAGAGTGGGATACACACAGGAGAGAGTGTGATACACACAGGAGACAAAAGAATACACAATGGAGTGAGGAGGATACACATAGGAGAGAAAGATACACACACAAGAGATGGGCATACACACAAAAAAGGGGGATACACACAGGAGAAAGAGGGATACACACAGGAGACAAAAGAATATACACAGGAAAGATTGATACCCACATGAGAGAGAAGTGTAACCACAGGAGAGAGGAGGATACATACAGGAGACAGGAGGAAGAAAACAAGAGAGAGGGGATACACACAAGAGAAAAAAGAATACACACAAAAGAAATGGATGATACACACAAAAAAGAAAGGTGTTACCCACAGGCAAAAGGGGGAAATACACAGAAAAGTGAAGGGATACACACAGGAGAGAGGAGGATACACACAGTAGAGGAGAGGAGTATACACACAGGAGAGGAACATTCACACAGGAGAGAGGGGGATACACACAGTAGAGTTGGATACATACAGGAGACAGAGAAATACACACAGGAGAGAGGGCGATACACACAGGAGAGAGGGTATAAACACAGGAGAGAAAGGATACACAGGAGAGAGAGGGATCCAAACATGAGAGAGGGGAATACACACAAGAGAGTGGGTCATACACACAGGAGAGAGGGGGATACACATAAGAGAGAGGAAGATACACAAAGGAGAGAGGAGAATACACGCAAAGAAGAGGAGTATACCCAGGAGAGAGGAGAATACACAGAGGAGTGAGGGCGTTACACACAGGAGAGAGGGAGGATACACACAAAAGAAAGGAGGATACACAAAGGAGAGGGTGGGTACACACAGGAGAGAGGAGGATACAGAGAGGAGAGAGGGGGGATACACACAATAAAGAAGGGGATACACACAGAAGAGAGTAGGATACACAAAGGCAAGAGAAGGGATACACACAGGAAAGAGCGGGGATACTAACAGGAAAGAGCAGGATACACACAGGAGAGTGGGGCATACTCAGAGAAGGGAGAGGCTACACACTGGAGAGAGTGGGATACACACAGGAGGAGAAAGATACGCACAGTAAAGAGAAGGATACACAGAGGAGAAAGGAAGATACACACAGGAGAGAGACGGATACAAAAAAGAGAGAGGAGCATACACACAGGAGAGGGTGATACAGACAAGAGAGAGGGGATCCACACAGGAGAGACGAAATACACATTGGAGAGAGAGGTATACACACAGGAGAGGAGTATACACACGAGAGAGTTGGAAACACCCAAAAGAAAGGAGGATACACGCAGCACAGAAGAGGATACTGGCAGGAGAGGGGGTATACCCACAGGAGAAAGAAAAATAAACACTGAAATAAAGGGGGATACACAGAAGAAAGAGAATGATACACACAGAAGAGAAAAGGATACACACAGAAAAGAAAAAAATACACACAGGAGCGAGGGGGATACACACAGGAGAGAAGGAAGATACACACAGCAGAGAGAAGTATACACAAAGGTGAAGGGAATACACAAGAAAGAAAGATGCATACACACAGGAGAGAGAAAAGATACACACAAAAGAGAGGATAATATACATAGATGAAATGAGAACACACAGAGGAGAGGGCGGGACACAGAAGAGAGAGGGGGATCCACACAGGAAAGAGGGGAATACACATAGGAGAGAAGGCTATAAACACAAATGAGGGGAATACAAAAAGGAGAGAGGGGGATGCACACAGAAGAGAGAAGAATACACACAGGAAAGGGTGATACACACAGGAGAGAGATGCATAAACACAGGAGAGAGGAGGATACACACGAGAGAGGGGGATACACACAGGAGAAAGGGCTGATACACACATGAAAGAAAGGTGTTACACACAGGAGAGAGCGGGGAAACACACAAGAAAGCGGAAAGATTCACACAGGAGAGAGGAGGATACACACAGGCGAGAGGAGTAAACACACAGGAGAGAGGTGTATACACACAGGAGAAGTGCATACACACAGGAGAGAAGAGGATACACAGAGGAGAGTTGGATACATACAGGAGACAGGGAAATATACACAAGAGAGGGGGGATGCAAACAGAAGATGGGCATACACACAAAAGAGAGAGAATACACACAGAAGAGGGGAATACACACAGGAGAGAGGGGCATACAAACAGGAGAGAGGGAAATACATATAGGAGAGAGGAAGATACACAAAAAAGAGAGGAGGATACACGCAGGAGAGAGGAGTATACGCAGGAGAGAGGACTATACACAGGAGAGAGGTTAATAAACAGAGGAAAGAGGGCGTTCCACACAGGAAAGAGGGTGGATACACACTGGAGAGAGGAGAATACACACAGGAGAGAGGGGGATAAACACAAAAGAGATTAGCATACACACAGGAGAGAGAATGATACGCACAGAAGAGACGGGAATTCACAAAATAGAGAGGGTGATATACATAGGAGAGAGTGGGATACACAAAGAAGACAGGGGTATACACACAGGTGAGAGAAATACACCAAAAAGAGAGGGGCATACACAAAAAAGAGAGAAAAGATACACACAGGAGAGAGGAGGATACACACAAGAGAGAGGGGGATAAACACAGGAGAAAGGAGGATACACACAGGAATGAGGGGGATAAACGCAGAAGAGGGGAGAATAAACACAGCAGAGTGGAGGATACACACAGAAAAGAGTGGCATACACACAGGAGAAAGGAATAAACACAGGAGAGAGGGGCATACACAGCGGAGGGTAAACACAGGAGAGAGGAACGATACACACAGGAGAGAGGGGATATACACAGGAGAGTGGGGCATACACATAGAAGAGAGAGGGATACACACAGGACACAAGGGAATATCCACAGGGGGAGAATAATAATGACAGGAGGGAAAAGGATACACACAAAATAAGATAGGAGACAGACAGAAAAGAGGAAAATACACGCAGGGGAGAAAAAAATTCACACAGGAGGGAGGATGATACAAAAAGAAGAGAGGAGGATACACGCAGGAGAGACGAGGATACACACAGTGGAGAGGGGAAATACACACAGGAGAGAAAGATACAAACAGAAAAGAGGAGGATACAAACAGGTGAGAGGAGTATACGCACAGGAGACAGAAAGATACACACTGGTGAGAGGAGAATACACACAAAAAAAGAGGAAGATAAACACAGGAGAGAGGGTGATACACACAGAAGAAAGGTGATACACACAGGATAGGAAAGGGTACACAGAGGAGAGAGGAAGATACACAAAGGAGAAAAAAGGATACACAAAAAAGAGGAAGATACACACAGGAGAGAGGGTGATATACGGAAAAGAGAGAAGGATACACACAGGATAGAAAAAAACACACAGGAGAGGGGAATAAACACAAGAGAAAGGGGGATACACACAGGAGAGAGGAGAATACACACAGGAGAAAGGAATACACACAGGAGAGAGAGGCGCACACACAGGAGAGAAAAGGATACACACCAGAGAAAGGAGAATACACAGAGGAGAGAGGGGATAACCAAAGAAGAGTGGAGGATACACATAGGAGAGAGAAGGGATACACACGGAGAGAGGGGAGATACACACAAGAGAGAAGGGGGATACATCCAAGAGAGAGGAAGAATACACACAGGAGAGAGAAAAATACATATAGGAGAAAGCAGGATACACACAGGAGAGAGGAAGATACACACAGAAAAAAAAATACACAGAGGAGAGAGAATACACACAGGAGAGAGAAAAATACACACAAAATAGAGAAGGATACACACAGGAGACAGAAGAACACACACAGGATAGGGGTGATACACACAGGAGAAAGAAGGGTACACACCGGAGAGAGAAAGATACACACAAATGAGAGAAGGATACACACAGGAGAGAGGGGTATACACACAGGAGAATGGTGATACACACAGGAGAAATGGGGATACACACAGGAAAGAAAAGGAATCGCACAGGAGAGAGGAGGATACACACAGGAGAGAAGGATACACAAAGTAGAAAGGAGCATGCACACAGGAAAGGGGATACATACAGAAGAAAGGGGGATACACACAGGAGAGGGGAGGATACACCCAGGAGATGGGGATACACACAGGAGAGAGGATGATACACACATGAGAGAGGAAAATACAAACAGGCGAGAGGGGACACACACAGGAGAAAGGGTGATACATCCAGGAGAAAGGGAAGATACACACAGGAGAAAAAGGGGTTACACTCAAGAGAGAGGGGGATAACACACAGGAGAGAGGAGAAATACACACAAAATAAAGGAATATACACGCAGGAGAGAGGAAAATACACACAGGAGAAAAAAAATACACACAGGGGAGGGGGATACACAAAGTAGAGAGTGACATACACACAGGAAAAAAGGATACACACAGGAGAATAAAGGATACACACAGAAGAGTGGGGTACACACAGCAGAGAGGGGCATACACACAACACCGAGGAAGATACACACAAGAGAGAGGAAGATACAAAAAGGAGAGAGGGGATACACACAGGAGAAAGGGCGATACACACAGAAGAAAGGGGAGGTACACACAAGAGAGAAAGAAATTACACACAGGAGAGAGGGGAGAACCACACAGGAGATAGGAGGAATACACACAGGAGAAAGGAAGACACACACAGGAGAGTAGAAAATACACACAGGAGAGAGGAGGATACACACAAGAAATAGGAGGATACACACAGGAGAAAGGACGATACACAAAGGAGAGGGGCATACACACAGGAGAGAGGAAATAGAAGCAAGAGATTTGGATACACACAAAAGACAGGGTAATACACACAGGAGAGAGGGGGATACACACAGAAGATGGGGATACAGAGACAAGAGAGGGGGATACATAAAGGAGAAAGGAGAATACACACAACACACAGGGGCATAGTCAGAGTAGAGAGGAGGATACACACAGGAGAGAGGGAGATACACACAGGAGAGGGGGGATACAAACAGGAAAGTGTGGAATACACACAGGAGGGAGGGGGATACACACAGAAAACAGAAGGATACACACAGAAGGAGGGGAATAGACACAGGAGAGAGGAAAATACACACACGAGAGACGAGGATACACACAGGAGAGAGAAGGATTCACAAAAAAGAGGGGAAATACACAGGAGAGAGGAGGATACAAACAGCCCAGAGAGATACACACAGTAGACGGGGAAGTACACACAGGAGAGAGGTGGATACACACAGGAGAGGAGGACACACACAGAAGAGAGATGCATACACAAAGGAGAGAGAAGGATACACACAGGAGAGGAGGGATACACACAGGAGATGGGGAATACGCACAGGAGAGAGGAGGATACAAACAGGAGAGAGGGGTATACACAGAGAGGGAGAAGAATAAACACAGGAGAGTGGAGGATACACACAAAAGGGAAGAGGATACAAAGAGAAAAGAGGAGTATACACACAGGAGAGAGGAAGATACACACAGGAGAGGGGGAGATACACACAGGAGGAATGGGGATACACAAAAAAGGAGGGGGATACCCACAGAAGAGAGGAGAATACACAAAAGCCAGAGGAGAATACACACAGGAGAGAAAAAAATACACAGGAGAGAGGGGGATACACACAGGAGAGAGAGATATAAAAACAGGAGAGTGCAGCATACACACAGAAGGGATGGGGATACACACAGGAGAGAGGGGGCTACACAGAGGAGAGAGGAGGATCCACACAGCAGATATTAAGTTGCACTCAGGAGAGAGGAGGATACACAGGAGAGAGGAGGATACACAATGGAGAGAAGAAAACACACAGTAGAGAGGGAGATACACCCAGGCAAGGGGTATACACACAGAAGTGAAGGAAATGCACATAGAAGAGAAGGGAATACACACAGGAGAGGGGGATACACACAGTAGAAAAAAGCACACACACAAAAGAGAGGAGGATTCACACAGCAGAGAGGGGGAATACACAAAGGAGAGAGGAGGATACCCACAGGAGAGTGGGGCATAGACACAGGATGGAGGGAGATACAAACAAGAGAGGGTTGGTACACACAGGGGGAGAAGGATAAATACAGGAGGGAGGAAAATACACATAAAAGGAATAAGGATACAGACAGAAGAGAGGAGGATACACGCAGGAGAAAGAAGGATACACACAAAAAAGAGGAGGATACACACAAGAGAGAGGAGGACAGACGCAGAGGAGAGGAGGATACACACAGGAGAGAGGGTTGAGAAACACAGGAAAGGGAAATACACACAGAAAAATTGAAGGAACACACAGGAGAGAGGGGTATACACACGAGAGAAAAGGATACAAAAAGGAGAGGGGCATACACACAGGAGAGTGGTAAATACACCAAAAAGAGCAAAGGATACACACAGGAGAGAGGAGGATACACACAGGAGACGGGGAAACACACAGGAGAGGGGGTCATACACACTAGAGAGGGTGATACACACAGAAAAAAAGGAGGTACACTCAGGAGAGATAAGAATGCACACAGGAGATGGGGATACACACAAGAGAGAACGACGTACACTCAGGAGAGAAAAGGATACACACAGAAGAGCGGAGGATAGACACAGTAGAGAGGGAATACACACAGGATAGAGGGGGATACACACAGGAGAGAGCGGGGATACACACTGGAGAGAAGAGGGATACCCACAGAAGTTAATAGGATACACAGGAGAGAGGAAAATGCACACAGGAGAAGAAGATACACACAGAAGATTAGAATACACACAGAAGAGAGAAGGATACACACAGAAGACAGAAAAATACACACAGGAGAGGGGTGATACACAAAAAAGGGAGGAAGGTACACACAAAAGAGAGGAGGATACACACTAAAGAGAGAAGGATACACACAGGAGACAGATGGATACACACAGGAGAGAGGAAGATACCCAAAGGAGAGGTGTGATACACACAGGAGGAAAAGGAATACACACAGGAGAGAAAAAGATACACACAGGAAAAAGTAGGATACACACAGATGAGAGGAGGATATAAAAAGGAGAGAGGAGAATACACACAGGAGAGAGAAGAATACACACAAGAGAGGGGGATACACACAGGATAGAAAAGGTTACACATAGGAGAGAGGAGAATACACACAGAAGAGAGGAGGCTACACAAAGGAGAGATGAGGATACACAAAGAAGAGGGGGAAACACACAAGAGAGTGGGGGATACACACAGGCGAGTGGATAAACACTGGAAACGGTGGGATACACACATGAGAGGGGGGATACACCAAGGAGAGAGGAGGACACACATAAGAGAGAGGAGGCTACACAAAGAAAAGTGGAAAACACACAAGAGAGAGGGGGATAAACACTGGAGACGGTGGGATACACACAGGAGAGAGGGGGATACACACAGGATAGAGGGGTATACACACAGGATGGAGGGATAATCACACAAAATAGAGAAGGATAAACAAAAAAGAGAAGGGTGATACACACAGGAGAGTGGGGTATACACACATGAAAGTGGGGCATAAACACAGAAGGGAAAAGGATACACTGAGGAGAGAGTGGGATACACAAAGTGGGAGAAGGATAAATACAGAAGAGAGGAGAATAAACACAAATTAGTGGAGAATACAGAAAGAATAAAGGAGGATACACGCAGGAGAGGGGAGTATACACAAAGGAGAGAAGATACACACAGGAGAGAGGAGATACACACAGGAGAGGAAAGCATACACACAGGTGAGAGGAGGATAAACAAAGGAGAGAGATAGATACACACAGGAGAGAAGGATAAACACAGGAGAGAGGAAGATACACACAGGAGAGAGGAGGATACACACAAAAAAGAAAAGGATACACACAGGAGAGAGGGGGATACACACAGGAGAGGGGGATAAAAAAGGATAGAAAAAGATACAGAAGACAGGAATACACAAAGAAGGGAGTTGGATACACACAGGAGATTGGGGGATACACTTAGGAAAGAAGGGAATACACACAAGTGAGAGAGGCATACCCACAGGAGAGAGAATACACAAAGGAGAGATAGGGATACACTCAGGATAAAAAAAGATACAAAGAGTAGAGTGCGGCATACACACAGAAGGGAGAGAGATAAACACAGTAGAGAGGGGGATACACACAAGAGAGAGGGGCATACACATAGGAGAGGGTGATACACACAGAAGACAGGGGGATACAAGCAGGTGAGAGAAAAATACACACAGAAGAGGGGGATACACACGAGAGAGGGGCATACACAGGAGAGAGGAGGATACACAAAGGAGAGAGGGGATACACACAAAAGAGAGGGAGATACACACAGAAGAAAGGGGGATACACAGAGGAGAGAGGGGCTATACACAGAGGAGAGAGGGGCTATACACAGAGGGATGAGGAAAGATACACAAAGGAGAGAGAATCATACACCCAGGAGAGAGGAGGATCCACAGAGAAGAGAGAAAGATACACACAGGAGAGATAAAGATACACAGGAGAGAGGAAGATACACATAGGAGAGAGGATACACACAAAAGAGAAAAGAATACACAGAGGAGACAGAAGGATACACAAAGTAGAGAGGGGCATACACACAGAAAAGGGGGATACACACACGAGAAAGGGGGATACACAAAAGAGAGAGGAAGATGCACACAGGAGAGGGGGATACAGACAGGTGAGAGAGGCGTACACACAGGAGAGATGAAGATACACACAGGAGAGTGGAGAATAGAAACAGGATAGAGGGTATACACACAGGAAAGAGGGGGATAACCACAGAAGAAAGGGGGAATATAAATAGAAGAGAAAGGGGTTACACACAGGAGAGTGGGGGGAAACACAAGGGAAAGAGGAGGGATACACAAATAATATAGAAAGATACACACAGGAGAGAGGAAAATGCACGCAGGACAGAGGAGAATAAACACAGGAGAGAGGAGAATACACACAGGAGACAGGAGGATACACACAGGAGAGGTGCATACACACAGGAGAAAGGGGGATACACACAGGACAGTTGGATTCACACAGGAAACAGGGTAATACACACAGGAGAGTGGGAAATACAAACAGGATTGTGGGATACACACAGGAGAGAGTGGGATACACACAGAAGAGAGTGGGATACACACAGGGGAGAGGGGAATACACACAAAAGAGAGGGGCATACACAGAGGAGAGAGGAGGATACACACAGGAGAGAGGGGGATACACACAGGAACAAGGAAGATACAAACAGGAGAGTGCAGCATACACTCAGGAGGGAGGGGGATACACACAGGAGAGAGGAAGATACACACAGAAGAAGGGGGATACACACAGGGGAGAGGAGGATACACACAGGAGAGAGAAGGCTAAACAGAGGAGAAAGGAGGATACACAAATAAGAGGGGGAAACACACAAAAGAGAGGGAGATAAACACAGTCGAGAGGGATACACTCAGGAGACGGGGAGATACACACAGGAGAGAGGAGGATACACACAGGATAGAGGGGGATACACACAGGAACAAGGAAGATACAAACAGGAAAGTGCAGAATACACATAGGAGGGAGGAGGATACACACAGGAGAGAGGAAGATACCCACAGGTGAAGGGGGATACACACAGGAGAGGGGAGAATACACACAGGAGAGAGAAATACACACATGAGAACAGGGCGTACACACAGAAGAGAGGAGGATTCAAAAAGCAGAGAGGAGGATACCCACTGGAGAAAGGGGATACACACAAGAGAGAGAGGTATACACACAGGAGAGAGGAGGATACACACAGGAGAGGGAAATACACACAAAAGAGAGTGGCATACAAACAGGAGAGAGGAGGATACACAGGAGAAAGGGGGATACACACAGGAAAGAGGAAGATACACACAGTTAAGGGGGTACACAAAGAGAAAAGGGCATACACACAGGAGAGAGGAGGATACACACTGGAGAGAGAAGGATACAAACAGGAGAGAGGTGATACACACAGAAGAATGGGGGTATACAGAGGATCCTTCACAGTCTCACTGAATATTACACACTTGTGATATAGACTGGAGTCTATTTTTTATGGCCAATCCTTCAAAGAATCACTACATAATGCACACCTGCTGAATAGTCAGATGTCTCTTTCCTATGGCCACTCATTAAGAGCCTAAGTGTACACACCTGGAGAAATAGTAAGGATTTACCTTTATCCCCTCATTCACATTCTGACTAAATAAGGCACACCTGTGGAATAGTCAGGAGACTTTTTCATGTGGCCTCTAATTCGGAGTGTCACTGAATAATGTGGTGTAGTCAGGAGTCTATTTCATGTGGACACATATTCAGAGCCTCAGTGAATAAGAGAGGCCCTTGATATAGTAAGGAATCTAATTAATATGGCCACATCTTCTGAGCCTCACTGTATAATACACACCTGGAGAATAATTTTGAGTCTATTTTTGATGGATATTCATTCTGAGCTTTGGTAAATAATGTACACCTGTGGAGAAGCCAGGAATCTATTTTATTAGGACACTCATTCATAGCCTCATGGATAATACGCACGTGTGGATTAGTCAGGATTCCATTTTATATGGCCACTGACTCATAACCTCAATAAAAAATGCAAAAATGTAAAGTACTCAGAAGTCTATTTCATATAAACACTCATTCAGAGATTCAGTGAATAATAAAGATATTTAAGATAGACAGCATCCTGTTTCCTATGATCACACAAAAAGAGCCTCACTAAGTAATGCACACCTGGGGAAGTGATAAAATTCTACTTTATATAGCCTCTCATTTACAGCCTAAGGGAATAATGCACACGTGTGGAATAGACACTAGTCTGTCATATATGGCCACAAAATCAAAGCCTGAGTGAGTGATACACAACATTGGAATAGTCACTAGTTTATTCCATATGCCCAAATATTTAGAGTCAGAGTAAATAATACACGCCTGTGGAATAGTCAGAAAACAAGTTCATATGGCCAAAGTTTCAGATCCTCAGTGAATAATACATACTTCGGAAAAACTCAGGACGCTATTACATGTGGCATCAATTTCAGAACTTCATTGAATAATAAACACCTGTATTGTCGTCAGAATTTCATTTCCTATAGCCACATATTCAGAGCCTAACTAAATAACATACACCTTGGGAAAAGTCAGGATTCTGTTTTGTATAGCCACTCATTTAGAGCCGAATGTCAAAACGCACGCCTGAGGAGTATTCAGGAGTGTCTATTTTATGGCCACTCATTCAGAGCTTCACAGAATTATACAGACCTATGGAAACGTCAGTAGTGTATTTCACATAGCCACTTATTCATAACCTCAGTGAAGAATCATATATATCTAAAAAATAGTCAGTATTATATTATATAAAGCCACTTATTCAGAGACTCACTGAATAATGCACACATAAGGAAGAGTCTAAAGACTATTTGATATGACCCTACACCCAGCGACTCAGTGGACAATGCAGAACTGAAAAATAGTCAAGAGGATAGAGTCAAGAGTTTAAGTTATGGGTCACTCGTTAAGAATCTCACTGAAGAATACACACCGTGGGAATAGTCAGATTCCAAGTCATATGGACACTCAATCACAGCATTATGGAATAATGAACAATCGGGCAATAGTAAGGAATATTTTATTTATTTTTTTTTAATTTTTATTGCATTATAGGTTTTGGGGTACATGTGCAGAACGTGCAAGATAGTTGCATAGGTACACATATGGCAGTGTGTTTTGTTGCCTTCCTACGCTTCACCCACACTTGGCATTCATCCCCAGGCTATCCCTCCACAGCCCCCCCCCGCTGTCCCTCCCCCATTCCCCCCAATAGACCCCAGTGTATAGTAGACTGCGTCTCTGTGTCCATGTGTTCTCATTTTTCTCACCCACCTATGAGTGAGTATATGCGGTATTTCTTTTTCTGTTCTTGTGTCAGTTTGCTGAGAATGATGTTCTCCAGATTCATCCATGTCCTTACAAAGGACATAAACTCATCATTTTTGATTGCTGCATAATATTCCATGGTGTATATGTGCCACATTTTCCCATTCCAGTCTATCATCGTTGGGCATTTGGGTTGGTTCCATTTCTTTGCTATTGTAAACAGTGCTGCAATGAATATTCGTGTGCATGTGTCCTTATAGTAGAACGATTTATACTCCTTTGGATAGATACCCAGTAATGGGATTGCTGGGTCAAATGGAATTTCTATTTCTAGGTCCCTGAGGAATCGTCACACTGTCTTCCACAATGGTTGAACTAATTTACACTCCCACCAACAGTGTAAGAGTGTTCCTATTTCTCCACATCCTCTCCAGCATCTGCTGTCTCCAGATTTTTTAAGGATCGCCATTCTAACTGGAGTGAGATGGTATCTCAATGTGGTTTTGATTTGCATCTCTCTAATGACCAGTGATGATGAGCATTTTTTCATATGTTTGTTGGCCTCATGTATATCTTCTTTTGTAAAGTGTCTGTTCATATCCTTTGCCCATTTATGAATGGGCTTGTTTGTTTTTTTCCTGTAAATCTGTTTGAGTTCTTTGTAAATTCTGGATATCAGCCCTTTGTCAGATGTGTAAACTGCAAAGATTTTTTCCCATTCTGATGGTTGCCGATTCACTCTAGTGACAGTTTCTTTTGCCGTGCAGAAGCTGTGGAGTTTGATTAGGTCCCATTTGTCTATTTTGGCTTTTGTTGCCAATGCTTTTGGTGTTTTATTCATGAAGTCCTTGCCTACTCCTATGTCCTGAATGGTTTTGCCTAGATTTTCTTCTAGGGTTTTTATAGTGCCTGGTCTTACATTTAAGTCTTTAATCCATCTGGAGTTAATTTTAGTGTAAGGTGTCAGAAAGGGGTCCAGTTTCTGCTTTCTGAAATAGTAAGGAATCTATGTCATATGGCCTCTCATTCAGAGCTTCATTGTGTAATAAACAGCTGTGGAGTAGTCAGGATCCTATTGAAGGTAGGCCAAATTAAGCAGCTTTGTAAATGATACACACATGTGTCAGAGTCAGGACACTATTTGATATACACAATCATACAGAACCTTTTTGAATACTGCACATGTGGGGAATAATCACTAGTCTGTTTCATATGGTGATTCGTTTGGAGAATCAAAAAATAATGCACACCTGTGGAGTAAAATGGGCTCTATTTAATAAGGCTACTCTTTCAGTGTTTCACTGAATAATATGTATATCGGATAAGTCAGGAATCTCTTTCACATGGCCACTCGTTCAGGGCCTCTGTGAAGAAAACTCAACTCAAAAATTATCAAGTGTCTACTTCAAATGCCTACACATTCAGTGTCTCTGTATGTACTGAACACATGGGCAATACACCTGAGTCTCTTTTTTATGCCCACTTAGTCAGAGTCTCATTAAATAATACACACCTGGGGAAGAGTTAAGAGACTACTTCCTGAGACCACTCATTTAGAGTCTCAGTGAATAATGCACACTATGATAATCGTCGAGCATTTTTTATATGGCCACTCATTTTGTGACTCACCGTGTGATATACACCTGAAGAATCCTCAGGATTCTCTTTGATAGTACTACTCATTTAGAACCTTATTGAATAATTCACAATGGAGCAATAGTTAGGTGTCTATTTTATATGGTCTATCATTTAAAGTTTCAGTGAATAATGAACTTCTATGGAGTAATCAGGACGCTGTTTAAGATACCAACGCATTAAGATCCTTCCTGAATGATACGGACCTGTGTGATAGTCTGGAGTCTCTTTCACATGAACTCTAATTTTGTGTATCGCTGAGTAATACACACCTGGGGAAGTGTCAGCAGTCTATTTGGTATGGACACTCAAACAGAGCCTGTTTGATTAATGCACACATGGATAATAATGAGGAGTCTATGTCATATATCTACTCATTCAGACAAACTGTGAATAATGCGCATGTGGAGTAAATAGAAGTCTGTTTCATATGGCCCCTCTTTCACAGACTCACTAAATATTACACACTTGTGAGATAGTCTGCAGTCTGTTTTTTATGGCCACTCATTCAGAGAATCACTAAATAATGCACACCTGCAGAATAGTCAAAAGTCTCTTTCCTATGGCCACTAGTTAAGAGCCTCACTAAGTGTACACACCTGGAGAAATAGTCAGGATTTACTTTTATCCTCTCATTCAGAGTTTCACTAAATAATGCACACCTGTGGAATAGTCAGGAGACTTTTTCATGTGGCCTCTAATTCGGAGTGTCACTGAATAATGTAGTGTAGTCAGGAGTTTATTTCATGTAGACACATATTCAGAGCTTCAGTTAATAAGACAGACAATTGATATAGTAAGGAAGCTAATTGATATGGAAATATATTATGAGCCTCACCGAATAATACACACCTAGGGAGTAATTTGGAGTCTATTTTCCATGAACATATATTCAAAGCCTTGGAAAATGATGAACACCTGTGGAATAGCCAGGAGTCTACTTTATTAGGACACACATTCATAGCCTCAGTGGATAACATGCACGTGTGGATTAGTCAGGATTTCATTTTATATGGCCACTGACTCGTAACCTCAGTGAAAAATGCAAAAATTTAAAATACTTAGCAGTCTATATCATATAGGCACTCATTCAGAGATTCACTTAATAATGCAAATATTTGAGATAGACAGCATCTTGTTTCACATGGTTAAACAAAAAGAGCCTAACTGAGTAAAGCACAACAAGGGAAGTGGTAGGAGTCTACTTTATATAGCCTTTAATTTACAGAATCAGGAAATAATGCACACTGGTGGAATAGACACTAGTCTATTTTACATTGCCACAAAATCAAAGCCTTTTCGAATATTGCACATGTGGGGAATAATCACTTGTCTGTTTCATATGGTGTTTCGTTTGGTGAATCAAAAACTTATACACACCTGTGGAGTAAAATTGGTTCTATTTCAGAAGGCCACTCTTTCAGAGTTTTATTGAATAATACGTATATCTGAAAATTAAAGAATCTCTTTCACATGGCCACTCGTTCAGGGACTCTGTGAAGAATACTCCCCTTAAAATACTCAAGTGTCTACTTTAAATGGCTACACATTCAGAGACTCTGTAGGTAATGAACATCTGGGCAACACACCCGAGTCTCCTTTTTATGCCCACTTAGTCAGAGTCTCACTCAATAATACACACCTGGGGAAGAGTTAAGAGTCTACTTCATGTAGCCACTCATTTAGAGCCTCAGTGAATAATGCACACCAGGGTAATAGTCGAACATTTTTTATATGGCCACTCATTTTGTGCCTCCCTGAGTGATATACACCTGAAGAATTCTCAGGATTCTATTTGATACTACCACGCATTTTGCACCTTATTTAATAATTCACAATGGAGCAATAGTCAGGTGTCTATTTTATATGGTCTATCACTTAAAGATTCAGTGAATAATAATCTTCTATGGAGTAATCAGGATGCTGTTTAAGATATCCACAATTTAAGGGCCTTCCGGTATGATACAAACCTGGGTAATAGCCTGGCGTTTATTTAATATAAACTCTAGTTTTTTGTATCGTTAAGTAATACACACCTGGGGCGATGTCAGGAGTCTATTTGGCATGGACACTCAAACAGAACCTGTTTGATTAATGCACACATGTCAAATAATGAGGAGTCTATGTCCTACGGCTACTCATTCAGAAAAAGAGTGAATAATGCACATGTAAACTAATTAGCAGTCTGATTCCTATGGAAACTCTTTCACAGCCTCAGTGAATATTACACATTTGTGATATAGTTTGGAGTCTATTTTTTATGGCCACCCATTCAGAAAATCACTAAATAATGCACACCTGTGGAATAGTCAGAAGTCTCTTTCCTATGGCCACTCGTTAAGAGCCTCACTAAATGTACACACCTGGGAAAATAGTCAGGATTTACCATTTTCCCCAATTCAGAGTTTCACTAAATAAATCACACCTGTGGAATAGTCAGGAGACTTTTTCATGTGGCCTCTAATTCGGAGTGTCACTGAATAGTGTGGTGTAGTCAGGAGTTTATTTCATGTAGACACATATTCAGAGCTTCAGTGAATAAGAGAGACACTTGATATAGTAAAGAATCTAACTGATACGGAAACATATTCTGAGCCTCACTGAATAATACATACCTGGGGAATAATTTGGAGTCTATATTCCATGGACATATATTCAGAGACTCAGAAAATGATGTACTCCTGTGGAGTAGCCAGGAGTCTATTTTATGGGGACACTAATTCATAGCCTTAGTGGATAATATGCACATGTGGATTAGTCAGGATTCCATTTTATATTTCCACTGACTCGTAACCACAGTGAAAAATACAAAAATGTAAAACACATAGTAGTCTATTTCATATAGGCACTCATTCAGTAATTAACAGAATAATAAAAATATTTGTGATAGACAGCATCCTGTTTCATATAATTAAGCGAAAAGGACCTCACTGAGTAATGCACACCAGGGGAAGTGTTAGGAGTCCACTTTATATAGCCTTTAATTTACAGAATCAGGAAATAATGCTCACGTGTGGAATAAACACTAGTCTATTTTATATGGCCGCAAAATAAAAGCCTTTTGGAATAGTGCACATGTGGGGAACAATCACTTGTCTGTTTCATATGGTGGTTCATTTGGTGAATCAAAGACGTATGCACACCTGTGAAGTAAAATGGGTTCTATTTCAGAAGGCCACTCTTTCAGTGTTTTAGTGAATAATGTGTATATCTGAAAAGTAAGGAATCTCTTTCACATGGCCACTCATTCAGGGTCTCTGTGAAGAATACTCCCCTCATAAATTGTCACGTGTCTACTTTAAATGGCTACACATTCACAGACTCTGTAGGTAATGAACACCTGGGAACTACACCTGAGTCTATTTTTTATGCCCACTTAGTCAGATTCTCATTCAATAATACACACCTGGGGAAGAGTTAAAAGTCTGCTTCCTGTAGCCACTCATTGAGAGCCTTAGTGAATAATGCACACCAGGGTAATAGTCGAGAATTTCTTATATGGCCACTCATTTTCTGCCTCACTGAGTGATATACACCTGAATAATCCTAAGAATTCTTTTTGATACTACCACAGGTTTAGCTACTTATTGAATAATTCACAATGGAGCAATAGGCAGGTGTCTGTTTTATATGGTCTATTACTCAAAATTTCAGTGAATAATAAACTTCTATGGAGTAATCAGGACTCTCTTTAAAATAGCCCCGAATTAAGTGCCTTTCTGAATGATACACACCTGGGTATTAGCATGGCGTCTACTTCATATGAACTCTGATTTTGTGTATCATTTAGTAATGCACACCTGGGGCAGTGTCAGGAGTCTATTTGGTATGGACACTCAAACAGAACCTGTTTCTTTAATGCACACATTTATAATAATGAGGAGCCTATGTCATATGGCTACTCATTCAGAAAAAGAGTGAATAATGCACATGTAAAGTAATTAGAAGTCTGATTCTTATGGAACCTCTTTCACAGCCTCACTAAATATTACACACTTGTGATATAGTCTGGAGTCTATTTTTTATGGCCACCAAGTCACAGAATCACAAAATAATGCACACCTGCGGAGCAGACAGAAGTCTCTTTCCTATGGCCACTCGTTAAGAGCCTCACTAAGTGTACACACCTGGGGAAATAGTCACGATTTACCATTAACCCCTCATTCAGAGTCTCACTAAATAATGCACAGCTGTGAAATAGTCAGGAGACTATTTCCTATGGCCACCCATTAAGAGCCTCACTAAGTGTACACACCTGGGGAAATAGTCAGAATTTACATATATCACTTCATTCAGAGTCTCAGTAAATAATGCACACCTGTGGAATAGACAGAAGACTTTCTCATGTGGCCTCTAATTCGGAGTGTCACTGAATAATGTGATGTAGTCAGGAGTCTATTTCTTGTAGACACATATTCAGAGCTACAGTGTATAAAACAGGCCCTTTATGTTGTAAGGAATCTAATTAATATGGCCACATCTTCTGAGCCTCACTGAATAATACACACCTGGGTAATAAATTGGAGTCTATTTTCGATGGACATTCATTAAGAGCCTCAGTAAATAATGAACACCTGTGGAGTAGCCAGGAGTCTATTTTATTAGGACACTCATTCATAGGCTCAGTGGATAATATGCACGTGTGGATTATTACGGATTCCAATTTATATGGCCACTGACTCGTAACCTCTGTGGAAAATGCACAAATATCAAGTACTCAGCAGTCTATTTCATATAGACACTCATTCATAGATTCACTAAATAATACAAATATTTAATATAGCAGCATCCTGTTTCATATGGTCACACAAAGTGAGCATCACTGAGTAAGGCACACCTAGGGAAGTGTTAGGAATCTACTTTATATAGCCTCTCATTTACAGGTTCAGGGAATAATGCCCACGTGTGGAAAAGACACTAGACTATTTTATATGGCCACAAAATCAACGTCTGAGTGAGTAATACACAACTTTGGAATAGTCACTTCTCTATTTTACATGCCCAAATATTTAAAGTAAGAATCAATAATACATGCCTGTGGACAATTCAGAAAACTATTTCATATGGCCAAAGTTTCAGAGCCTCAGTGAATAATACATAACTGGAAAATACTCAGGACGCTTTTACAGGTGGCATCAGTTTCAGAGCTTACATGAGTAAAAAACACCTCTATTGTAGTCAGAATTCTATTTCCTATGGCCATATATTCAGAGCCTAACTGAATAACATACACCTTGGGAAAAGTTAAAATTCTATTTCGTATACCCACTCATTTAGAGTTGAATGTAAAAACGCACACCTGAGGAGCATTGAGGAGGCTCTATTTTGTGGCCACACATTCAGAGCTTCACAGAATAATACAGACCTTTGAAAACATCAGGAGTGTATTTCACATGGCCACTTATTCAGAACCTCAGTGAGGAATCATATATATCTGGAAAATACTCAGGATTATATTATATATAGCCACTTATTCAGAGACTCGCTGAATAATGCACAGCTAAGGAATAGTCTGGAGATTATTTGATATGACTCTTCACCCAGCGACTCTGTGGGCAATGCATAAATGAAAAATAGTTAAGAGGATAGAGTCAAGGGTTTATGTTATTTCGTCACTCCTTCAGAATCTCACTGAGGAATACACACTTTGGGAATAGTCAGTGTCCAAGTCATATGGTCACTCAATCACAGCATTACCGAATAATGCACAATGGGTCAATAGTAAGGAGTCTATTTTATATAGCCTGTCATTCAGAGCTTCAGTGAATAATAAACAGCTGTGGAGTAGTCAGGTCCCAATTTAAGGTAGCCCCAAATTAAGCAGCTCCGTGATTGATACACACATGTGTCAGAGTCAGGAGACTATATGACATAGACACTCATACAGGACCTTTTTGAATACTGCACATGTGTGGAAAAATCATGTGTGAGAGTCAGGAGTCTATTTCATATGAACTATAATACGGCTACTCATTCAGACAAACTGTGAATAATGCAGACGTGGTGTAATTAGAAGTCTGTTTTATATGGCCCCTCTTTCACAGCCTCACTGAATATTCAACACTTGTGATATAGTCTGGAGTCTATTTTTTATGGCCACTCATTCAGAGAATCACTAAATAATGCACATCTGTGGAATAGTCAGAAGTCTTTTTCCTATGGCCGCTTGGTAAGTACCTCACTAAGTGTACACACCTGGAGGAAGAGTCAGAATTTTCCATTATCCCCTCATTCAGAGTCTCATTAAATAATGCACACCTGCGGAATAGTAAGAAGACATTTTCATATGGCCTCTAATTCGGAGTGTCACTAAATAATGTGATGTAGTCAGGAGTCTATTTCATGTAGACACATATTCAGAGCCACAGTGAATAAAACGGACCCTTTATGTTGTAAGGAATCTAATTAATATGGCCACATCTTCTGAGCCTCACTGAATAATACACACCTGGAGAACAATTTCGAGTTAATTTACGATAGACATTCATTAAGCGCCTCGGTAAATAATGTACACTTGTAAAGTAGCCAGGAGTCTATTTTATGGGGACACTCATTCATAGCCTCAGTGGACAATATGCACGTGTGGATTAGTCCGGATTTCAATTTATATGGTCACTGACTCATAACCTTAGTGAAAAATGCACAAATGCAAAGTACTCAGCAGTCTATTTCATATAGACACTCATTTAGAGATAACACAATTATTTAATATAGCAGCATCCTGTTTCATAGGGTCACCGAAATGAGCCTCCCTGAGTATGGCACACATAGGGAACTGTTAGGAGTCTACTTTATATAGCCTCTCATTTACAGCCTCAGGGAATAATGCGCACGTGTGGAATAGACACTAGACTATTTTATATGCCCACAAAATCCAAGCCTGAGTGAGTAATACACAACTTTGGAATAGTCACTTGTCTATTTTACATGACAAAATATTTAGAGTAAGAGTAAATAATACATGCCTGTGGACAAGTCAGAAAACAATTTCATATGGCCTAAGCCTCAGTGAATAATAGATACCTGGGAAATACTCAGGACGCTGTTACATGTGGCATCAATTTCAGAGCTTCCTTGAATAAGAAACACTACTATTGTAGTCAGAATTCTATTTCCTATAGCCACATATTCAGAGCCTAACTGAATAACATACACCTTGGGAAAGGTTAAAATTCTATTTTTTATAGCCACTCATTTATAGCCGCATGTAAAAACGCACGCCTGAGGAGCATTCAGGAGGCTCTATTTTATGGCCACTCACTCAGAGCTTCACAGAATAATACAGAACTATGAAAACGTCAGGAGTGTATTTCACACGGCCACTTATTCAGAAAGTCACTCAAGAATCATATATATTTCACAACACGAGAACGTAGTGAAATATGCACAAGTTTGAATAGCTGAATTCATCCAGCGGAAGAAAGGATATCGGAGGTTGAAGACTGACTTAATGAAATGGAACGAGAAGACAAGAATAGAGAAAAAAGGATAAAAAGGAATGAGAAAAGTCTCCAAGAATTATGGGACTATGTGAAAATACCTAATCTACGTTTGATAGGTGTACCTGAATGTGATGAAGAGAATGAATCCCAGCTGGAAAATACTCTTCAGGATATTATCCAGGAGAATTTTCCCAATCTAGCAAAGCAGGATACCATTCAACCTCAGGTAATACAGAGAACACCACAAAGATATTCCTCAAGAAGAGCAACCCCAAGGCACATAATCATTAGATTCACCAGGGTTGAAACGAAGGAGAAAATACTAAGGCAGCCAGAGAGAAAGGTCAGGTTACCCACAAAGGGAAGCCTATTAGACTTACAGCAGATCTATCAGTAGAAACCCTACAAGCCAGAAGAGAGTGGGGGCCGATATTTAACATCTTCAAAGAACAGAACTTTCAGCCCAGAATTTCATATCCTGCCAAACTAAGCTTCACAATTGAAGGAAAAATAAAACCTTTTATGAACAAGCAAGTACTCAGAGATTTTATTTCCACCAGGCCTGCTTTACAAAAACTTCTGAAAGAAGCATTATACACAGAAAGGAACAACCAGTATTAGCCTTTCTAAAAATATACCAAAAAGTAAAGAGCATCAACATAAAGAAGAATTTACATCAACAAATGTATAAAATAGCCGGTTAACATCAAATGGAAGTAATCTTAAATTGAAATCGACTAAATTTTCTAATTAAAAGATACAGCCAAAACCTAACGGTATACTATATCCAGACCAATTTCATTTCCAAAGATACACAAAGACTCAAAACAAAGTGTTGGAGAAAGATTTACCAACCAAATAGAGAACAAAAACAAATAAATAAACAAAAAGGAGTTGCAATTCATAGATTTGATAAAACAGATTTCAAACCAACAAAGATAGAGTGACATAAGGATCAATGCATCCTAATACCCAGAAACATAATACCCATAAAGAGATTCAGACTGAACGGAACAGAAAATTAATAAGAATATCCAGAATCTGAACTCAGATCAGTAACAAGTAAACTTAATAAGCACTTGTAGAACTCTCCACTTTAGATAAGATAAATAAAATATACATTCTCCATTTTAAATACACAAAATAATGATCGGCCATTATTAATACCCATTTATAGACTAAAGCAATATTCCTGTTCTCTCTCCCTCCTTTTCTTCTTCTCTTTTCCTTTCCAAAAAAAAACAAAAAATAGAAACACCTCTATTGTAGTCAGAATTCTATTTCCTATACCAACATATTCAGGGCCTAAATGAATAACATACACCTTGGGAAAAGTTAAAATTCTCTTTCGTATACCCACTCATTTAGAGCCGAATGTAAAAACGCATGCCCGAGGAGCATTCAGGAGGCTCTATTTTATGGCCACTCATTCAGAGCTTCACAGAATAATACAGACCTATGAAAACATCAGGAGTGTATTTCACAAGGACACTTATTCAGAACCTCAGTGAGGAATCATATATATCTGGAAAATACTCAGGATTATATTATATATAGCCACTTATTCAGTGACTCACTGAATAATGCACAGCTAAGGAATAATCTGGAGAATATTTGATATGACCCTACACCCAGCGACTCAGTGGACAATGCGGAACTATAAAACAGTCAAGAGGATAGAGTCAAGGGTTTAGGTTATGTGGTCACTAGTTCAGAATCTCATTGAAGAATACACACCTTGGTAATAATGAGGGTCCAAGTCATATGGACACTCAATCACATCATTACCGAGTAATGCGCAATGGGGAAATAGTAAGGAGTCTATTTCATATGGCCTGTCATTCGGAGCTTCAGTGCATAATAACCAGCTGTGGAGTAGTCAGGACCCTATTTAAGGTAGCCCCAAATTAAGCAGCTCCGTGAATTATACACACATGTGTCAGAGTCAGGAGACTATTTGACATAGACACTCATACAGAACCTTTTCGAATACTGCACATGTGGGGAATAATCACTAGTCTGTTACATATGGTGATTAGTTTGGAGAATCAAAAAATAATGCACACCTTTTGAGTAAAATAAATTCTATTTCATAAGACCACTCTTTCAGTGTTTTAGTGAATAATATGTATATCTAATAATTCAGGAATCTCTTTCAAATGGCCACTCGTTGAAGGCCTCTGTGAAGAATACTCCCCTCAAAAATAGTCAATGGTCTACTTCAAATGGCTACACATTCAAAGTCTCTGTATGCAATGAACACCTGGGCAATACACCTGAGTCTCTTTTTGATGCCCACTTAGTCAGAGACTCATTCAATAATACACAAGAAAGGACGACTGAATAGTCTACTTCATGTATCCACTCATTTAGAGCCTCAGTGAATAATGCACACCAGGGTAATAGTCGAACATTTTTTATATGGCCACTCATTTTGTGCCCCACTGAGTTATATACAACTGAAGAATCCTAAGGAGTCTATTTGATACTACCACTCATTTAGAACCTTATTGAATAATTCACAATTGAGCAATAGTCAGGACTCTATTTTATATGATCTATCACTCAAAGTTTCAGTGAATATTAAACTTCTATGGAGTAATCAGGACGCTGTTTAACATAGCCAAGAATTAACTGCCTTCCTGAATAATACACACCTGTGTAGTTGCCTGGCGTCTATTTCATATGAACTCTACTTTTGTGTATCGCTGAGTAATACACACCTGGGGCAGGGTCAGGAGTCTATTTGGTATGAACATTCAAACATAGCCTGTTTGACTAATGCACACATGGATAATAATGAGGAATCTATGTCATATGGCTACTCATTCAGACAAACTGTGAATAATGCACATGTGGAGTAATTAGAAGTCTGTTTCATATGGCCCCTCGTTCACAGCCTCACTGAATATTACACACTTGTGATATAGTCTGGAGTCTACCTTTTAGGGCCACTCATTCAGAGAATCACTAAATAATGCACACCGGCGGAATAGTCGGAAGACTCTTTCCTATGGCCACTGGTTAAGAGCCTAACTAAGTGTACACACCTGGAGAAATAGAACTTACCTTTATCCCCTCATTCAGAGTCTCACTAAATAATGCACACCTGTGGAGTAGTCTGGAGACTTTTTCATGTGGCCTCTAATTCGAATTGTCACTGAATAATGTGTAGTCAGAAGTCTATTTCATGTAGACACATATTCAGAGCTTCAGTGAATAAGACAGACACTTGATATAGTCAGGAATCTAATTGATATGGAAACATATTCTGAGCCTCACTGAATAATACACCTGGGGAATAATTTGGAGTTTATTTTCTGTGGACATATATTCAGATCCTCGGAAAATGATGTACACCTGTGGAGTAGCCAGAAATATGTTTTATTAAAAAACCAATTCATAGCCTCAGTGGATAACATGCACGTGGGGATTAGTCAGGATTCCATTTTACATGGCCAGTGACTCGAATCCTCAGTGAGAAATGCAAAAATGCAAAATACTTAGCAGTCTCTTTCATATACACACTCATTCAGAGATTCGCTGAATAATACAAATATTTGAGATAGACAGCATCCTGTTTCATATGGTTAAACAAAAAGAGCCTCACTGAGTAATGCACACCAGGGGAAGTGTTAGGAGTCTACTTCATATAGCGTTTAATTTACAGAATCATGAAATAATGCACAGGTGTGGAATAGACACTAGTCTATTTAATATGACCACAAAATCAAAACCTTTTCAAACACTACACATGTGGGGAATAATCACTTGTCTGTTTCATATGGTGTTCCGTTTGGTGAATCAAAAACTTATGCACACTTGTGGAGTAAAATGGGTTCTATTTCAGAAGGCCACTCTTTCAGTGTTTTGTGAATAATATTTATATCTGAAAAGTAAAGAATCTCTTTCACATGGCCACTCGTTCAGGGTCTCTGTGAAGAATACTCCCCTCAAAAATAATCAAGTGTCTACTTTAAATGGCTACACATTCAGAGACCCTGTCGATATTGAACACCTGAGCAATACACCTGAGTCTCCTTTTTATGCCCACTTAGTCAGAATCTCATTCAGTAATACACACCTGGGGAAGAGTTAAGAATCTACTTCATGTAGACACTCATTTAGAGCCTCAGTGAATAATGCACACCAAGGTAATAGTCGACCATTTATTATATTGCCACTCATTTTGTGCCTCACTGAATGATATACACCTAAGAATTCTATTTGATACTACCACGCCTTTAGCACCTTGTTGAATACTTCACAATGGAGCAATAGTCAGGTATCTATTTTATATGGTCTATCATTAAAAGTTTCAGTGAGTAGTAAATTTCTTTGGAGTAATCAGGACGCTGTTTAACATAGCCACGAGTTAAGTGCCTTGCTAAATGATACGCACCTCTGTGATAGTTAGGAGTCTATTTTGTATAAATTCTAATTTTGTGTATCGCTGAGTAATACACACCTGGGACAGTGTCAGGATTCTATTTGGTATGGACACTCAAACAGAAGCTGTTTGATTAATGCACACATGGATAATAATGAGGAGTCTATGTCATACAGTTACTCATTCAGAAAAACTGTGAATAATGCACATGTGGAGTAATTAGAAGTCTGTTTCATATGGCCCCTCATTCACAGCCTCACTGAATATTATACACTTACGATATAGTCTGGAGTCTATTTTTTATGGCCACTCATTCAGAGAATCACTGAATTATTCACACCTGGGAAATACTCAGAAGTCTCTTTCCTATGGCTACCCATTGAGAGCCTCACTAAGTGTACATACCTGGATAAATATTCAGAATTTACCTGTATCTCCTCATTCAGAGTCACACTAAATAATGCACACCTGTGGAATAGTCAGGATACTTTTTCATGTGGCCTCTAATTTGGAGTGTCACTGAATAATGTGATGTAGTCAGGAGTCTATTTCATGTAGACATATTTAGAGATGGGATAAAGACAGGAGAAAGAACACACACAGGACAAAGGGGAAATACACACAGGAGAGAGGGTGGATACACAAAGAAAAGGGGGATACACAGAGGAATGAGGAGAGGTACACACAGGAGAGAGGAGCATACACACAGGAGAGAGGAGCATACACAGAGAAGAGAAGACGAAACAAACAGGAGAGAGGAGATACACACAAGAGAGAGGGGATATGCACAAAAGAAAGGTGATACACAGAGGAAAGAAAGGTTTTACACACAGGAGAGAAGGGGAAACACACAAGAAAGCGAAGGAATACAAGCAGGAGAGAGGAGGATACACGCAGGAGACAGGAGGATACACACAGGAGAGAGAAGTATACACACAGGAGAAGGGCGTACACACAGGAGAAGGGCGTACACACAGGAGAGAGGGCGATACACACAGGAATGTTGGATACATACAGGAGACAGGGAAATATACACAAGAGAGATGGGGATACTCATAGAAGATGGGAATACACACAGGAGAAACGGTATACACACCAAAGAGGGGAATACACAGAGGAGAAAGGGGCATACAGACAGGAGAGAGGGAAATACATATAGGAGAGAGAAAGATACACAAAAAAGACAGAAGAATACATGCAGGAGAGAGGAGTATACACAGGAGAGAGGTTAATACACAGAGGAAAGAGGACGTTACACACTGGAGAGAAGGTGGATACACACAGAAGAGAGAAGGATACGCACAGGAGAGACGGGAATTTACAAAGTAGAGAGGAAGATATACACAAAAGAAAGGGGGATACACACAGGAGAGTCGGGTATAGACACAGGTGAGGAAAATACACAAAAAAGAGAGGGGCATACACACAGGAGAGAGAAAAGATACACAGAGAAGAGAGGCTGAAAACACACATGAGAGAGGAAAGATACACGCAAGATAAAGGAATATACACGCAGGAGACAGGAAAATACAAACAGGAGAAAAAAGGATACACACAGAAGAGGGGGACACACAAAGTAGAGACGGGCATGTACACTGAAAAAAAAGAAACACACAAAAGAATAAAGGATACACACAAGAGAGAAAAAGATAAACATAGAAGAGGGGGATAGACACAGCAGAGAGGGTCATACACACAAGAGCGAGGAAGATACACAAAAAAGAGAGGAAGATACAAAAAGGAGAGAGGAAGATACAAAAAGAAGAGAGGGGATAAACACAGGAGAAAGGGGGGATACACACAAAAGAGAAAGGAATTACACACCGGAGAGAGAAGAGAAACACACGAGAGGAGGGATACACACAGGAGAAAGGAATATACACACAGCAGATTAGAAAATACACACAGGAGAGAGGAGGATACACACAGGAAAGAGGACGATACACACAGGAGAGAAGAGGATACACAAATGATAGAGGAGGATACACACAGGAGAAAGGAGAATACACACAGGAGAGAAGCATATACACAGGAGAGAGAGAATACAAATAAGAGATTTGGAGACACACAGGAGAAAAGGTAATACAAACAGGAGAGAGGAAGATACACACAGGAGATGGGGACACAGAGAGGAGAAAGGAGGATACATACAGGAGAAAGGAGAATGCACACAAGACAGAGGGGCATATACACAGTAGAGAGGAGGATACACACAGGAGAGAGGGGGATACAAACAGAAAAGTGTGGAATACACACAGGAGGGAGGGGGATACACACAGGAGAGAGGGGCATAAACACAGGAAAGAGAAAGATACACACAGGAAATCAGGGTTAAACACAGGAGATGGGTGATACACACTGGAGAGAGGCGGATACAAACAGACGAGAGGGGTATACACACAGTGGAAGAAAAATAAATACAGGAGAGAGGAGGATACACACAAAATGGAAGAGGATACAAAGAGAAGAGAGGAGGATACACGCAGGAGACAAAAGGATACACACAGGAGACAGGGGGATACACACCGGAGAGAGGGAGATACAAACAGGAGAGTGCGATGTACACAATGGAGGGAGGGGAATTCACAGAAGAGAGAGGGGGATACACACACGCGAGAGGAGGATACACACAGCAGAGATTAGGAGACACTCAGGAGAGAGAAATATACACACAGGAGAGAGGAGGATACACAAAGAAGAGAAGAAAACACACAGTAGAGAGGGAGATACACACAGGCGAGGAGGGTACACACAGAAGCGAAGGAAATGCACACCGAAGAGAAGGGAATACACACAAAAGTGGGGGATACACACAGTAGAAAAAGCACACACAAAAAAGAGAGGAGGATACACACAGCAGAGAGTGGGGATACACACAGGAGAGAGAAGTATATTCACAGGAGAGTGGGGGATAGAACCAGGATGGAGGGAGATACAAACAGAATAGAGTTGGTACACACAGGAGGAGAAGGATAAATAAAGGAGGGAGAAAAATACACATAAAATAAATAAGGATGCAAATAGAAGAGAGGAGGATACACGCAGGAGAGAGGAGAATACACACAAAAGAGAGGAGGATACACACAGGAGAGAGGAGGATACACGCAGGAGAGAGGAGGATACACGCAGGAGAGAGGATACATACAGGAGAGAGGGTTGAGAAACACAGGAGAGGGAAATACACACAGAAAAAATGAAGGTACACACAGGAGAGAGGGGTATACACACGAGAGAAAAGGACACACACAAAAAATAAAGGCATACACACAGGAGAGTGGGAAATACACTAAAAAGAGAAAAGGATACACACAGGAGAGAGGAGGATAGAAAAAAAAGATGGGGAAACACACAGGAGAGAGGTACATACACAATGAAGAGGGTGATACACATAGAAGAAAAGGGGATACACACAGGAGAGATAAGAATACACACAGGAGATGGGGATAAACACAGGAAAGAAGGGCATACACTCAGGAGAGAGAAGAATACACGCAGCAGAGTGGAGGAAACACACAGTAGAGAGGAAACACACACAGGAGAGAGGGGGATACACACAGGAGGAAGTGGTGATACACACAGGAGAGAGCGGAAATACACACAGGAGAGAAGAGGGATACAAACAGAAGATAATAGGATACACACAGGAGAGAGAAGAATACACACAGGAGAGAGGAAGATACACACAGGAGATTAGGATACACACAGAAGAGAGGAGGATACACACAGAAGAGAGAAGAATACACACAGGAGACAGAAGGATACACACAGGAGAGAGGGGGATACACACAGGATATGGGGGATACACACAGGAGAAAAAGGAATACACACAAGAGAGAAAAAGATACACACTGGAGAAAGTAGGATACACACAGGAAAGGAAGATACACAAAGTAGAGTGGGGCATACACACAGGAAAGTAAAATACACACAGAAGAAAGAGGGGATAAACACAGGAGAGAGGAGGATACACACAAGAGAGGGGTATACATAAAGGTGAGAGGGCATACACACAGGACAGAGGAAGATACACGCAGGAGAGAGGAGGATACAAACAGGAGGGAAGGGATACAAACGGAGGAGAGGGGGATACACACAGAATTGGGGGATACACACAAAAGAGAATGGGGTTACACACAGGAGAGAGGGGGGAAACACAAAAGAGAGGAGGATTACACACAGGAGAAAGAAAGATACACACAAAAGAGATTAAAATACACACAGGAGAGAGAAGAATATGCACAGGAGAGAGGAGAATGCACACAGGAGAGAGGAGGATACACACAGGAGAGAAGAGGATACACATAGGAGAAAGGCATACACAGAGGAGAGAGAAATATAAATAGAGGAAAGTTTGGTACACACAAGAGACAAGGTAATACACACAGAAGAGAGGATGATACACACAGGAAAGAGGGGAATGCACACAACAGAGAGGGCATACATACAGGAGAGATAAGAATACACAAAGGAGATAGGGGGATACACACAAAAGTAAGGGAGATACAAACAGGAGAGTGTGGCATACACACAAGAGGGAGGGGATAACACACAGGAGAGAGAAGGCTACACACAGGAGAGAGGAGTATACACAAAGAAGAGAGGGAAACAAAGAAGAGAGAAGGAGATACACACAGGTGAAAGGGATACACACAGGAGACGGTGTGATACACACAGGAGAGAAGGGGATACACAAAAAAGAGAAGAATGCACACAGGAGAGAGGGGAATAAACAAAAAATAGGGGAGGATACACACAGGAGAGAGGATGAATAAAAACAGGAGAGTGGGGATACCCACAGGAGAGTGAGGCATACACACAGGAGGGAGGGTAATACACACAGGAGAGAGAAGAATACACACAAAAAGACAAAAATAAACACAAGAGAGAGGAGGATACACACAAAAGACTGGAGGATACAGACAGAATAGAGGATGATACACGCAGGAGAGAGGAAGATACATACAGGAGAGAGGAGAATACACACAGGAGAGAAAAGGATACACACAGGAGAGAGAAGCAATACACACAGGAGAAGGGGATACACACTGGAGAGAGGAGGATGCACACAGAAGAGAGGTAAATACACACAGAGCGAGGGGGATACACACAGGGGAGTAAAGGATACAAACAGCAGACAGAAGGGTACGCACAGGAGAGAGGAGAACACACACATGAGAGAGAATACACAAAGGAGAGGAGGAAAAACACAGTAGAGAGGGGGATATACACAGTCGAAAGAAATACACACAGAAGTGGGGGCGATGAACACAAAAGAAAGGGGGATCCATAGAGGAGAGGGGGATACACAAAGAAAAGTGGAGCATACACAAAGGAGAGAGGAGGATACACACAGGAGATAAGGGGGATACACACAGGAGAAAGGGGGATACACACAGGCGAGTGGGGCATACACACAGGATGGAGGAAGATACACACAGGAGAGAGGGGGATGCACACAGGGGGAGAAGAATAAATACAGGAGGGAGGAGGGTACACAAAAAAGAGAGGAGGATACAGAAAGAATGGAGGACGATAAACACAGGAAAGAGGAGGATACACACAGGAGCGAGAAGGATACACAGAGGAAGGAGAAGGATACACGCAGGAGAGAGAAGGATACACACAGGAGAGTGAAAGGATACTCACAGAATAGGGCGATACACACAGAAGACAGGAGTATAAACACAGGAGAGAAGAGGATACTCACAGGACAGAGGGGGATACACATAAAAGAGTGGAGGATGCACACAGGAGAGAAGGGGATACACACAGGAGAGAGGGGAATACACACATTAGAAAGGAGATACACACAGGAGAAAGGAGGATACACACAGGAGAGAGGGGGATACACACAGGAGAAAGGAGGATAGACAAGGGAGAGGGAGATACACACAGGAGAGAGGGGGATACATGGAAAAGAGAAAAGGATACACACAGGAGAGAAAAGGATGAAAACAGAAGATGGGAATGCACAGGAGAGAGGGGCATACCCACAGGAGAGGGTGATACACACAGGAGAAAGGGGAATACACACAGGAAAGAGGAGAATACACACAGGAGAGAAAGGCATACACATAGGAGAAATGAGAATACACAGAGCAGATATTAGGATTCACACAGAAGAGAGGGGATAAACACAGGAGAAAGAAGAATACACACAGTAGAAAGGGTGAATACACACATGAGAGAGGGTAAATACACAAAGGAGAAAGGGGGGATACACAGAGGAATTAGGAGAGATACACATAGGAGAGAGGAGCATACACACAGGAGAGGGATAGATACACACAGGAGAGAAGAAACAACACAGTAGAGAGGAAGATACACACAGGATAGAGGAGGATACACACAAAATAGAAAATGATACACAAAGGAGACAGAAGGATACACACAGAATAGAGGGAAATAAACACAGTAGAAAGGAATACACACAGGAAAGAAAAAAGATACACACAGGAGACAGGGATACACAAAGAAGGGAGTTGGATACACACAAGAGAGAGGGGAATACACACAAGAGAGATGGGCATACGAACAGGAGAGAGAAGAATACACAAAGGAGAGGGGTGATACACAGAGGAAAATGGGGGATACAAACAGGAGAGTGGGGCATACACACAGAAGAAAGGGGGATACACAAAGAAAAGAGGAGGATACACACAAAATAGAAAATGACACACACAGGAGACAGAAAAATATAGGAGAGAGGGGGATAAAAACAGGAGAGGGAAATACACACAGGAGATTAAAAGAAACACACAAGAGACAGGGATACACAAAGAAGAAAGTAGGATACACACAGGAGAGAGGGGAATACACACAGGAGAGAGGGGAATACACACAAGAGAGATGGACATACCCACAGGGGAGAGGAGACTACACAAAGGAGAGAGGGGAATACACATAAGAAAAAGGGGGATACAAACAGGAGGGTGCGGCATACACACAGAAGGGAGGAAGGTACAAACAGGAGAGAGGAGGATACACACAGGAGAGAGGAGGCTATACAAAGGAGAGAGGAAGATACACAAAGAAGAGAGGAAAACACACAAGAGAGGGAGGATACACACAGGATAGAGGAGGATACAAACAGAAGAGAGGAGGATATACAAAAGAGAAAGGAGGATACACAAAGAAGAGAGAAGAATACACACAAGAGAGGGGGATACACACAGGATAGAAAAGGTTACACATAGGAGAGAGGAGGATACCCAAAGAAAAGAGGGAAACACACAAAAGAGAGGGGGATACACACAGGTGGGGGGATAAACACTGGAGACAGTAGGATACACACATGAGAGGAGGGATACACAAAGGAGAGAGGAGGATACACATAAGAGAGAGGAGGCTACACACAGGAGAAAAAGGAATACAAAAGAAAAGGGGGAAACACACAAAAAAGAGGGGTATACACACAGGCGAGGGAGATAAACACTGAAGACGGTGGAATACACACAGGAGAAAGCGGAATACAAAAAGGAGAGGGGGATACACACAAGATGGAGGAGTAAACACACAAAATAGAAAAAAATAAACACAGGAGAGAAGGGTCATACACACAGGAGAGTGGGAGATACACACAGGAAAGTGGGGCATAAACACAGAAAAGAAGGGGATACACAGAGGAGAGAGGGTGATACACAAATGGGGAGAAGGATAAATACAGAAGAGAGGAGGAGAAACACAAATAAGTGGAGGATACAGACAGAATAAAGGAGGATACACGCAGGAGAGAGGAGTATACACAAAGGAGAGTAGATACACACAGGAGAGAGGAGATACACACAGGAGAGAGGAGATACACACAGGAGAGAGGAGATACACACAGGAGAGAGGAGCATACACACAGGAGAGAGATGGATGCACACCAAAAAGAAAAGGATACACACAGGAGAGAGGGGATTAACACGGGAGAGGGGGATACAAAAAGGAGAAAAAAAGATACTCACAGGAGACAGGAATGCACAAAGAAGGGAGTTGGATACCCACAGGAGAGAAGGGGATACACTTAGGAAAGAGGGGAATACACACAAGAGAGAGAGGCAAACCCACAGGAGAGAGAATACACAAAGGAGATATGAGGATACACAGAGGAAAAAGAAGGATACAAACAATAGAGTGTGGAATACACACAGAAGGGAGGAGAATACACACAGTAGAGAGGGGGATACACAAAAGAGAGAGGGGCATACACACAAGAGAAAGTGATACACACAGAAGAAAGGAAAATACAAACGTGATAGAAGAATACACACAGAAGAGGGTGATACACACAAGAGAGAGGGGCGTACACACAGGAGAGAGGAGGACAGACACAGCAGAGAGGAGGATACACAAAGGAGAGAGGGGATACACACAAAAGAGATGGACATACACACAGAAGAAAGAGGGATACACAGAGGATAGAGGGGGAAACACAGAGGGATGAGGAAAGATATACACGGGAGAGAGGATCATACACACAAGAGAGAGGAGGATACAGAGAGGAGAGGGAAAGATACACACAGGAGAGAGGAAGATACACAGGAGAGAGGAAGATACACACAGGAGAGAGGATACACACAAAAGAGAAAAGGATACACAGAGGAGACAGAAGGATACACAAAGTAGAGAGGATCATACACACAGAAAAGGGAGATACACACTGGAGAAAGGGGGAGACACAAAATTGAGAGGAGAATACACACAGGAGAGAGGGATACACACAGGTGAGAGAGGCGTACACACAGGAGAGAGGAAGATACACACAGGAGAGTGGAGGATACAAACAGGAGAGAGGGAATACAAACAGGAGAGAGGGGGGTAACCACAGAAGACAGAAGGGATACAAACAAAAGAGAAAGGGTTTACACACAAGAGAGTGGGGAGAAACACAAGGGAAAGAGGAGGGATACACAAAAGATATAGGAAGGTACACACAGAAGAGAGAAGGATACACACAGGAGAGGTGCATACACACAGGAGAGAGGAGGATACACACAGGAGATTGGGATTCACACAGGAAACAGGGTAATACACACAAGAGAGTGGGGGATACAAACAGGAGTGGGGATACACACAGGAGAGAGTGGGATACACATAGGAGAGAGGGGAATACACACAAGAGAGAGGGGCATACACACAGGAGAGAGGAGGATACACACAGAAACAAGGAAGATACAAACAGTAAAGTGCAGCATACACACAGTTGGGAGGAAGATCCACACAGGAGAGAGGAAGATACACACAGGGGAAAAGGGATACACCCAGGAGAGAGGAGGATACACACAGGAGAGAGGAGGTTACACAGAGGAGGAAAAAGGATACACAAATAAGAGGGGGAAACACACAAAACAGAGTGACATACACACAGGAGAGAGGAGGATACACACAGGAGGGAGGGGGGAATACACACAGGAGGGAGGGGGATACACACAGGAGAGAGGGGAATACAAACAGGAGATTGAGGCATACAAACAGGTGAGAATAAGTTACACATAGGAGATTGAGGCATACACACAGGAGAGAGTCAGATACACACAGGGAAAGAATGATAAATACAGGAGAGAGGAAGATACACACAAAAGAGTGGAGGATACAGACAGAAGAGAGGAGGATAAACGCAGGAGAGAGGAGGATACACACAGGAGAGAGGAGCATACACACAGGACAGAGGAGGATACACGCAGGAGAGAGGAGGATACACACAGGAGAGAGAAGGTATATACAGAGAAGAGGGGGATACACACTGGAGAGAGGAGGATACACACAGGAGTAAAAAGGATACACACAGGAGAGTGGAAGACACACACACAAAAAAGAAAAATACATAGAAAAGAGGGGGGATACACACAGGAGAGTGGAAGACACACACAAAAGAGAGGAAAATACACACAATAGACAGGGGGATACACACAGGAGGGAGGAAGATACACACAGAAGAGTAGTAATACACACAGGAGAGAGAAGGGTACACACAGCCGAGAGGGGGATACACAAAGGAGAGAGGAGGATACACAAAGGAGAAGGTGATACACACATGAGAGAGGGGAATACACTGAAAAACGAGGATACACACAGGAGAGAGGAAGATAAACAGAGTAGAGAAGGATATTCACAGGAGAGAGGGGCATACACACAGGAGAGGTTAATACAGACAGGAGAAAGGGGGATAGACACAGGAGAGGGGAGAATACACACAGGAGATGGGGATACACACATGTGAACAGGGCGTACACACAGAAGAGAGGAGGATTCAAGAAGCAGAGAGGAGGATAAACACTGGAGAGAGGAGATACACACAAGAGAGAAGGGGATACAAACAGGAGAGAGGGGGATACACACAGGAAAGAGCGAGGATACACACAGGACAGTGGGGGGATACACACACGAGACAGGAGGGATGCACACAAGAGGGAGTAGGAAACACACAGAAGAGCGGAGGATACACACAGTAGAAAAAAGATACACATAGAAGAGGGGGATACACACAGGAGAGTGGAGGATACACACAGGATAGAGGGGTTTACACACAAAAGAGAGCAGGAAACACACAGGAGACAGAAGAATACACACAGGAGAGAGGGGGATATACACAAGAGAATGGTCATATACACAGGAGGGAGAAGGGTACACACAGTAGAGAGGAGCATACACACAGGAAAAATGGATAAACGCAGGAGAAAAAGGGATACACACAGGAAAGAGGAGGATACACACAGGTAAGGGAGATACACAAAGAAACAAGGGCGTACACACAGGAGAGAGGAGGATACAAACAGGATTGAGGTTCTACACACAAAATAAAGGGGGTATACAGATGAACCTTCAAAGCCTCACTGAATATTACACACTTGTGATATACTCTGGAGTCTATTTTTTTATGGCCACTCATTCAAAGAATCACTAAATAATGCACACCTGCTGAATAGTCAGATGTCTCTTTCCTATGTCCACTCGTTAAGAGCCTCACGAAGTGTACACACCTGGCGAAATAGGATTTACCTTTATCTTTTCATTCACATTCTGTCTAAATAATGCAAACCTGTTGAATAGTCAGGAGACTTTTTCATGTGGCCTCTAATTCGGAGAGTCACTGAATAATGTGGTGTAGTCAGGAGTCTATTTCATGTGGACACATATTCAGAGCCACAGTGAATAAGGCAGGACCTTGATATAGTAAGGAATCTAATTAATATGGCCATATCTTCTGAGCCTCACTGAATAATACACACCTGGAGAATAATTTGGAGTCTATTTTCGATGGACATTCATTCAGAACCTCGGTAAATAATGTAAACCTGTGGAGTATTCAGGAGTCTATTTTATTAGGGCACACATTCATAGCCTCAGTGGATAATATGCACGTGTTGATTAGTCAGGATTCCATTTTATATGGCCACTGACTCGTAACCTCAATGAAAAATGCACAAATGTAAAGTACTCAGCAGTCTATTTCATATAAACACTCATTCAGAGATTCAGTGAATAATACAAATATTTAAGATAGACAACATCCTGTTTCATATGGTCACACAAAGAGAGCCTCAGTGAGTAATGCACACCTGGGGAATTGATAAAATTCTACTTTATATAACCTCTCATTAACAGCCTAAGGGAATAATGCACACGTGTGGAATAGACACTAGTCTATTTTATATGGCCACAAAATCAAAGCCTGAGTGAGTAATACACAACTTTGGAATAGTCACTAGTCTATTCCAAATTCCCAAATATTTAGAGTCAGAATAAATAATACACGCCTGTGGAATAGTCAGAAAACCAGTTCATATGGCCAAAGTTTTAGATCCTCAGTGATTAATACATACTTTGGAAATATTCAGGACGCTATTACATGTGGCATCAATTTCAGAACTTCATTGAATAATAAACACCTGTATTGTAGTCAGAATTCTATTTCATATAGCTACATATTCAGAGCCGAACTAAATAACATACACCTTCGTAATAGTCAGGATTCTATTTCATATAGCCACTCATTTAGAGCCGAATGTAAAAACGCACGCCTGAGGAGTATTCAGGAGTCTCTATTTTATGGCCACTCATTCAGAGCTTCACAGAATTATACAGACCTATGTTAAAGTCAGGAGTGTATTTCAAATAGCCACTTATTCAGAACCTCAGTGAAGAATCATATATATCTGAACAATACTCAGGATTATATTATATATAGCCACTTATTCAGAGACTCACTGAGTAATGCACACATAAGGAAGAGTCTAAAGACTATCTGATATGCCCCTACACCAAGCGACTCAGTGGACAATGCAGAACAGAAAAATAGTCAGTATGATAGAGTCAGAAGTTTATGTTATGTGGTCACTCGTTCAGAATCTCACTGAAGAATACACACCTTTGGTATAGTAAGAGTCCAAGTCATATGGCCATTGAATCAAAGCATTACAGGATAGTGAACAAAGGGGCAATAGTAAGGAGTCTATTTCATATGGCCTCTCATTCAGAGTTTCAGTGCATGAAAAAGAGATGTGGAGTAGTCAGGACCCTGTTTAACGTAGCCCCAAGTTAAGCAGCTCCGTGAATGATACACACCTGTGTGAGAGTCAGGAGACTATCTGATATAGACACACATACAGAAACTTTTCGAATACTGCACATGTGGTGAATAATCAAAACTCTGTTTCATATGGTGATTAGTTTGGAGAATCAAAAAATAACGCACACCTGTGGAATAAAATGAGTTCTATTTCATAAGGCCACTCTTTCAATGCTTTAGTGAATAATACGTATATCTGATAAGTCAGGAATCTCATTCACATGGCCACTCGTTCTGTGCCTGTGTGAATAGTACCCCCTCAGAAACAGTCAAGGATCTACTTCAAATGCCTACACTTTCAGAGTCTCTGTAAGTAATGAACACCTGGGCAATACACCTGAGTCTCTTCTTTATGATCACTTAGTCAGAGTCTCATTCAATAATACACACATGGAAAATATTTAAGAGTCTACTTCATGTAGCCAATCATTTAGATCCTCAGTGAATAATGCACACCAGGGTAATAGTCGAGCATTTTTGATATGGCCACTCATTTTGTGCCTCACTGAGTGATATACAGTTGAAGGATCCTCAGGATTCTCTTTGCTACTACTACACATTTAGAACCTTATTGAATAATTCACAATGGAGCAATAGTCAGATGTCTATTTTCTATGGTCTATCATTTAAAGTTTCAGTGAATAATGAATTTCTATGGAGTAATCAGGACGCTGTTTAAGATAGTCACGAATTAAGTTACTGCCTGAATGATACACACCTGGGTGATAGTCAGAAGTCTATTTCATATAAACTCTAATTTTGTGTATTGCTGAGTAATACACACTTGGGGCAGGTCAGGAGCCTATTTGGTATGGACACTCAAACAGAACCTGTTTGATTAATGCACTGATGGATAATAATGAGGAGTCTATGTAATATGGCTACTCATTCAGACAAACAGTGAATAATGCACACGTGGGATAATAATAATTCGGTTTCATATAATGCTCTTTCACAGCATCACTGAATATTAAACACTTGTGATATAGTCTGGAGTCTATTTCTTATGGCCACTCATTCAGAGAATATCTAATTAATGCCCACGTGCGGAATAGTCAGAAGTCTCTTTCCTATGGCCACTCGTTAACAGCCTCACTACGTGTACACACCTGGGGAAATAGTCAGGATTTACCTTTATTCCTTCATACAGAGTGTCACTAAATAATGCACACCTGTGAAATAGTCAGGAGACTCTTTTATGTGGCCTCTAATTCGGAGTGTCACTGAATAATGTGGTGTAGTCAGGAGTCTATATCACGTAGACACATATTCAGAGCCTCAGTGAATAATAAAGGCCCCTAATATAGTAAGGAATCTAATTAATATGGCCACATCTTCTGAGCCTCACTGAATAATACATACCTGGAGAATAATTTGGAGTCTATTTCTGATGGACATTCATTCAGAGCCTTGGTAAATAATGCACCCCTGTTGAGTAGCCAGGAGTCTATTTCATTTGGACACTCATTCATAGCCTCATTGGATAGTATGCACGAGTGTATTATTCAGGATTCCATTTTATATGGCCACATACTTGTAACCTCAGTGACAAATGAACAAATGTAAAGTACTCAGCAGTCTATTTCATATAGAAACGCATTCAGAGATTCATTGAATAATAAAAATATTTAAGATAGACAGCATCCTGTTTTTTATGGTTACACAAAAAGAGCCTCATTATGTATGTGTGGGTTATTCAGGATTCCATTTTATATGGCCACTGACCCGGAACCTCAGTGAAAAATGAACAAATGTAAAGTTCTCAGCAGTATATTTTATATATAAACACTCATTCAGAGATTCAGTGAATAATAAAAATATTTGAGATAAACAGCATCCTGTTACATATGGTTAAACAAAAAGAGCCTCACTGAGTAATGCACACCAGGGGAAGTGTTAGGAATCTACTTTATATAGCCTTTAATTTATACAATCAGGAAAGAATGCAACGTGTTGAATAGACACGAGTCTATTTTATATGGCCATAAAATCAAAGCCTTTTCGAATACTGCACATGCGGGGAATAAACACTTGTCTGTTTAATATGATGTTTCGATTGGTGAATCAGACTTATGCACACCTGTGGAGTAAAATGGGTTCTATTTCAGAAGGCCACTCTTTCAGTGTTTTAGTGAATAATATGTATATCTCAAAAGTAAGGAATCTCTTTCACATGGCCACTCGTTCAGGGCCCTGTGTAGAATAATCCCCTCAAAAATAGTCAAGTGTCTACTTTAAATGGCTACACATTCAGAGACTCTGTAGGTAATGAACACCAGGGCAATACACCTGAGTCTCTTTTTAATGCCCACGTAGTCAGAGTCTCATTCAATAATACACACATGGGGAAGAATTAAGAGTCTACTTCATGTGGCCACTCATTTAGAGCATCAGTGAATAATGCACACCAGGGTAATAGTCGAGCATTTTTTATATGGCCACACATTTTGTGTCTCCCTGAGTGATATACACCTGAAGAATCCTCAGGATTCTATTTGATACTACCAATTATTTGGAACCTTATTGAATAATTCACAATGGAGCAATACTCTGGTGTTTATTTAATATTTTCTATCATTCAAAGTTTCAGTGAATAATGAACTTCTATGGAGTAATCAGGACGCTGTTTAACATAGCCACAAATTAAGTGGCTCCCTAAATGATACACACCTAGATAATAGCCTGGAGTCTATTTCATATGAACTCTAATTTTGTGTATCGCTGAGTAATACACACCTGGCGCATTGTCAGGAGTCTATTTGGTATGGACACTCAAACAGAACCTGTCTGATTAATGCACACATGTATAATAATGAGGAGTTTATGTCATACAGTTACTCATTCAGAAAAACAGTGAATAATGCATATTTAAAGTAATTAGAAATCTGATTCTTATGGACCCTCTTTGACAGCGTCACTGAATATTACACACTTGTGATATAGTCTGGAGTCTATTTTTTATGGCCACACATTCAGAGAATCACTGAATAATGCACACCTGCAGAATAGTCAGAAGTCTCTTTCCTATGGCCACTCGTTAAGAGCCTCACTAAGTGTACACACCTGGGGAAATAGTCAGAATTTACCATTATCCCCTGATTCAGAGTCTCACTAAATAATGCACAGCTGTGGAATAGTCAGGAGACTCTTTCCTATGGCCACTCTTTAATAGCCTCACTAAGTGTACACACCTGGAGAAATAGTCAGGATTTAGCTACATCACATCATTCAAGGTCTCACTAAATAACGCACACCTATGCAATAGTCAGGAGACTTTTTCATGTGGCCTCTAATTTGGTGTGTCAATGAATAATGTGATGTAGTCAGGAGTCTATTTCCTGTAGACACATATTCAGATCCACAGTGAATAAAACAGGCCCTTTATGTTGTAAGGAATCTAATTAATATGGCCACATCTTCTGAGCCTCACTGAATAATACGCACCTGGAGAATAATTTGCAGTCTATTTTCTATTGATATTCATTCAGAGCCTCGGTAAATAATGTACACCTGTGGAGTAACCAGGAGTCTATTTTATTCGGACCCTCATTCATAGCCTCAGTGGATAATATGAACGTGTGGATTAGTCTGGATTCCAATTTATATGGCCACTGACCCGTAACCTCTTTGAAAAATACACAAATGTAAAGTACTCAGCAGTCTATTACATATAGACACTCATTCAGAGATTCACTAAATAATACAAATATTTAATATAGCAGCATTCTGTTTCATATGGTCACACAAAATGAGCCTCACTGAATAAGGCACACCGAGGGAAGAGTTAGGAGTCTACTTTATATAGCCTCTCATTTACAGACTCAGGGAATAATGCACACGTGTGGAATAGACACTAGACTATTTTATGTGGACACAAAATCAAAGCCTGAGTGAGTAATATACAACTTTGGAATAGTCATTTGTCTATTTTACATGCACAATTATTTAGAGTCATAGTCAATAATACACGCCTGTGGACAAGTCAGAAATCAATTTCATATGGCCAAAGATTCAGAGCCTCAGTGCATAAAACATACCTGGGAAATACTCAGGACGCTATTACATGTGGCAACAATTTCAGAGCGTCCTTGAAAAAGAAACACCTCTATTGTAGTCAGAATTCTATTTCCCATAGCCACATATTCAGAGCCTAACTGAAAAACATACACCTTGGGAAAAGTTAAAATTCTATTTCATATAGCCATTCACTTAGAGCCGAATGTAAAAACGCATGCCTGAGGAGCATTCAGGAGGCTCTATTTTATGGCCCCTCATTAAGAGCTTCACAGAAGAATACAGACCTATGAAAATGTCAGGAGTGTATTTCACATGGCCGCTTATTCCGAACCTCAGTGAGGAATCATATAGATCTGGAAAATACTCAGGATTGTATTATATATAGCCACTTATTCAGAGACTCACTGAATAATGCACAGCTAAGAAATAATCTGGAGACTATTTGATATGACTCTTCACCCAGCAACTCGGTGGACAATGCAGAACTGAAATATAGTCAAGAGGATAGTGTCACGTGTTTTGATTAAGTGGTTACTCGTTCAGAATCTCACTGAAGAATACACACCTTGGGAATAGTCAGTGTCCAAGTCATATGAACACTCAACCACAGCATTACCGAATAATGCACAATGGGGTAACAGTAAAATGTCTTTTTTATATTGCCTATCATTTGGAGCTTCAGTGCATAATTAACAGCTGTGGAGTAGTCAGGACCCTATTTAAGCTAGCCCCAAATTAAGCAGCTCCGTGAATGATACACACATGTGTCAGAGTCAGGAGACTATTTGACATAGACACACATACAGAACCTTTTCGAATATTGCACATGTGTGGAATAATCACTAGTCTGTTTCATATGGCAATTACTTTGGGGAATCAAAAAATAACACACACCTGTTCAGTAAAATGGGTTCTATTTCATAAGTCCACTCTTTCAGTGTTTCAGTGAATAATATATATATATATATATATATATATATATATATATATATATATATATATATATCTGATAAGTCAGGAATCTCTTTCACATGTCCACTCGTTCAGGGCTTCTGTGAAGAATATTCCCCCCAAAAATAGTCAAGTGTCTACTTCAAATGGCTACACATTCAAAGTCTCTGTAGATAATGAACTTATGGGCAATACACCTGAGTCTCATTTTTGCGCCCACTTAGTCAGAGACCCATTCAATAATACACAACAAAGGAAGATTTAAGAGTCTACTTCATGTAGCCACTCGTTTAGAGCAACAGTGAATAATGCACACCAGGGTCATAGTCGAGCATTTTTTATATGGCCACTCATTTTGTGCCTCACTGAGTGATATACACCTGAAGAAACCTCAGGATTCTATTTGGTACTACCACTCATTTAGAACCTTATTGAATAATTCACAATGAAGCAATAGTCAGCTGTCTATTTTATATGGTCTGTCATTCAAAATTTCAGTGAATAGTAAACTTCTATGGAGTAATAAGGACGCTGCTTAACATAGCCACGAATTAAGTGCCTTCCTGAATGATACACACCTGGATAGTTTCCTGGCGTCTATTTCATGTGCACTCTAATTTTGTGTATAGCTGAGCAATACACACCTGGGGCAGTGTCAGGAGTCTATTTGGTATGGACACTCAAACAGAGTGTGTTTGATTAATGCACACGTGGATAATAATGAGGAATCTATGTCATATGGCTACTCATTCAGACAAACTGTGAATAATCCACATGTGGAGTAATTAGAAGTCTCTTTTATATGGCCCCTCTTTCACAGCCTCACTGAATATTACACATTTGTGATATAGTCTGGAGTCTATTTTTTATGGCCACTCATTCAGGGAATCTCTAAATAATGCACACCTGTGGAAGAGTCAGAAGTCTTTTTCCTATGGCCACTCGTTAAGAGCCTCACTAAGTGAAAACACCTGGAGAAATAGTCAGGATTTACCTTTATCCCCTCATTCAGAGTCTCATTAAATAATGCACACCTGTGGAATAGGCAGAAGACTTTTTCATGTGACCTGTAATTCGGAGTGTCACTGAATAATGTGGTGAAGTCATGATTCTATTTCATGTAGACACATATTCAGAGCTTCAGTGAATAAGACAGACACTTGATATAGTAAGGAATCTAATTGATATGGAAATATATTCTGAGCCTCACTGAAGAATACACACCTGGGGAATAATTTGGAGTCTATTTTCGATGGACATATATTCACAGCCTCGGAAAATGATGTACACATGTGGAGTAGCCAGGAGTCTATTTTATTATGACACTCATTCATAGACTCAGTGGATAATATGCACGTATGGATTAGTCAGGATAACATTTTATATGGCCACTGACACGTATCCTCATTGAAAAATGCAAAAATGTAAAATACTTAGCAGTCTATTTTCTATAGACACTCATTCAGAGATTCACTGAACAATACAAATATTTGAGACAGCCAGCCTCCTGTTTCATATGGTTAAGCAACAAGAGCCTCACTGAGTAATGCACACCAGGGGAAGGGTTAGGAGTCTACTTTATATAGCCTTTAACTTACAGAATCAAAAAATAATGCACACGTGTGGTATAGACACTTGTCTATTTTATATGGCCGCAAAATCAAAACCCTTTCGAATACTGCACAAGTGGGGAATAATCACTTGTCTGTTTCATATGGTGTTTCGTTTGGTGAATAAAAACATATGCACACCTGTGGAGTAAAATGGCTTCTGCGTCAGAAGGCCACTCTTTCAGTGTTTTAGTGAAAAATATGTATATCTGAAAAGTCAGGAATCTCTTTAACATGGCCACTAGTTCAGGGCCTCTCGGAAGAATACTCCACTCAAAAATAGTCAAGGGTCTACTTCAAAGGGATACCCATTCAAAGTCTCTCTATGTAATGAACACCTGGGCAATACACCTGAGTCTCTTTTTTATGCCCACTTAATCAGAGACTCATACAATAATACACAACAAAGGAAGATTTAAGAGTCTACTTCATGTAGCCACTCATTTAGAACCTCAGTGAATAATGCACACCAATGTAATAGTCGAGCATTTTTTATATGGCCACTCATTTTGTGCCTCACTGAGTGATATACATCTGAAGAATCCTCAGGATTCTATTTGATACTACCACACATTTAGAACCTTATTGAATAATTCACAATCGCGCATAGTCAGGTGTCTATTTTATATGGTCTATCATTCAAAGTTTCAGTGAATAGTAAATTTCTATTAAGTAATCAGGATGCTGTTTAACATAGCCACGGATTAAGTGCCTTGCTGAATGATACACACCTGTGTGATAGTCAGGAGTCTATTTCATATGAATTCTAATTTTGTGTAACACTGAGTAATACACACCTGGGGGAGTTTCAGAAGTCTATTTGGTATTGACACTCATACCGAACCTGTTGAAATAATACACACATGGAGAATAATGAGGAGTCTGTGCCATACGGCTACTCATTCCGACAAACAGTGAATAATGTACATGTGAAGTCATTAGAATTCTGCTGCATATGGCCCCTCTTTCACAGCCTCACCGAATATTACACACTTGTGATGTAGTCTGGAGTCTATATTTTATGGCCATTCATTCAGAAAATCACTGAATAATTCACACCTGCGGAATAGTCAGAAGTCTCTTTCCTATGGCTACCCGTTGAGAGCCTCACTAAATGTACACACCTGTATAAATAGTCAGGATTTACTTGTATCTCCTCATTCAGAGTCTCACTAAATAATGCACACCTCTGGAATAGTCGGGAGACTTTTTCATGTGGCCTCTCATTCAATTTGTCATTGAAAAATGTGTAGTCAGGAGACTCTTTCATGTAGACACATATTCATAGCCTCAGTGCATAAGACAGAACCTTGATATAGTAAGAAATCTAATTAGTATGACCACATCTTCTGAGGCTCACTGAATAATACACACCTGAAGAATAATTTCGCGTCTATTTTCGATAGAAATTCATTCAGAGCCTCGGTATATAATGCAGACCTGTGGAGTTGTCAGGAGTCTCTTTCATTTGAACACGCATTCATAGCCTCAGTGGATAATATGCACGTCTGGATTAATCAGGATTCCATTTTATATGGCCACTTACTCGTAACCTCAATGAATAATGCGCAAATTTAAAGTACTCAGCAGTTTATTTTATATAGCTGTTCATTCAGTGATTCACTGAATAATAAAAATATTTGAGATAGCCTTCTGTTTCATATTGTCATACACAAAGAGCGTCACCGAGTGACACACACCTGCAAAAGTGTTAGGAGTGTACTTTACATAGCTTCTCATTTACAGCCTAAGGGAATAATGCACATATGTGGAAGAGACACTAGTCTGTTTTATATGGCCACAAAATCAAAGCATGAGTCAGTAATACACAACTTTGGAATAGACACTAGTCTATTATATATGCCAAAATATTTAGAGTCAGAGTCAATAATACACGCCTGTAGACTAGTCAGGAAACCATGTCATATGGCCAAAATTTCAGAGCGTCAGTGAATAATAAATACCTGAGGAATAATCTGGACGCTGTTACATGTGGCATTTCTTCAGAGGTTCATTGAGTAAAGAACTCCTGTATTGTAGTCAGAATTATATTTTATATATATACATACTCAGAGCCTAACTGAATATCAGACACATTGAGGAAGTCAGGATTCTGTTTCTTATAGCCACTCATTTACAGCCGAATGTAAAATCTCACGCCTGGGTAGTATATAGGAGTCTCTATTTTATGGCCACTCAATTAGAGCCTCACAGAATAATACAGACGTATGGAAATGTCAGCAGTGTACTTGACATGGCCACTTTTTCAGTTTCTCAGTGAAGAATTATATATATCTGGAAAATACTCAGGATTCTATTACATATAGCCACTTATTAAGAGACTTACTGAATAATGCACACCTGGAGAATTTTCTGGAGAATATTTGATATGACCGTTCACCCAGCGACTCAGTGGAAAATGCAGTGCTGAAAAATAGTCAAGAGGACACACTCAGGGGTCGATTATATGTGGTCACTCTTTCAGAAACTGACTGAAGAATACACACCTTTGGAATACTCAGAGTCCAGGTCATATGGCCACTCCATCACAGCATTACTGAATAATGCACAATGGAACAATAGTAAGAAGTGTATTTCATATGGCCTCTCATTCAGTGCTTCAGTGCATAATAAACAGCTGTGGAGGAGGGAGGACTGTATTGAAGGTAGCTCCAAATAAAGCAGCTCCGTGAATGATACACATATGTGTAAGAGTCAGGAGACTATTTGATATGGACACTCATACAGAACTTCTTCGAATATTGCACAGGTGGGGAATAATCACTAGTCTGTTTCATATGGGTGTTCGTTTAGACAGTCAAATAATAGCGCGCACCTCTGGAGTGAAATGCGGTCTATTTCATAAGGACATTCATTCAGTGTTTTAGTGAATAACATGTATATCTGATAAGTCAGGAATCTCTTTCACATGGTTACCCGTTCTGGGCCCCTGTGAATAATAATCCCCTCAGAAACAGTCCAGGGTCTACTTCAAAAGCCTACACATTCAGAGTCTCTGTAAGTAATGAACACCTGGGCAATACACCTGAGTTTCTTTTTTATGCTCACTGAGTCACAGTCTCATTCAATAATACACACCTGCAGAAGAGGTAAGAGTCTACTTCATGTAGCCACTCATTTAGATCCTCAGTGAATAATCCCCACCAGGGTAATAATCGAGCATTTTTATATGTCCACTCATTCTGTGCCTCCCTGAATGATACACACCTGAGGAATTCTCAGGATTCTATTTCATACTACCCCTCATTTAAATTTTTTATTGAATAATTTACAATGGAGCAATAGTCAGGTGTCTATTTTGTATGGCCTCTTATTCAAAGATTCATTGAATAATAAACTTTTATGGAGTAATTAGAACACTGTTTTAGATAGCCGTGAATTAAGTGCCTTCCTGAATGATACACACCTGGGTGGTAATCAGCAGTCTATTTCATATGAACTCTAATTCTGTGTAAAACTGAGTAATACACAGAACCACTTCGAATATTGCGTATGTGAAGAATAATCACTCGTCCATTTCATATGGTCGGTCGTTTGGGGAGTCAAAAATTAACAAGGGAGAGTGGTGATACACACAGGAGAGTAAAGGGTACACACAGTAGACAGTGGGTACACAAAGGAGAGAAGAAGATACAGAAAGGAAAAAGGGATACACACAGGAGAGTAGGGGATACACAGAGGAGAGAGAAGGATACAGACAAGAGAGAAAATAATAAACACAGGAGAAAGAAATACACACAGGAGACAGGAGCATACACACAAGAGAGGATGATACACACAGGAGAAAGAAGGACAAACACAAAAGAGAGGAAGATACACATAGAATAGGAGGAAACACACAGGAGAGAGAAGCATACACACAGGATAAAAAAAATACACACAGCACAGAGAAGGATACACACAGGAGAAAGTGGATACACAGAAAAGAGAGGAAAATACACACAGGAGAAAGAAAGTATACACACAAAAAGAGGGGCTTACACATTGGAGCGAGGGGATACACACAGGAGAGTGGGGGACACAAACTGGAGAGAGGGAAGATACACACAGGAGAGATGGGAAATACACAAAAAAGAGAGGGTTGATATAAACAGGAGAGAAAAATGATACACACAGGAGAGAGGAGGATATACACAGGAGAAAGGAGGATACACACTGCAGAGAGAAAGTTACAACCAGGAGAGGGGAATACACACAGGAGTGAGGAGGATTCACACAGGAAAGAATAGAATACACACAGGAAGCAGGAGGATACACACAAAAGAGGGAAGGATACACACCGTAGACAGAAGGATACACACAGGAGAGAGGAGGATACTAACAAGAGAGTGGTGATACAAACAGGAGAGATGAGGGTTCACAGAGGAGAATAGAGGATATACACATGAGAGAGATAAATACACACAGGAGAGAGGAGAATACACACAGCAGAGAGGAGGATACACACAGAAGAGAGGGCATACACACAGGAGTGAGAAAGATCCACACAGGAGAAAAGGGAATGCAAACAGGAGGAAGGTGGATACACACAGAAGTGGGGCATACACAAAAAAGAGAGGGGAAACACACAGGAGTGATGGGGAATACAAACGGAGTGTGGTGATTCACACAGGATAGTTGAGGGTACACACAGGAGACAGGTGGTACACAAAGAGAGAATAGGATACAAAAAGAAAAAAGGGATACACAAAGGAGAGTAGAAGAATAAACAGAGAAGAAAGGAGGATACACAAATGAGAGAGGAGGATAAACACAGGAGAGGAAGATACACACAGGAGAGAGGGGATAAAACACCGAAGAGGGTGATACACACAGGGGAAAGAGGAATAAACACAGGAAAGAGTAGGAAACACACAAAAGAGGGGAATACACACAGGAGAGAGGGGCGTAGACACAGGAGAAAACAGGATACACACAGCAGAGAGGAAGATACAAACAGGAGAGAGGAGATACACAAAGGAGAGAGGGGGATACGCACAGGAGAGAGAAGGAATACAGACAGAAGTGAGGGTGTTACACACAGGAGAAAGGCGGATACGCACATGAGAGAAAAGGGATAACCACAGGAAAAAGGAGGATGCACACAGGACGGGGGATACACACAGGAGAGAGGAGGATGGACACAAAAGAGAAAAGAAGACACACAGAAGAAAGAATGATACACGCAGAAGAGAGGAGGTTAAACACAGGATAGAGGAAGATACACAAAGAAGAGAGGAGGATACAGGCAGGAGAGAGGAGGATACACACACGAGATAGAAAGATACACACAGGCTAGAGGAGAATGCACAGAGAAGAGAGGAGGATACACACCGGAAAAAGGGGGATACAGACAAAGAAGAGGGAGATACTAACAAAGGAAGAAAAATAAACCCAGGAGAAAGGAGGATACACACAGGAGAGAGGAGGATACACACAGGAGAAAGGAGGATACAAAAAGGAGAGAAGAAACACACAGGAGACGGGGGATACACACACGCGTTAATGATAAACACAAAAGAGGGGGTATACACACAAGGGAGATGGGGATACACACAGGAGAGCGGAATACACACAGGAAAGTGGGGCTTAGGCACAGGAGAGAGGAGAATACACACAGGAGAGAGGGTGAATACACACAAAAAAAGAAAGGGATACACACAGAAGAGTGAAGCATACACACAGGAGGGAGGGGAATACACACAGAAGAAAGGGAGATACACACAGAGGAAACAGGATAAATACAAAAGAGGAGGATACACACCAAATAGAGAAGGATACAGATAGAAGAGAGGAGGATACACGCAGGAGTTTGGAGGATACACAGGAGAGAAAAGGATAAACACAGGAGAGGGGAGGATACACGCAGAAGTTAGGAGGATACACACAAGAGGGAGGGAAAATATACAGAAAAGAGAGGAGGATACACAGAGGAGTGGCATGAGACACAAAGGAGAGAGAAGGGTACACACAGTAGAAAGTAGAATACACAGGAGAGAGGAGCATACACAAAGGAGAGGAAAATACACACAGGAGAGAGGGGTATAATACGAGGAAAGAGGAAGATACACAAAGACGGCAGGAGGATACACACAGGAGGGGGAATACAAACAGAAAAGAAGACCATAAACACAGGGGAGGTATATACACACAAGAGAAAGAAAAATACACACAAAAGAGAGGAGGATACACACAGGACAGGGAGATACACATAAAAGAGTGGTGCGTACAAACAGGAGAGAGGGTAATACATACAGCCGAGAGGAGGATACACATAGGAGAGAGGGGATACACACAAGAGAGAGGAAGATACAAACTGGAGAGGGGAAAGATACACACAGGAGAGAGAATGGATACACACAAAAGAGAGGGGTGATACACACAGGAGAGAAAAAAGATACACACAGAAGAGAGCACAATACACACAGAAGAAAAGAGGATACACACCGGTTAGAGAAAGATACACACAGGAGAGGTAGACACACACAGATGTGAAAAGGATACACACAGGAAAGGAAAATACACACAGGAGAGAGGAGAATACACACAAATGACGGAAGGATACACACGGTAGACAGAAAGATACACACAGGAGAGAGAAGAATACACACAGGAGAGGAGTGATACACATAAGAGAGATGAGGATTCACATAGGAGAAAAGAGGATACATACAGGAGAGAGGAGTATACACACAGCAGAGAGGAGGATACACAAGGGAGAGTGGGTATACACAAAGGAGTGAGGAAGATCCATACAGGAGAGAAGAAAATGCAAACAGGAGAGAGGTGGATACGCAGAGAAGTGGGGCATACACACAGCAGAGAAAAGGATTTACGCAGGAGAGAGAAAAATACACGCAGGAAAGAGGGGGATACACACGAGAGAGGGGGATACACACAGGATAGAGGGGGATACACACGAAGTGTGGTGATACACACAGGAGAGTGGAGGATACACACAGGAGAGAGGGGGTACACACAGGAAAGAAGAGGATACACAACGGAAAAAGGGATACACAGAGGAGAGTAGGAAATAAACAGAGGAGAGAGGAGGATACACACAGGAGATAGGAGAATAAACACAGAAGAGGGGAATACACACAGGAGAAAAGGGAATACACACAGGAGAGAAGTGTACACACAGGAGACAGGGGCGAAGACACAGGAGAAAGAAGGATACACACAGCAGAGAAAAGGATACACACAGGAGAGAGAAGATACACAAAGGAGAGTGGAGGATACACACAGGAGAGAGAAGGGATACACACAGGAGAGAGGGGGTTACACAGAAGAAAGGAGGGATATGCACAGTAAAGAGAATTGATACCCATAGGAGAAAGAAGGATAAACACAGGAGAGAAAAGGATGCACAAAGGAGAGAGGAGAATGCACACAGAAGAGAGAAGGATACATACAGGACAAAGGAGGAGACACACAGAAGAAAAAAATATACACGCAGGAGAGAGGAGGATACACAGAGGAGAGAGAAGGAGACGAACAGGAGAGAGGAGGATACACGCGGAAGAGAGAAGGATACACACAAAGAGAGGAGGATACACAGAAAAGACAGGAGGATACACAAAGGAGAGAAAAAATACCCAAAAAATAGAAGAGGATACACACAGAAGAGGGATGATACACACTAAAGAGAGAAGGGTACACATAGGAGAAAGTAGGATACAAAAAAAGTAAGAAATATACACAAAGAAGAGGGGGATACACAGGAAAGAGGGGGACACACTGATGAGAGAAAAGGATACACACAAAAGATAGATGGATACACAGAGGAGAGGGGTATAACAACAGGAAAGAGGGGCATACACACAGGAGAGGGGGATACACACAGGAGAAAGGGGAATATACACAGGAGAAAAAAGGATACACACAGGAGAGGGGGACACACACAAAAAGAGGGGCGTACACACAGCAAAGAAAAGAATACACACAGGAGAAAGAGGATACACACAGGAGAGAGGAGGATACACAGGAGAGAGGGAAATACACACAAAAGAGGGAAGGATAAACACAGGAGACAGAAGGACACACATAGCGTATTGGGTTATACACAAAGGAGAGGGGTGACATAAACGGAAGAGAGGAGGGTACACACAGGAAAGAGGGGGATAGACACTGGAGAGAGGAGGATACACACAGGAAAAGGGGATACACACAGGAAAAAGAGAGATACATACAGAAGAGAAGTGCATACACATATAAAAGGGTGATAAAGAAGAAAGGGGGATAAACACAGGAGAGAAAAGTATACCCAAAGCAAAGGGTGATACTCACAGCAGAGAGTGGCGTAAACACTGGAGAGAAAAGGAAACACACAGGAGAGAGGAGGAAACAAACAGGAGAGAGGGAATGCACACAAAAGAGGGAGATACACACAGAAGAAAGGGAGTATACACACAGGAAAGAAATGTGTTACACACAGGAGAGAAGGGGAAAACACACAGAAGATCGGAGGGATAAACACAGTAGAGAGAAGGATACATACAAAAGAGAGGAGAATACACACAACAGAGAAAAGTATACACAAAGGAGAGGGGCATACACAAAAAAGAGGGGAATACACACAGGAGCGTTGGATACATACAGGAGACAGGGTAATACACACAGGAGAGAGGGGGATACACACAAGATATAAGGATACAAACAGGAGAGGGGGATACACAAAGGAGAGAGGAGAACACACACAGGAGATAAGAGTATACACACAGAAGAGAGGAGGATACGCAAAGAAAAGGGGAAACACACAGGAGAAAAAGGGATTCACACAGGCGAGAAAGAAAAACACAGAAGAGTGGTGGATACACACAGGAGAGAAAAATACACACAGGAGAGAGGGACTTATGCACAGGAGAGAGGATACACACAGGAGAGAGGGGGGATAAACAAAGAAGAGAGGAGGATAGACATAGGAGAAAGAAGGTATACAAAAAGTTAAGACAAAGATACACAAAGGAGAGAGGAAGAGAAAAACAAAAGAGAGGAGGATACACACAAGAGAAGGGCATACACACAGGATAGAGGGGGATACACACAGGAGAGTTGGATACATACAGGAGACAAAGAAATATACACAAGAGAGAGGGGGATACACACAGGAGATGGGAATACACACAAGAGAGAGGGTATACACACAGAAGAAAGGAATACACACAGGAGAGAGGGAGATACACATAGGAGAGAGGAGGATTCACAAAGGAGAGAGGAGGATATACGCAAAAGAGAGGAGTATACACAGGACAGAGGGAAATACACAGAGGAGAGAGGGCGTTTCACACAGGAGAGAGGGCGGATACACACACGAAAGAGGAGGATACACAAAGGAGAGGGTGGGTACACACAAGAGAGAGGAGGATACACACAGGAGAGAGGGGAGATACACACAATAAAGAAAGAGATACAGAAGTAAGTAGGATACACAAAGGCGAGAGAAAAGAAACACACAAGGGAGAAGGGGGATACTAACAAGAGAGAGGGGATTACACACAGGAGAGTTGGGCATACTCAGAGAAGGGAGAGGCTACACTCTGGAGAGAGTGAGATACACACAGGAGGAGGAAGATACGCACAGTAAAGAGAAAGATACACACAAGAGAAAAAAAGATAAACACTGGAGAGAGACGGATACACAAAAGAGAGGAGCATACACAGGAGAGGGCGATACACACAAGAGAGAGGGGATCCACAAAGGAGAGACGAAATACACATAGGAGAGAGGGTTATACACACAGGAGAGGTGTATAAACATGACAGAGGAGTATACACCAAGGAGAAAGGAAGATACATGCAGCACAGAAGAGGATACCGGCAGGAGAGAAGGGGATACACACAGGAGAGAGAAATATACACACTGAAGGGAAGGGGGATACACACAAGAGAGAGAATGATACACAAAGAAGAGAAAAGGATACACACAGAAGAGAAAAGAATACACACAGAAGCGAGGGGGATACACAAAAAAGAGAGGGGATACACAGAGGAGAGAGGGAAGATACAGGATAGAGAAGTATACACAAAGGTGAAAAAATACACAAAGAAGAGAGGTGCATACACACAGGAGAGAGAAAAAATACACACAGAAAAGAGGAGGATACACATAGATGAAAAAAGGACACACAGAGGAGAGGGCGATACACAGAAGAGAGAGGGATATCCAAAGAGGAGAGAGGGGAATAGACATAGGAGAGAGAGGTATACACACAAATGAGGGGAATACACAAAGGAGAGAGACGGATGCACACAGGATAGAAAAGAATACACACAAGAAAGGGTGATACACACAGGAGAGAGGTGCATAAACACAGGAGAAAGGAGGATACACACAGAAGAGAGAACAAAACAAACAGGAGAGAGATACACACAGAGAGGGGGATACACACAAAAGAAAGAGGTGATACACACAGAAAATAAAGGTGTTACACACAGGAGAGAGGAAGGAAAAACAAGAAAGCGAAGGAACACACGCAGGAGAGAGGAGGATACACACAAGAGAGAGGAGAATACACACAGGAGAAGGGCATACACACAGGGGAGAGGGAAATACAGGAGAGTTGGATACATACAGGAGACAGGGAAATATACACAAGAGAGAGGGGGATGCACACAGGAGATGGGAATACACACGAGAGAGGGTATACACACAGAAGAGGGGAATACACACAGGAGGGAGGGGCATACAGACAGGAGAGAGGAAAATACATATAGGATAGAGGAAGATACAAAAAAAGAGAAAAGAATACACGCAGGAGAGAGGAGTATACACAGGAGAAAGGTTAATACACAGAGGAGAGAGGGCGTTACACAACGGAGAGAGAATGGATACACACAGGAGAGAGGAGGATACACACAAAATAAAGGAGCATACACACAGGAGAAAGAATGATACGCACAGAAGCGATGGGAATTCACAAAATAGAGAGGGGGATATACCCAGGAGAGAAGGGGATACACACAGGAGAGAGGGGTATACACACAGGTGAGGAAAATACACAAAAAAGAGAGACGCATACACACAGGAGAGAGAAAAGTTACACACAGGAGAGAGGAGGATACACACAAGAGAGAGGGGGATAAACATCGGAGAGAGAAGGTATACACAAAGTTAAGACAAAGATACACACAGGAAAGAGGAAGATAAAAACAAAAGAAAGAAGAATACACACAAAAGAGTGAAGGATACACAGAGCAGAGAGGAGGATACACACAGTAGAGAGGGATACACACAGAAGAGAGGGGCATACACAAAGAAGAGAGAAGGATACACACAGGATGCCAGAGGATACACACAAGAGAGAGGAGGATACACACAGGAGAGAGGAAGATACACACAAAATAGAAAGGGATACACACAGGAGAGAGGAAGATACACACAAGAGGGAGGATGATACTCACAGGAGAGAGGAGGATTCCCACATGTGAAAAAAGGATACACTGAGAAGAAACAATGATACACACAGGAGAGAAGGGGATACACACAGGAGACAGTGGGATACACACCGGGGGATAAAGATACACACAGGAGAGAGGAGGATACACACATTAGAGAGGAAGATACACACATGAGAGAGAATAATACACAAAAGAGACAAAGGCATACACAAAGAAGAGGCTGATACACACAGGATAGAGGAAAATACACACAGAAAAAAAGGATACACGCAGAAGAGAAGGATACACACAGGAGAGAGTGTGATACACACAAAAGAGAGGAGGATACAGAAATGAGAGAGGAGGATACACACAGGAGAGAAAATGATTCAAACAAAAGAGAAGAGGATACACACGTGAAAGGAGGATACACACAGGAGAGAGGGGAATACACTCAGGAGAGTCGGGATACAAACAGGAGAGTGTGGCATACACAAACGGGGCGGGGAAAATACACACAGGAGAAAGGGAATACACAAAAGAGAAGAAAATACACACAGGAGAAAGAAGGATACACACAGGAATGAGAAAAATAAACAAAAAAAAGAGAAGGATAAACACAGCAGAATGGAGGATACACAAAGGAGAGAGGAGGATACACATAAGAGAGAGGAGGATACACAAATGAGAGGGGAAGATACACAGAGGAGAGAAGAGAATACACAAGAGACAAAGGCATACACAAAGGAGAGGCTGATACACACAGGATAGAGGGGGATACACACAGAAAAAATGAATACACGCAGAACAGGGGGATACACACAGGAGACAGTGGGATACACACAAAAGAGAGGAGGATACAGAAATGAGAGAGGAGGATGCACACAGGAGAGAAAATGATACAAACAGAAGAGAGGAGGATACACACGTGAAAAAAGAATACACACAGGAGAGAGGGTAATACACTCAGGAGAGTCGGGATCCAAACAAGAGAGTGCGGCATACACAAACGGAAAGGGGGATACACACAGGAGAGAGGAGGATACACACAAGAAGACGAAAAATACACACAGGAGAAAGGAGGATACACACAGAAATGAGGGAAATAAGCGCAAAAGAGAGAAGGATAAACACAGCAGAGTGGAGAATACACACAGAAGAGAGGAGGATACACATAGAAGAGAGGAGGAAACACAAATGAGAGGGGAAGATACACACAGAAGAGAAGAGAATACTAAAAAGAGACAAAGACATACACAAAAGAGAGGCTGATAAAAAAAAAGCTAGAGGGGGATACACACAGAAAAATAGGATACACGCAGAAGAGTGGGATATACACAGGGGAGAGGGGCATACACACAGAAGAGAGGAGAATATACACAGAATAGAGAAGGATACACACAATAGAGAGGAGGATACACACAGGAGAGAGGGGGTATACACCCAAGAGAGAAGATGTTACACACAGGAGAGAGGAGGATACACACAGGAGAGAGGAGGATAGACACAAAAAAAAGAGGAGGATACAGAAAAAAGAGAGAAGGATACACACAGGAGAGAAAAGGATGCAAACAGGAGAGAAAAGGATACACACGTGAAAGGAGGATACACACAGTAGAGAGAGGAATACACTCATGAGAGTGGAAGATACAAACTGGATAGTGCGGCATACACAAAAAGGGAGAGGGATATGACACAGTAGAGATGAGGATATACACAAGAGAGAGGAAAATAAACACAGAAGAAAAAAAGATACACACAAAAATGAGGGGGATAAACGCAAAAGAGAGGAGGATAAACAGAGCAGAGTGGAGGATACTCACAGAAGAGAGGAGGATACACACAGGAGAAAGGAGGATACACAAATGAGAGGGAAAACACACAGGAGAAAGGAGGATACACACAGGCGAGGGGGAAACACAAAGGAATAGAAAAAAATACACAGGAGAGAGTGGGAAACACAGAAAAAGAGAGGAGGATACAGAAAGGAAAGAGGAGGGTACACACAGAAGAGAAAATGATACAAACAGGAGAGAGGAGGATACACACGTGAAAGGATGATACACACAGGAGAGAAAATGATACACACAAGAGAGAGAGGAATACACTCAGGAGAGTGGGGAATACAAACAGGAGAGTGTGGCATACACAAATGGGGAGGGGGATACACACAGGAGAGAAAAGTATACACACAAGAGAGAGAAAAATCACACAGGAGAAAGAAGGAAACACACAGGAATGAGGGAGAAAAACGCAAAAGAGGGGAGGATAAACACAGCAGAGCGGAGGATATACAAAGGAAAGAGTGGGATACACACAGGAAAAAGAGATACACAAAGGAGAGAGGGGCATACACAGAGGAGAGAGGAGGGTAAACACAGGAGAGAGCAAGGGTACACACAGGGGAGAGGGGATACAAACAGGAGAGTGGGGAATACACATAGAAGAGAGAGGGATACACAGAGAAAACAGGGGGATACCCAAAGGGGGAGAAGGATAATGACAAAAGCAAGAAGGATACACACAAAATAGAATAGGATACAAACAGAAGAGAGGAAAATACACGCAGGAGAGAGGAAAATTTACACAGGAGAGAGGAGGATACACAAAGAAGAGAGGAGGATACATGCAGGAGAGACGAGGATACACACAGTGAGAGGGGAAATACACACATAAGAGAGAAATACAAACAGAAGAGAGGAGGATACAAACAGGAGAGAGGATTATATGCACAAAAAAGAGGAGGATACACACAGGTGAGAGGAGGATACACACAAAAAAAGGGGGATAAACACAGGAGAGAGGGTGATACACACAGAAGAAAGGTGATACACACAGGATAGCGGAGGGCACACAGAGGAGAGAGGAAGATACACAAAGGAGAAAAGAGGATATACAAAAAAGAGGGGGATACACACAGGAGAGAGGGTGATATACCGAAAAGAGAGAAGGATACACACAGGAGAGGAAAGGAAACACACAGGAGAGGGGAATACACAGAAGAGAAAGTGGGATACACACAAGAGAGAGGAGAATACACACAGAAGAGGGGAATACACACAGAAGAGAGAGGTGTACACAGAGAAGAGAAAAGGATACACACAGCAGAGAGGAGAATACACAGAGGAGAGAGGGGATACCCACACAAGAGTGGAGGATACACATAGGAGAGAGGGGGGATACACACAGAAAATAAAATACACACAGGAGAGAAAAGAATACACACAGGAGAGAGAAGGATAAACACAAAATAGGGAAGGATACACACAAGAGGGGAGATACACACAAGAGAGAAGGAGGATACATCCAAGAGAGAGAAGAAATACCACAGGAGAGAGGAAGATACACACAGGAGAGAGCAGGATACACACAGAAGAGAGGAAGATACACACAGAAAATAAAATACACACAGGAGAGAAAAGAATACACACAGGAGAGAGAAGGATAAACACAAAATAGGGAAGGATACACACAGGAGACAGAAGGATACACACAGGAGAGAGGATACACACAGGAGAGGGGTGATACACACAGGAGAAAGAAGGGTACACACCAGAGAAAGGATGATACACACAAAAGAGAAAAGAATGCACACAGGAGAGAGGGGGATACACAGAGGAGAGTGGTGATAAACACAGGACAAAGTGGGATACACACAGGAGAGAAAAGGAACCACACAGGAGAGAGAAGGAAACACACAGGAGAGAAAAGGAACCACACAGGAGGAGAAGGAAATACACAAATTAGAAAGAAGCATGCACACAGGAAAGGAAATACACACAGAAGAAAGAAGGATACACACAGCAGAGGGGAGGATACACACAGAAGATGGGGAGATACACACAGGAGGAATGGGGATACACAGAAGAAAAGGGTAATACCCACAGGAGAGAAAAGAATACACACAACCCCGAGGAGGATACACACAGGAGAGAATAGGATACACACAGGAGAGAGGGGGATACACACGAGAGAAAAGAATACAAAAAGGAGAGGGGCATACACAGAGGAGAGTGTGAAATACACCAAAAAAAAAATGGATACACACAGAAGAGAGGAGGATACACACAGGAGATGGGGAAACACACAGGGAAAGGAACATACACACTGGAGATGGTGATACACACTGAAGAAAAGGGGATACACATAGGAGAGATAAGAATACTCAAAGGAGATGGGGATACACACAGGAGAGAAGGGCGTACACTCAGAAGAGAGAAGGATACACACAACCGAGTGGAGGATACACACAGTAGAGAGGGAATACACACAGGAGAGAGGGGGATACACACAGGAGAAAGGGTAATACAAACAGGAGAGAGCGGGGATACACACAGGAGAGAAGAGGGATACACAGAGAAGATAATAGGATACACACAGGAGAGAGAAGAAAGATACACAGAGGAGATTAGGATACATTCAGGAGAGCGGCGGATACACACAGAAAAGAGAAGGATACACACAGGAGACAGAAGGATACACACAGGAGACAGGGGGATACACACAGGAGGGTGTGATACACACAGAAGAGAAGAAGGCACACACAGGAGAGAGAAGGATACACACAAAAGAGAGAAGGATACACACAGTAGACAGAAAGATACACACAGGAGAGAGGAAGATACACAAAGGAGAGGTGTGATGCACACAGGAGGAAAAGAAATACACACAGGAGAGAAAAAGATACACACAGGATAAAGTAGGAAACACAGGAAAGGAAGATACACAAAGTAGAGTGGGGCATACGCACAAGAAAGTGAAATACACTCAGGGGAAACGGGGATAAACACAGAAGAGAGGAGGATACACACAAAAGAGGGGGATACACAAAGGTGAGAGGGGCGTACACACAGGAGAGAGAAAGATACACACAGGAGAGAGGAGGATACAAACAGGAGAGAGGGGATACACACGGAAGAGAGGGGGATACACACAGAAAAATGGGGCATACACACAAGAGAGAAAGCGGTTACACACAGGAGAGAGGGATGAAACACAAAAAAGAGAGGAGGATTACACACAGGAGAGAGAAAGATACACACAGGAGAGAGGAAAATACACACAGGAGAGAGAAGAATACGCACAAGAGAGAGGAGGATACACACAAAGAGGGGAGGATACACACAGGAGAGAGGAGGATACACATAGGAGAAAGGCATACACACAGGAGAGAGGAGGATAAACAGAGGAGAGTTGGGTACACACAGGAGAGAAGAGTATACACAAAGAAGAGAGGAAAACACACAAGAGATAGGAATACACGCAGGCGAGGGGGATAAACGAAAGAGACGGTGTGATACACAAAAGAGAGTGGGGGATACACACAGGAGTAAAAGGGATACAAACAGGAAAGTGCGGCATACACACAAGAGGGAGGGGGAT